>CM055112.1:31728057-32064854 GCA_029204225.1 Diphasiastrum complanatum | reverse complement strand
TTTGATCTCAAAACTCTAGTGTGTCTAAACCTGCTCTGATACCACTATGATGGGATTTGATCAGCTCTGATACCACTCTATTGGTGAGGAAGAACAAAGTCTAGGTTGCAACGGAATTGGAGGTCGTTGTCCCCAACAAACAGAGAAAAACAATGACAATAAATTGTAATAGAATTTTAGATTTGCTAGAGACCGAAATGATAGAGCTTTTCTGATTTGCGTTGGTAATGAATGTCAGTTTAGGTGTCGTAGGCAACCCATGAAAAAATGTGAAAAGATTAGGCATCTAAGATAGCCATGCAATTCTTCGTTACTAATATTCATTACCGTAGAGAGAGAAGAGTGAGAGGCATTCAGATCTTTAACACAAATGCAACATGATAGAAAAATAATGAATCTGTATAAAAACGTTGTAGTAACAACAATTAGATCACAAGATAGTTGCATAAAGCATGCCAATCACCCCAATTGTACTTAGGGCCTCCATACACCATGAGTGTGACATAACTACCTGGAGGCACTTCCGCATGAGTGTGGATATACAAGCTTAGGCCAGCGTCTGGAAATTGTAAGCTAGGCAAGAGCTAATAGGTTCATTTCCAGTATTGAAATGTATCACCTACCCTAGGAAAAGCAGCGAACTCTGGCCAACATGCATATCGTACACAATTGAAAGGTTTTTGAATGACAAATAGGTGTGGTGGGACAATACTTATGGTGTTGGTAGTTGGTCCAAAATACTTGCACTTGTCAACATCGTCCACCAAATCACACACCAAATCCTCATCCAATGCTAATGATGATCCAAAATCTAGACAAACTCCAATTCTTTTTAGTCATCCATTTGATGATTATGAAGGTGTGGATGGACAAGTCAACAATTCTTGCATGCCACCTAGTAATATAGGCCAATTGATAGGAATCGCATGTGGTTGTAGTTCATTGGATGTAACATCAAGCACAATATTCTGATCAAATTCACATTCACTTACCTACAAGTACAAATAACAAACAATGATTATTTTGCAATAGAATAAATTACCATAAAACTTGCTAAACAAAAATGAATAATTCGTGATAATATATTGTCGTTGAATGTTTGTAGCAAATTAGTGGATTGAGCAAACTACGTACCATGACATGATTTTCAATCCCTTGAGCCATTTATTGGGTCTGAAGGACCCGTTTGATCAGGTTTTGGTGGAGGCCTCCTCCACATGTGATCTTTGACTATGTGTCTTTTGCGATATTTAAATCCTTTGTAATCGACACAATCGCAACAGATCTTTTCATCCCATGGATCTGGCTACATAAATCAAAAGAAAATATCATTAATGTCATTTATTCGAGGCACTAAAATATGGCTTGCAATTAGACATGAACAAGTATCTTGAAATTCAAAAGATTGTATGTTATGGAAATCTAAAAAAATTAGGACTACTTATGATGCAAACAAATAAAAGATACAAACAAACATAGTGAGCATTATTTTATTGTACTCACCCAAAAAGATGTGGATATCGTCTTTTTGTCTTGTAAGGAATAGCTGGAGACCCTATTAGGTGGTCTAGATTGATCACTACTTGAAGTGCTAGACGAAACTCAACCTACATGGATTCCTTTCAGTACTAACATCATTACTCTATATCTATTTTGACTAGTGACATAAATTTACTCACCATCGAAAATTACACACCCTACAGTGGCGCCATTGTCGAGGATAGACTATCACTAACTAGCTATAGTTGTCTTTTTAGTTGCTTTAGTTTTTTTAGTGTGTTTTAGGGTGGATTTGGGGGTGGATTTGCCTTGTTTTGCATGTTTTCTTGTGATTGGACTGTTCTAAGCTAGCGGACGAGGTGTGGAGTGGTAGTGGAGACCCAAAGCAAGCCTCTATCACAAACACAAAAGATATGCAAATTTGTTTTTGGAGGGAAAAAGTGGCAAAAACCCACTTCATACCTTATTTCTCAAAAACCAATGGGAACTAACCTTCGCATGACTGGCAGCAGCTCCAGGGTATAGTCCTAGACCTGCATAGAAGCCTATGAGAGTTACTTCCAAATAGATTTTGAAAAAATAGAGAAACCCAAAAAAATTCAAAAATTTCTTGTAAAAGTCAAAAAAATTTCAAAACTGTTGGCTGATTCTAACGAATCCCCAAGATACTCGGCCATAACTACCCATGAGTACCTCTCATCTTAGACCGAGGAGGTCTCTAAGAGACGAGATGAACGAAGACTGAGAGCCGAGTATGAGAGCCGACTCACCAAGTGATGTCCTATGCTTCATGAACAAGTCCTTTTCCAATTCTTTGGTGAAGATATCACTACACATTCCCTTGAAGACACATGTTGAAGCTCTACCTCCTTTGTAATGACTTGCTCCCTCACAAAATGATTTGCCACCTCAATATGCTTGCTCCTAGCATGAAAGATAGGATTGGTTGCCAACCTTTGGGCTGATAGATTTTCAGAAAAGAGAATTGGGCTCTCTGAAAAATCCAATAAGTGAAGATCCTTGATCATCTCTTGATCCATACCATCTCCTTTGTGCAATGTGTATGAGCTTTGTACTCGGCCTCACTAGATGACAATGAGATAGTGGCTTGTATCTTCGACATCCATGATATAGCTCCATCACCTATGAAAATACAATGATCACTAATGGATTTCCTATCCATTATATCTCTAGCATAGTCTGAATTTGAAAATCCAAAAAGGTTAGGTGATGATCCCTCATACAATATGCCAAAATCTCAAGTTCCAATGATGTATCTCAAAACTCGTTTTCCTAGTAGCTTCTGATGCTCCTCACTAGGATCTTGCATGAATTGACTCAATCTTCCAACACAATACCTTAGATATGGTCTAGTAATGGTAGATGAGTGATCCAACTAGTTTTCCCATAGAGAGTGATGTCCTTGAAGGATCTTTCGCTACCTCTTATAGTTAGCTTTACATGAGACTCCATAGGTGTATCACACACTTTTGCATCTACCATATGAAATCTTTCTAGAATAGGATTAGCAAACTTCTCTTGACAAATGAAAGTAGATTGAGAATATCTAATCACTTATATTCCTAAAATGTAATGCAAGTTACCAAGATCATGCACCTCATATTCCTTCGTAAGAGCAATCTTGATATCCTTCACATCTTGATTGTCTCCACCACTCAAGATGATATCATCACATAGATAAGCAAGATGGTAACATCATTTACAACAACTTATAATAAAGTGAATGATCATACTCACTCATAACAAAGTCTTGAGAGAGTAAAAAAAATGTCGAGCTTAGCATACCAACTCCTTGGTGCTTGCTTAAGATCATACAAACTCTTTTGTAGTAGACACACATGATTTGGCTTTGTAGAAGAAATGTAGCTCTCCGGTTTCTCCATGTACACTTCCTTCTCAAGATCACCATTCAAAAAATCATTTTTAATGTCCAATTGCCATAGATCCCATCCATAAAGTGTAGCAAGTGAGATGATGACTCGAATGCTTACCATCTTTGTCATGGGTGCAAAGGTCTCATCATAGTCAATCTCTTGTTCTTGAGCATATCCTTTTACCACTAACCTTGCCTTGTACTTGTTGATAGATCCATCTTGGTTTGTCTTCACCTTGAAGATCCATTTGCATCCAATAGCTTTCTTGTCCTTAGGTAACTCCACCAATCTCCAGGTTCCATTCTTCATAACAGCTTGATACTCAAGATCCATTGCTTGGATCCACGCCTCTTCTTTCCTTGCTTCATCTACACTTGTCAGTTCATCAAAAGAGGTTAGGAAAACAAAATAGTTTCTAGAAACTACTTGCTTACCCTTTTCATCATATGTGAGCCTTGAAGGCATATGTCTTTCCCTTGATGTTCTCCTTGCTTTTGACTTGATAAAGGTCCATCATCATCACCATCTAAAGTAGGATATTCTACATCAACATCAAGAATGTTAGGTCCATCCACATCACCATCAATAGTACTTGAAGATACTTTTGGAATGTTCCCCTAATAAAAAATGACATCTCTACCAACAATCACTGTGTTAGTAGAAGAAATGTAAAACCTTGTAGGCTTCACTCACCTCACTATATCCAACAAAAATACCTTTCCTTGAAGATGGATCCTCCTTGGTCCTATCATCAAGAGTAATGTTGACATAGCATGTGAATCCATAAGTTCTTAGAAAGTTGACACTCGACCTCCTCTTGAATAGCATCTCAAAAGGTGTCCTTCCGTCCAAAATAGCACTCGGCCACCTAGTGCACAAGAAATTAGCACACAACAAAGCTTGATACCAAAATGGTTTATCAAGATTAGCACTTAATCTCATGGCTTTGGCACTTTCACATAAAGTCATATTCTTCCTTTCAACCACTCCAATTTGTTGTGAGGTCCTTGGTGTTGTATACTCCCTCTTGATCCCATGCTCATCACAAAAGGCCTTGAACTTAGTAGATATGTACTCACCACCATTGTCACTCCTTAAACACTTGATCCTTGTAGAAAATTGGTTCTTCGTTGCATTCTTGAACTTAAAAAAGAACATGATACACTTCATCTTTGCTCTTTAGTAGATAGATCCAGCAAAATCTACCAAAATCATCAATGAAAGTTACATACATCTTAGCTCCACTATTGCTAATTGTAGTAATTCCATGAATATCTGAATGTACAATTTGAAAAGGCTTTGTAGATCTAGATGTAAATCTAGCATAAGGTTGTCTATGTGACTTTGACAAAGCACAAGACTCACAAACATGATTGATGCCACTCAAGGAACTTGAAAGACGTATCACAACCTTCTTTCTAGCCGTGATCTCCAATGACTTGAAGTTGAGGTGTCTCATCCTTTTATGCCAAACCTCTTGAATAGGTATTTGCTCTCTTGCAACACATCCAACTTGGTTAGTAATAACACAAGCATCTACTTTAAAGAACTTCCCTTGTCTTTTACCCTTTGCAATCAAGATATCATTCCTTTTGATCATACAAGCATATCCATCAAACTTAACTTGAGGCCTTTACTTAGCAATTGACTCACACTAAGTAGATTCTTGGTAATAGATGGAATAAACAAGACATCCTCCAAATGAAAATTCCTATTTATAGAGAGAGAAATAGGAATTGTGCCAATCCCTTTGATTGCACACTCACCATCCGATTGGTCGTGTAGATCACCCTCTTGTCATCTCCATATGCCAACAAATAAGTGAAGTTCTCTTTGTGAAAAGTCATGTGTGAACTTGCTCCACTATCAATCCACCATCGATCTAGATCTCCATCATTAGTAAGCTTACATGAAGACATCACAAAAGCATCATCATTTGCATCTTGAACATCCAAACCATGCTCATCAAGAGTAGAATTACCTTGCTTGTCTCCTTGATCTCTCTTCTTCTTGTAGCACTCACAAGCAAAGTGTCCTTTGATGCCACAATAGAAGCACTTGAGCTTTGATCTATCTTTCTTGTTGCCATTTGAAGAAGCCTACACTTGATCTTGCCCTTTAGACCACTAACTTTTGTTTTTTCCCTTGAATTTTCCCTTGATGAACATAGCATCCTCTCCAACTTGAGATGTTGATGAAGATTCACCTCTTGCTTGAAGCCTATATTCTTCATTGATCAAGATCTCTTGAAGATCAAACTTGGCAAAGTTCTTTGAATAGCAAGACTTTGAATAATGTTAACATGAGCATCCAACAATCCATTAAGAATAAGTTGAACAAGCTCTCTTTCCTTAATGCTCTCATCAATGCAAGCCAACTCATCATTCAATGCTTTCATTATCAATAAAAGTATTTGGACTTTCTTCCTTCTTTTGCAAACAAGAAAAGATTTGCCTTCTTAGAGTCAACACTCTAGAAGTAGATTTGGATTCATAAAGCTTCTTCAATGAATCTCAAACATCCTCTAATGAAGTACTCTTATCAACTTCCTTGAGAAGCTCATTGGTGACATTCAAGTTTATCATATGTAGAGCCTTCTTGGCCCTCTTATCATACCTTGCTTGATCTTGTTGCATTGCTGGTCTCTTCTCCAAACCTACAACAATATCCAAAACATCATTAATCTCAAGAAGTAATTCCATCCTCACTTTCCACAATGAATAGTTACTTTAGGTAAGCCTACCATTGGCTTCCAACTTGACTCCACTTGATGTAACCATGTTGCAATGACCTGATCCTCTCTTTCAACCTATTTCCATGCACAAAACACTCCTTTGAACAACAACAAATGTTTTCAAAAGGAAATCACAAAGATATAAAACTTCTCAATTCTCTTCTAGCACTTATACAAAGCAAATCAACACATAGAATCATGAAATATTGATCAACCTGAAATCCAGTAAAAATTAGGGTCTGGATAAAATCACAAAAAATTGATCATTTCAAAATCTACATGCAAATGTCAAAAACTTGATATGCAATCTATTAGCCACCACTTAGGCTATTCCAATGATCTAGAAATCGGCCAAATCCAACATGTGATGTGAGAATTTGGAATTGATTAAGATTATAAACCTATATAGGGTTTTGATCTACAAAAGATCCAATCTACATATGCAAGAAACTCGATTTTGGTGAAGAATCCAATCAAGCATGCTCTAGCATTGATATATTCTCCAAATCATTGTTAGATGTAATTTCCTCCTTCATAATCTGAAACACAAACTCTGATACCATGTGAAATAATTCAAATCCATAAAGATCTAAATCCATAAAATGATCTTGGGTTAGAAGAACAACATATCACCAATCTTGCCAATGTAAAAAATCAACATCTACACATAGAATGAGATGCAAATTCTAATAGATCTTGATCAAACATGAACCAAAACATAAAGTACTGTTCTCCATACATTTATAATAAGCTATTGTATTTCACATGTGTGGATCTAAAAATAACAATTATTGATCATTCTACACATAGAATTACAAGATATCACAAGTATAGTGCACCAATGGATAGTAGAACCTAAGAGAACCATGTTTAAGCATGAATGAGATAAGAGAGATAGAGAGTATTCTCTCTATCCATGAATTATACACTACAAGAAAAGGTGGCAAAAATTGCGGCAAAAAATGACAAAAATTGCGAAAATTTTCGCAATTTTTGTCCTTTTGCCAAAAAAATTGTGGTAACGGTTACTGCAATTTTTTGGCAAATCTGCCAAATTGCGAAAACCCACCCACAACTTTCGAGACGGATGATCGGGATTTTGACCACAGCCAACCACATATTACACTTTTCTTTCAAAAAAGATTTAGGGAGGATACTTGGGATAGTGAGATTGACATTCCAGCTTGTCGACCGAAGCTCCAAGGTCTTCCTCGACCATCCAGAGTTCGTCACCAGAGGCCACCAAGTGCCTCACACCAGATCACACAATTTTTCTCTCTCAATTAGTGAGTTTTATTCCTCCGCGTAGTTGGTGGTTAAGCTACTGCTTTTGTACCTTGCGAAAATTCATTTATGCAATTATTGTGGCAAAAATTGCGGATATAATCCGCAATCTTTTTGCATAAATTGCGAAAAAAAATTGTGAAAACTCATTTTCGCAATTTTTTTTAAGAATACTATCAAAAAATTGCGAAAAATAAACTCGCAATAAAAAATAAAAATTGTGAAAAATGGATTTTCCATTTTTCACAATTTTTATACACTATTATGAAATAAAACTGGGAAAATGAATTTCCACAATTGTTTTGGCAATTTTCTCCAAAAAAAATTTGGTTGGCTAAAATTGAAGAAAATATCACCAATACAATTGCTATAATGTCCCCAAGTTTTTGTCCAGAATTGCAGATTTGTTTTGCAATTTTAGAAGAAGCCTCGACTAATTTAGAGACAAATTTTGGCTAAAATTATGGAAATAAATAATTGGCCTTGCACATTTCTTATAACTTTGTAGTGTAAACCGATGTGGAGCTTGTTGTGCAAACAATTGATGGTGTGAGGCTTCATGGATTCCATAGCATAAAGCTAGGGATTCAATCCGAGTCCTTACTAGAAAATGTATCACTTTTAAAAGTTAACAAGGGGTCTCAACTTCTATATATCTTGGCATAGTTTGTCAATTTGCCAGCTAGTGATAAAGACTCAAATTGAACTCCTTTTTGCTCAACATGTACAATATCTCTGTGTAAGGAATCCAACAATCACAGTGCCATATTCTAGTATACATACAAACTACCTCTATTGCTAACATTTGGAACAACTCTTACATAGCTTACACATATCGATCATTTATAACTAGTACGATTAGAGTATTTCAGTCCAAAATTAAAACAACAAATTAAACCACCCAATCAAATGGACCAAAAGAGAGAAAAAATTCTTATCATACACAATAAGGTGAATACAAGGATCGATTGCATGTGCATCTCAAATTTTCTATTAAAATACATCGACATGTCAAGTGTCTCATACAATCTCTTAAAATAAAAACTATAAAGGCAATTTAGGCCTTCAATAATGTTACGATCAAAATCGTATAAAATGTTGCACTTGTCATGCTGCAATTTCTAGGAAAATTGATAGTTGGAGACTTCAAAACTCTTCAAAATCTGATTTCTGCATTCAAGAGCAAAGATCAAGCCAATACTTACATCATGAAAGGAAAATTATGTTTGAATAAGAAAAATAAACTTACTCAAATCTGTATTGAGAACAAAAAAGTGACAAGGGTGTACCATTGTCAGAGATGATCTGTACAACTTTCGAAGGCCAAATAACTTCAGAATCTTTTGAGTCCCCCACAGTTTTAAACTTTTTACATGGCCTTAACAATAGGGCATTCTCTCGAACCATATGTTGTAATTTAACACACCAAAACCCTACACCCAATGCTTCTCCATGGCAAAGGTGCTTGGAATTCTTGCTCAAAACAATCCCAATACCAACTACTTCATTCCGAATGCTCAATATGTTAACTCTCTGCATATATTTACGAGAAAACCTCAAATATTTGACATTGTGAGCCCAACACAACTAATAATGAATACATAGAACAAATAATAACATATTTATGAGATATTATATACCTCAAACTCTTGAGTCGATTTGTTGTTGTCGGACTTTGACAAAATTTTCAGGATGCTCATTACTTGATGGATTTGGTCTTGAGCATTGAAATCCAACACTTTTTTTGTTCTCTTTTTTTGATGGTATGATTTCCTTCTAAAAACATTTAGAACTAGTAGATTTTAACAAACGCAAACAATTTCCTCGGGCTTAGCATTCTCTCTCACTCGCTCACTCTCTCTTTCTCTCTCTCTCTCTCTCTCTCTCTCTCTCTCTCTCTCTCTCTCTCTCTCTCTCTCTCTCAATCCATATATTAGTTCTAAAATTCAATAACACTTAACAACAGATGGCCAACTATACAAATTTGCACTTACCTGAGAAATTTGTTTAGAAGAGCCCACCTTCGAGCATAAAGTTGACTCTCTACTTCTCTTATAAGAGAGGCTCTTTCTGGTTGGCATCTTTTTGTTAATCCATTTTGCAAGTAGTATGCAAAAGTTTTGAATATCATCATAATTGAAAATTTGCGGAGCTAAAAACAAAGCAAGCCTCAAATTCATTAGTTGGATAAGTGACACACGAGGCCAAATCGTAACAAAAAAACAATAAATCGAATGTATGGTTCAAATGCATGCTCCATAAGAGAGAGAGAAGAAAAGAGATGGGCAAGTTGGTGGGACATGGAAAGTATGCATACATTGATGGAAGGCCTTGCGAATTTGGAAATATAGCGAATATATATTAATAGTTTTTATGGCTTTCTTATTTAACAAATTGTATTTTTGAAGAGTATAAATGATGGCATGGAAGATTGTTTTTACTAGATTCGTTAAAGGTACTTATGTGATGGTTTGTGTTTGCCAAATATCATTAGTTTTTTGTAATATAAGAGCTCACATTTCTCATTTTCACTTCTCGCTTCCTGAGATATTCATGGATCTAGCGCTCAATTGCAGTTAAGCCTTTTAGAGATATTTTCTATCCTATTTTCACCATCTGTTCGACCAGGCGACACTGCTCCTCTCCGACATTCACAAAGAAATATTGTTTTAGGAAAGAATATTTTGATAATTTATTTATTCCATATAGATTTTTATAAAAATGTGTTTTCTTTTTGTAAAAAATAAATTTGCTTAAAAAAGTTATCCAAATTTCAAAGTTATATAGTATTCATGAATGTAATTTTTTTTTTTCTGTTTTCACAGGGAATACAATATGCTGTTTACAAAAACAATACAAACTATATTATTTCACAAAGAATCCGATATGGCGTATCGAATTCTCTGTGAAATGATACTTCCTCAGTTTATAGTACATAGTTATCTAGTATGTTAAGAAAAGAATATGATATACGGTATCGAATTCTTTGTTAAAGGATACTTCTTTACTTATTTACACTTGTTTAGTCTATGGTATATACTTGATTGGAATACAATATACAATAATGAATTCTCTCTGTAATTGAATATGAGATTCATGCGTGTGACTCCTTTTATGCCTTATAGAAATTGGCATTTTCATAGACGAGTCTGAAAAATCTGAAGGCCTGCAAAAATTTGACCCTTTATTCCAGGTTGTTTTTAGGACGGGTGATATTTGGGATATGCAAGACCAAATATTCACGATATGGGAAAATAAATAGTTGGAAAATAAAAAAAGTGGACGAATAAAAGATGACATCGCAGGTGGAACCAAGTCCAAAAATAAAATGAAAGATCTGATTATTGAGGAGTTGCCTGAAGAAATATGCAGATGGATATATTCAAAAGACATAAATATAGGGGATATAGGACACATGCATCTCAAAGCTATTGAGATTGTTTGTGCTTTCGAGAGATGCCTTCCTCCATCATTTTTGTTGATGAGGTAACAGGCCCTATGAGAGCAAGATGGATGTTTTTTTTGGAGTGCTTTACGAAAGTCCTAAAAGATTCTCTAAACTCAAACTAATCATTTATTATATATATAATAATTGCTTTGTTGTTGTAACAAATTATTGCGAGATATAATTTGATATATGAAGAAGACAAAAGCGGTCGCAATATGGAAAATCATGCAGAAGAAAATTCACATAATGAAGAGGATGAAACAATTAATTATCTCGTGAAGCCAAATGAGCATGATAATTGGGATGTCAATGACAATGACGTAAGAGCCTAAAGTCAAATCAATGAAAACATTGATGACGATACTTATAATCTCCCAACAAGAATAGATCATTTGTTTTGAAATCTGTGAAAGAATTAGACTACTAGATGAGTGTGAAAGTGATGCAAATGATCAAGAAAATGAACTACATGCACCTATGTGCATCCCAGGATGTATACGTAGTTTAGAGATCTATTGTGTTTATATCACAACATTTAATACAATATTTCATGCTTCCCTTCTTTATTCTAACAAATATTTGTAATTAATTTAATTTCATTGTAACTAGCCAACAAACATATAGTTTCCTTTCCTTGCATGCCAATGCATCTTCGTAGTGACATTTTTCCCAGTGATCTGCAACCATCTACAATTTGAGCTAAAGTGACAAAACAATATACCAGTATTCTTTGCACTACAACAACTATATATGGTATATATTAAGAGCATTCAAGCACTTACATACAATCTAAAAGATAGATCTAGAGTTCTTCGAGTTTCACACCAATGTGCACAAGAAGATAGCTCAAGACATCATCAACAATACTACCAATTCCACCAAGATAAATTTTTGTCAATTCCCATAGCTTAGTCAATGAGGGATGTAATTTAAGACCATTCATGTGTGCACAACCCTCCAAAGAGAGAGAGGGTTCAACTTCGAAGCCAAATATTCAACAAGATTTTTAACTCCTGCTTTTGAAACAAGAGAACATAGACTGATATCTAGACATAACATAAATTGTATGCTCCTTTCAAACACAATGTTTAATATGAATCTTTGACATTCTAGAAGATGGAGACAATGTGGCTGCTACACATTGGTCTAAAAGTCCATGACCACATAGCTCCAGATCATAGACTGATATGTAGATATGACTAGTCCACGACCACATAAATTGATATCCAGACGAGTCAACTGTGGACCTGATTCGATCATAGTCAACAACCCTTTATCAGTCAACCTATATGCTAATTTGGTTTCCTGCTCAATTTAAGCTTTTCTTGAAACATCAATGTAACGTTCGTGTTGCAAGCTGATCAATCACAACAATGAGATCAACTCAGAATCTCTGTCAAATTACTGCTTGAACGTTCATCAATAGAAAAACAAGAGCCACAAGCAATAAAATCACCATCATATCACTCTTTCAATGCTGATCAATAAATCAATCACACACCAGTCTGAAAGTCCACGACCACATAACTTCAGAATGTCTAGATCATTGTGGCATAATTTATGTTAATTTTTGCTCATAGATAAAAGAGCAATCGGAAAGAGCAACGGTGGATGGCCAGGATCTTGTAGTCCAATTTACGAATCCACAAAGTCTTGCACACAAAAATTTCTTTGTCGTATCATATCAAAAAAATTTATTTAGCAAAGACTCAACATGCTCCATATTTGCATAAAGAAAATCTAGACATTTGTAACGTTCGTTCTGCACCATATACTATTTTGTAAAGTAGAAAAATTAAAGCAATGAAGGGGAAGTACCAATATGAATTAACAAATCACTGTCTTACTTGAGATACATTTTGCAACTATTGTCAATCTCCAGTGTGAAATCACGAAACATCACTTTGTAGAGCTCAAAACTCCGACGAATCATGAAGACAGTAAAACAAAAGAGAGCAAATAGTTTTTGAACTCCGTGGGGATGAAATACTTGGTGAGCAGGATGAGCAAGTATATTTCTCTCATCATCAACATAAAGCTCATCAACTTTGCGACCCCCGCATAGAGTCCTGGACGACTTTGTTGTGCTGAATTTGAAATGGCACTTCCTGAATACATGTTTGATTAACACGTGCTTGTTGAGCACGCACAAGAATACGATTGATGCTCACGTACAAGTTCATAATACTTGATGTCGGATACCTCTCCCTAGATTCCTTACATACCATAAGAAAGGATTTGCAAAGAATTTGTCCAAGTTCTTATAGTGGAATCTCTTCAATCTTCTTGGAACAGCCCATATGACAATGGTTTTTGATGAGATGATCCCATTCTTGCTTTTCCAAAGGAATAAACTCTGTAGGTTTACCAAGAAAACGAGAACAACCTATTGAATGACCAACATCAATGACTGGATTGCTACTTGTAGGAGGAACCACATAATGATCATCAAGAGAAACCATAGCATGTAAACATTTTTCCTTGTACAACACAATTTCCTTGCTCGCAGATGATACAGGTTGAGCAAGCTGATCAACACAGAACATGTCCTTTCTAGTTTGTGAGAGCTTTCTATTCTGTCTTTTAGATTGTATCCCGGGATCAAGATTTTCTTTATTGTTGTCCTCCATATCTTCATTAGAAAGCAAAGCGAAGCACTCATCCTCATGAAAACAAACAGAGGAAGCCATCTTATCAACATTCATAACAGTAGGAGCTCGTTGCATAATAGAAAAACAAAGGCTTCTGCATCCTCGATCGTTTTGAAACAGCACCGCAAAGTATGCTCGATAGCGGGCATGAGCGTGCCTACTACCAGTGGGCAGAGTGGGTGGTCGGTACCTACCTCGCAGAAGAGCGACTTGGTAGGTACTGGCCACCCATTATGCACGGTAGCGGGCCGCTCATGCCCGCTACCTAGTACAATTCTAGGGACCTTAATCCGATTTGATGGGCTCTAGTTGATGAATAAGTAACTTTTTCAACATTGATTTTTATGTAAATTAGGTAGGTGGGTAGGAGCTTTTGCAATTAAAGTTGAGAATTATTGAGTCCCTTTAAGCCCTAGATTAAAGTTGAGAAACATATCATCTTCTTAGAGGGAGTTATTATGCTAGTATAAGTTGAGTCATTGGCCCAAAAAAAAGGAAAACAATTTTTTTTAAAAGCTTGTGGACGAAAGTAAAATTTAAATAATAGCTTGCCACTTAAGACGAGAAGTGGTGGACCAACAAATAAGTAGTGTAAGGACAATTTTAATAGAGAATTTAAATGAAATGATTTTTTTGGAGTGTATAAGGTATTTTTTGTGCACAATAAATGCTGCTCAAAATTTTTACTCTTTTTTTTAAAAAGATTTTTAACATAAATATGCATAGTTATCATTGATATTTATTAAAATAATATATATTGAGAACCTTACATAGGACTCGGCAGCTCTTGATAAAGTAAAAATCAACAATTTTAAATACATTATGAAAAATCTTGGCGACTCTTGATAAAGTAGTAATCAGCAATTTTAAAAACAATCTTAAAAAATCAAGATAAATTTAAAGAAAAAAAATGTAATACCTTGAACCGACAATACTCGATTTACAAAAAAAAAAAGCAATACCACTCTCGGCGAGTATTAAAAATATGTGAGAACCTCCGATCAAGAGTGATAAAACCAAAAAAAACTCTCAAGGTCTCAAGGTCTCATCAAGTTAGTCACTGGGTTTGGCCCTTCGAGAATCGAGGACCTAGCCCCCGACCACCCGTACCGGCGGCGGGCCAGCTGGGGGCCGGTCCAGAAAAGAATATTCCTGACCCTGCGTGGAAGATGCCTATTGGCAAGGGTCTAGTGGATTCCTGTCCGCCGCTGGTACCATGGTGGGAAAGAGACGGTCCCACTGTTATTATGGAGGGTATGGGACCCAATTCTCCCCCCTGAATCCTTGCCTGCGCCTTTCTTCTTCTTCGTTCTCTCTCGACTTCATCTCTTTTTATTTTCTCACTCTCGAGCATCTCCTCGCGCTCTCCATTCGCGAGCTTTCTTCTGCAATTGCGTCGTCGATCGTGAAGAATTGTGATGAGCGAGAGAAGCCGGCAGGGAGGGAGGGGGAGGAGGAGGAAGGGGGGTTGGCTGAAAGAATAGAGGGAAAAAAAGGTGTAAATGCGAGTCTGGTGATTCACGTAACCGCCTGTATGTGATGTCGGTTGGAAATCGTGAGATATATTGATTAGATGATGGTGCAGAACGGTTAGCATTTGCATTGAGTTGTGGCAGAACTGAAGAAATGGATTAAGATCTTGATTTTTCTTGCGCGATTGTGAATGGGATTTCTTTGAGGGGGAGAGTTTTTTGACAGAAGGGCTTCTTGGGAAGCTGTAGAGGTGTTGGAGTCGGTGTGTGGATGATGGGGGAGAGGGAAGCGGGAGAAACAGAGGAGAGCAGCAAATCAAGGTTCAGGAGAATATGCGTCTTCTGCGGGAGCAGTAGTGGCAAGAAAAGCAGTTACAGTGATGCTGCACTTGATCTAGGCAAGGAGCTGGTAGAAATTTTTGTTCCTTCTCGGATGTGAATATTGTGCAATGTAACTCTGCTTCGTGTGGAACCTATTCTTGATAATACTTTCAAGTCTAAAGAAATATAGGGATTCGTTTGGTTCAGCGGTTATGGTTAATTTTACTGAAATTCCATGAAGCTTTTACGATGTCTTTTGTTTATCCTCCATCGACAGGATGTAATTGCTCATCTTGCGTTCCAATGAAATTGCAGAATATTGATCAATAACTTCAACGTAGCCATTTCAGTAAATCCGAGGTTATTTTATCAGTAACTGAGAGACTGAAATCTATATCGTCCTTTGTAGCTTCGAATGCTTTAAATTGATCGATCTGTTCATGATATTTGCTTTATTTTTTCCGACTAAAAGTCTACTCCTTAATTCTCATCGCAATACTCCCGCAATATAGTTGGAAAGAAATGCTGCTTACATCGATATAATGATTAAAATTATGCTTCTAAGATCGCAGTTATCCAGGATAATGTTTCGAGACTCCATAAAGTTGGATGCCGTTTGTGCGTCAATCAAGAATCCAGTAGTGCTATTTGAGTAAAGTGAACCTTTGCGTAATAGGAAAAAGGTGATCACTATATCAGTCTGTTAGATTCGCTTTACCTTTCCCTCTATGTATTCTTCTGGAACTTCAACTGCGAGTTTATGCTTCACTCCTGGTGCTGCATTTTTAAGCTCTTGAAATTACAGTCGATGTTAATTTTTCCCGGGAACAGCAAAATGAGCCCCTAAATTTCCATCTGAACAAAGCTTGGAGTGATATCATCTTCTTTAGTCTTCCAGCGCTCATATCTGTGTAGCATTCTATCTCGTATGCCCTTTGTGCAGCTGAGTGGAATCCAGCTACGTAGAATTCTTACTGAAAGGAAGCCTCATTTGTTCCGCCATGTCCCGACCGATGAGCACTCTAATGATTGATTTACACTCAAGCATGAAATGCGGAGGGAATAGGCGGAGTTTGTTTCTTAGAAATGGCGGTCTGAGTATATCCCTCGCAGCTCTGGCGGGGCTCTTCAGCCGCTGGAGAAGGTAAGTATCGTTTTTACTACCACTACATCCTGAAATCACGTTAGCGATCTGCATATTTGATTTCGAGGCAGTAGTAGCCTTGTTTTTCAATCGTCTATCTTCCATTAGTCAGTTTAACTCATACTGTACAAGGTATCTTTGAGCTTTGTTTCATAAATTCAAATCTAGAAGTTTCTGTATGATAATTGCAGAGAGAGAGAGAGAGAGAGAGAGAGAGAGAGAGAGAGAGAGAGAGAGAGAGAGAGAGAGAGAGAGAGAGAGAGAGAGAGAGAGAGAGAGAGAGAGAGAGAGAGAGAGAGAGCTTTCATTAGGTTTGATTTAACACAAAAGAGGTCATACATGCTTTACCCCGTTATTGTAAGTTCATCGCTTCGTTCAAAGTTACTTTCCTCTCGACAAAGATTTTCTACGATGATCCTGTCATCTCATGAGCTCTAGGAGTGTCCAGATGGTGTTTTATGTCGAACAGTGAAAGAAACACACGAAAAAATAAGAATTTTATGAGATCACCTGACTTGTAAACTATTGAAACTCAACTTTGCAGGTTCGACGGAAGATTGACCTTATATATGGTGGTGGAAGCGTGGGACTCATGGGACTTATTGCACAGACTGTTCACGAAGGTGGTTGCCATGTCACCGGGTAAGCTTGCTCTTGCAGCCGCGGCACAACACAAGCATTTAGTATTGGATCATACGAAGTGGTTTATTGGAGATTTTTTAAAGATATTTAAGTGTATAAATCAGACTTTTCCATATCGACTGCCCGGTTCTTATCATAGTGGCGTATATTGCAGGGTTATCCCGAAGGCTCTTATGCCTCGTGAGGTACACTTTCCTCTCAATTTTCCTTACTTTAAGCAATTATGTGGTGCTTGAAATATAGAATAAGAAAGTCTTTTTTCAGTGCGTGTAGGGAATGGCTTCTGGAGAGTGCATGTGCTTCCTGTGATCGCAACTTTTGTCTAGACAGTAAGGCGTGATTTGAAACACTGGTTGGGTATTCGTTTCTGTAAGAGGTAAGGTGATGTTTTAAATAGCAGATGCTTAAAAGTTGGGGTTAATTTTATCTTGGAAGTTAGTGCTTCAACCGAGTCTATCTATACTCGTCACCCAAGAAGTGGCGTCTTCAGGAGCTCACCTGGAATCACACCTGCATAAATAGACATACAAGATGAAAAGTTTGATTTGATTAAGATTTTTGTCAAGTGACTGACAGGGGAACTGATCTCTAGAAAACTTTGTTCTAAAGTAGTTAATTTGGGATCCTAAGTGACAGACTGGAGAACTGATCTCTAGAAAACTATGTCCTAAAGTAGTCAACTGCTTCAAGTGACTGATAGTAGAACTGATCTCGAGGAGACTGTCCTGAGTAGTCAACGGAGAGCTGATCTCTAAAAAACTATGTCCCAAAGGTTTTAACTGTGTCAAGTGACTGATAGGAGAATTGAGCTCGAGGAAAGTTTGCATCAGAGCTGTATAGATTGCAACCTTGATCGCATTATGATTCATCCCTTAAAGCGACAGTTAAAGTCTCCATCAATAAGCTTTCGCCTGGCAAAAAGGTCTCAATTATATGCAAAGCTTCTCCCGCTAGCACAGTGAACAAAGCCAAGTACTTTATTTTGGATGTAAGAACATTTAAATGCGGATCATATAGACGTACACAAAGCTTGAGTACTTTATTTGGAGTCAAGACGAGTTAAGCATGGAAGCACATCAAGGGCCAGTTATTTTAGCCCTTTTTATATGCGGCTATATCATTGAGACCCTCGAAACATAGCGCCAGCACCGGAACCATGCATGCAGTTCATGTAATAAAGTATCACAGCCTTTGGTAAAGGGAAATGCCCATTTTTCTGGGAAGGTGTGGAAGGAATATGAATGGCTTGCTAACAGTGCTTAAAATAATTATCTCAGAAATTTCATCATCTAAAAATTGCTTTCCAATTTAGCACAGCAAAACTGTGCCCAGCATGCTGGACAGATTTTCATCTGAAGTCTTTATTTTATGTTAATGTAATAGTGAAGGGCTACCCCAGACATAGGTAGAGCATTGAATAATCTATGACCAAAAGCAGATTTCTGGCCACTCGGTTGGAGAAGTAAAAGCTGTAATTGACATGCATCAAAGGAAGGCAGAAATGGCACGCCACGCTGATGCTTTTGTTGCACTTCCAGGTATTTTTTGTAAGCTTTCATTATTTTTACACATTTGGAATCCTTACAAGTTAACTGAAGCATCTCAAGGCTGAGTTTCCTTGGGGTGGCAAGTTATAGTATGTCTTAAGCATGCAGTAAAATTGGCTTCGTGTGAAGATTTTCTGATGGCAGGTTCATATCCGTACCCATACATGCCAGAAGTATGTGATATTCTGCACGTATGTCTAGCTGGTAGATTAAAAGATTAAGGAATCATGAAACACAGCCTCCTAACTTGAATTTTTTATCAAATTGATTTGGCCATGTTATTGCTCATTTCTGATTTCTGTGCCTTGCTAACTGGGGGTTGTTCAGGTGGCTATGGAACTTTGGAAGAATTGTTGGAGATGATCACATGGTCTCAACTTGGCATACATGACAAGCCGGTAGGTTCAAAAAAGGCCATAATTTATTAGCATTTTTTTTCTTCGCTGTTCCCAGGTTCCTAACACAATAGCAAATTGCTGTGCTTTGATGGAGCTTTTGCTCTCCAATCCAATGCACATAATACCAAGAATCTGAAAGGTTCAATCATATCAACAAAGATGTGAACTCATATTTCCACCACTTTGTTTACCTATTATATTGCATGGCCTAGACTTTGGTTGGCAAGACTACAGATTTTTCTATGGGTATTGCAAGTGCAAAAGAGGTTCAAACTAACACAAGGCCAACATTTAGAGAGCTGATTTTGGACCCTATTTGATCAGCATCACACATTAAGGTTGATGTTTTGAACACATTCGTGCCTTTGCAAGGCCCAAAAAGTGAAAGAAAATCCTTGGTGATTAGCTACGTAAGAGCTACCCTGCCAACACACCACACTTGCAGGCACGTGCACACACACACACACACACACACACACCCACCCACTTACTCACTCACACATACACAGCACTTCTACCCCGCTCGCTCTCTCTCTCTCTCTCTCTCTCTCTCTCTCTCTCTCTCTAGCACATGCCCTATTGCATATGCTATGGTGACGAGCACGACCATCTCAGTGTTTTCTAGTTGGATAGCTTATGTTTGTAACTTTGCACTTATTTAGAAATTAGAATAGTCAGCATTAGACCTATTCCACTTTATCATACGAGGATTTTCTGCTCCTGCTTGTTATACATGTACTTCACTATACTGCCCCTCATCCAAGGTATACTTTTTGGCACCAATACATTGAGAAGCTTATTTTACAAATTTTCTCGTATGGAATAGGTGCATACATGTCTTAGTTTGCTGCATCCATTTTCAACTAAGAAGCTTGCCAAAGAGCTAATCTGAAATGGCATATAGCTGTACCCTGACATACTATAGAACTAGTAATTTGAATCAAAGCCTACACATTGTGCTTGCACATTTTCTCTTCTTATTTTTGGCTTAATGCTTAATTTTCATCTACTAAAAGCTTATGTATTTTCTTCAGGTGGGATTATTGAATGTGGACGGATACTACAATCCTCTACTTGAATTGTTTGAGAAAGGAGCTGAGGAAGGCTTCATCAAGCCTTCATCTCAACAGATTGTGGTGCATGCTTCAACAGCCCATGACCTTATTGTCAGACTAGAGGTATCTCATACATACATAAGCTGTAAAAATGGGGCTGAAGTAAACTTCACAAGAAAGTGACTTCGAAAGCATTTCAGTCAGGAAGTGAAGTAGCTTAAAAGCTAAAGACTGTGACGCCTTTAAATGATTCACCTTTAAGAAACTTTGTATTGCTGTTTGTCAGATCTCTTGAATGTGGTTAACCTATCATTGGATGGTTGCAGTTCTGTAAGAGTCACCAAGTTAATGTGATGTTTGTAATCCGCTTTGTTTTAAGCTACTGCTGTGTTTTGAATCAGGAATATGTTCCCAGGCATGAGGGTGTCGCCCCCAGAGAAACTTGGGAGATGGAACAACTTGGGTACCCTGCATCTCAGAACCACAACAATTAGGCTCCGTGAAATTAATTTTGAGACCTTTATCAAGGTTTGGTCTTGTACAGCTGATGAGCATGCCACCCCCTGTTTTTATTTTAGGTAATGAGAAGAGAAATTGTGAGTCAACCAATTTTTTGTTGGCTGCACAGATGAGGCATTCGTTTTTGGGACAAGGGCAAGAACATTGTACATTACTTTTCCCTTTCTATGTCTCATAACCACATTACAAATAAATTCTCCTTGCAGAGTAACAGAGGCCAGGTTCACTTTAATATCTTGCTCCTAAATGGTCTTCTCATGTCTTTCTATGCTTGATTCAGTTCCTGGCTTGCTAGTTTCAATATTTCACTCTGTGATTACCTGGAAAAATCTAGAGTCCTGGCACAATATGTATATGCTGTTATGGAATCTGTTAATGACAATCATGAATCACCAGAGGTACCTGTTTCATTTCGTATGCAGACTAGGAACAAGGAAATTGAAGAGCAAAATAAGGTTTATGAAAGCTTCATTGCACAGTTCCTCCATGCAACAGCAAGAAGCTGAGATTACTGGGAAATGCATGAAGAATGGGTTACTATGTCCAAATCATCTTGATATTCTACAGAAATCAGCATCTGGCTCTGATTACAAACAACATCCACCTTCCAAATGTTATTTCGTATTGGCGATATGACCTCTTTTTCCGTCATTTTAGTCCAGTCAATTCTTAGGGATTTGTGACTAACTGTTCCTGGTCAGTGCTCGGTATGGCGACCCACAACCTCAACATAACCCTCAAGTGCTCAAGTCGTTGGCCCTCTCGTGTGATTTCTGGTTCTACTCACACGCATGTGCATGTGGAATAAAGAACAGCAATGGGAATGGTCTTTCTATTGACCACGCTTACTAAGGGTTAAGAAGCTGTGCAAGCCTTATAGGTCAGATGTGACGTTGAAATTGACCATTTAAATTCCTTTGAATGTTAAAAGTGCAACATTTTACTCACTCTTAATTCGCTTCGATTCAATTAATTTACTGACTGAATAATTCACTGATAGTGAAAGATCTATATGGGCCATAAATGTCATGATATGATTACATAAACTTTCACATTAAATTGGCAGATACATTTTTTGTGGACATGACTACAAAATGAATTTTCATTTCAAGTCAAACTTTGAGGAAGTTTTGTACTTTTGTTGTTTGATAAGGGCGAATTGGCTAGAATTATGAGCTCTTGACCAATTCCAATCATGGATGAAAAAAATGTAGGTTTACATAAATGTCACATCTCAAATTCTATCATGTCGAGCTATTCAACAATCAATCAACGTTACATATGTACAGAATAAAAATGCTACACAGTTAAGAACTTAGCTATCATACGTAGAATAAAAATGCTACACAGCCAAGAACCTAGCTATTGTAGTGACGAATAACACGAAGTTACTAGCTTCTATTCTAAGACAATGAGGGTTTACAATCACCTCTAAGAATCAAGGATGCTCACAGGTTTATTGTTGCAATGTAAATCATTGCTCTTGGAAAATAGGCAAACACAATTGTTAGCATCATCATTATATATCATATTTTCAAATGTTCCAAGTAATAAAAGTAAATTATGATCAATGTTTGTGAATCATTCTGAAAAACCTATGCACTTATGGTGCCATTTGAGGACAAACTTGTAGACTTATTATTATTCTCTCTTTTTTTATTCTTGGAATTTGAAATTGGTCATGAAAATCTTGAATTTGAAGTTGATGTATGGGTGGAGATGATAGTACAACCATAACACAACCATTTCGCATTTGGTCCTTGGATACTAAAAGTGGCACCAAGTCACCAAGAGTGATCTTTTCACTATTAACCGTTTTGTAATCTTTTAATTAATTGTACAATTAGCAAATCTTATAATAGATGGTGGTGATTATTACTAACAAAGCATTAATATAGTTCATGACAGTTTGTAAAATGTCGTACAAGTTGATTGTGAGCATATTGACATTATCACTTTTTGAAGTGTTCTTATGATAAGAAACCAAATATTACAAAGCACGATTTGGTTCAAAGTTTTGCCATCCAAGACACTTTGAAATCAATTGATTTGTGCTAATGGACGAAGAGTGTAGGATGCTACATGCAAAATCTAGGATGAGTTCCTTATCAAGAGAGTAAATTTTTCATTCAAGGGCAAGAAGAACACCAATGGATCCAAGAAGGATCATGCAAAGGAGGCCAAAGAGGAGGATCAAGCATAAAGTTTAAAGGCAAAGGACAAGGCTAAAATGCTTCTTTTGTGAAAAGAGGGGGCATTTTGCATTCGAATGCTACAAAAGGCAAAGAGCACAAGAGGAGGAGGACAAACAAGGAAACCTTGCACATAAAGAGGAGAAGGATGAAGAAGATGTATTCTCAATGGCATCTACATCCTCGTCAACAAGCAATGGCAATTCAAGAGACACTTGGTGGATTGATGGTGGGGCTAGCTCCCACCTGTCTTGTGAAAAGGACTTTTTCTTAACTTTACACTCATTCAATGATGCTAAAAAGTTTATCTTTACTGCAAATGATGAAGAGTGTAGGATAGATGGTATTGATACCATCTCCTTGTGTCTATAATCCTCAAAATGTATGGATCTAGAAAAAGTTCTTTATGTACCATCAATCACCAAGAATATGCTAAGTGTTGGACAACTTTTGGAAAGTGGTTTTGATGTCCACTTCAAGCATGGCGTTTGTTCTATTTTTGAAGAATGATAATTGTATAGAAAAAGGATTTAAACAAGGGAGATTGTTTAAATTGGAGGCTTATGTTGCTATTGAGAGTGCAACTAACAATTTTGGTGACAAGAAGCTTGCAAGGATTGAGGAAGAGCATCAAAGAGATGAAGATTTTGAGGATCAACCTCAAAATTTGAGAGCTCCAAGGAGGACCTTAAATAAAAGGCAAAGTCATCAAATTGCATGCAAATTTTTCATTCAAGTGTGCATATTGCAAAGATAGAGAGCATTGAAAATTCTATTATATTTGATTTGTTCATACATAGTAGACATGAAGTGACTTGTCTCTCATCTTTAAGATTGGTGGTGTTTAGAACTCTTTATGACAAGACAATGAAGTTAGATGCTATCCAATCTACATTTGTTGTTGATAAAACACTTTCATTAGATAACTATTTTTGTGATAGTTTGAATAGTGTCATAAATTATGAAACATCATTTGTATTGGAAATATTTGGGTCCACATGCCTTGTGCATGATCATTCTAGTG
Organism: Diphasiastrum complanatum; assembly: GCA_029204225.1. Lineage (NCBI taxonomy): Eukaryota > Viridiplantae > Streptophyta > Lycopodiopsida > Lycopodiales > Lycopodiaceae > Diphasiastrum > Diphasiastrum complanatum. Next base: position 32,041,028 of record CM055112.1, on the reverse strand, counting down.
TAAGGACCAAAGATTATTCTAGTCCAATGATAGGAATAATGGTAATGTTTGGCTCTTCAAGTAGAGATTGTAGAATCTACATGTTTTCCACCAAAGAAGTTGTCAATGGTGGAAATGTGATCTTTCACGAGTGGAAGATTTGTAAACTTGAAGAAGCACCTTTGGATCAACACCTTATTCAATTCATTGATGGTTTGGAGTCAAGTCAAGTGGAGGAGCAAGCTCAAGACCCGAGGACTCCAAAAAGAACCTTGAGTATCAAGATGGAGCCATCAAGGCTCAATCATATGGATCAAGCAAGGTAAGTTGTCTTTGGCAACATTGCATATGCACTTAATAGTTTAACTGATGTATCTTCAAGTGTTTTTTCTATTCTCCATCCTATGCATCAGGAACTGACAATGTCGATCCTTTCACAATCATTTTTGGTTGGCATGGAGCGTAGTTTGTAGGAAGATCAATATAAAGATGATACTTACACATCTTGATATTAGATAAATAAATTCGATAGAGATGAATATGCTACAAACTATTAACATGAAGCTAGAAGGATGAGTTTGTGTATCAATTGAAAATTTCTGAACTACAAAAGTTTGAAATAACTTTGGTGCTTTGTAATATTGACACAAACCCATGTTCAATGGATATGTGTCAAAATTGTAAATTAAGATTTGGTTCAGATTGGCGCTCATTGTGATCCAATTTATTCAAAGTGTTTTGGATGATATTTAGTTCGCTAATTTTGTCCTCCTATGATGTGCAAGTGATGAGCAGCAGGAGGGAATTTTGTTTTGTTGTTTCATTAGAGGAGTTCTAATTCAAAAAAGACCCTTTGTAAATTCTCTTTATGTTTTTTTCTCAAATTTTGCTTTACACATGGACCAATCAAAACACTCAAATTTGAAATATACGTAACATAGCTCAATTTAATTTAATGTTATAATTCGACGTCGAGGGCAGCCCACAAGTATGACATGTTATTCATAGTATGATATGCAATTTATTATTAAAAATATAAAAATATATTAATTGTAGCTCCGATCGAGACGAAAATCATATCGTTAAAAAGCGCTCGACGAGAGCTTTCCAATGGTACCTACATGACCTGCTTTCGAGCTACCGTTCAAAAGTTATAGTCACTCAAAGATTTTAGAAAAGTCAAATATCGCTTTTGTGCAACCATAGAGTACTCTCTCACTAAGAGGGTGCTCTATTTGCTCACAGAAGCGATAGTTGGTCAAAAGGGTCCTTTATCCATGCACAAAAGAGGTACTGAGACTTTAAACTTTGATCGGCTATAGCTTCTCAATGGTTGCTCGAAAGTATTTCCTCTAATGACTAACTGAAATGAAAGCCAAAATTTGCATTTAGAAAAGATGCGATGTTAGTTAATATTGTGAGAAATTGGCAAAAATCTAGCTTGGTATTTTCTATGATAGAAGTTTGTGAGTGAATCTCACATGTGTGGAGGATGTTCCCACGTGTGGAGAATTGTAAAGTAAATCAAAATGTTTGATATAGGGGTCTCATAGAATCTCATAGTCAAGCATTTAGGTGTAGAATGTTGATAGGATCAAATTTGGCATAGATGGCAAATTATCTATTTGCACTTGTAATGCCACTATTGAGCCAAAATAGAGTAAGAGGCTAAACTCGTACCAATTAGAGTGTAGACAAGTGTAATGCTTTTGTTTGATGAAGTTTAAGAGGTCCAATAGGATTTAGAGGTGGAACCATGTGTGGTCCAATAGGAATTTGAGGTGTGCTTGAATATAGTCCAATAGAATTAGGAGGTGCATGGAATCCTCATTTTGAATTTAATTTGATTTTGAGATTGAGTGGATTTTGAGTGTCATTGAATTTCTAGCTTTATCTCTCTACCCGAGAGCTCATGATGGTTTTTCTCTCTGTACCCGAGGAGAGCAACTTGTTTTTACTTAGAATACTTTTGGAACACTTCCCACACGTGTGAGTGAGAGTTGGAAGTGATTGAATGCATGTAGTAGTGTGTTTTTGCCATAGAATCAAAGATAGATCTTGAATCTCAATCTAGTCTTGATCTTGGTGCATCTACACACCTTAGGAGATCACAAGTACATGTAGTGGACAATCCACACGTGTGAAATTCAACATGGTATCAGAGCCTACCTAAGGCTACCATGCATTTTGATCCATCTAAGTGAAAAAATTTCATCAATCTTGAGCTAGAAGTTGTCAAGGCCCATTTTCCTAGCTATCTTGTTCAATCTTGGATCAAAAGAGATCAAAAGGACATTGATTGGGTCTGACCTGGTACTGTACGGAATCAGGTGCTCAGACACGAGTGAGGAACATCCAATTTCTGTTTGGAAGTTCTCTCTCATGCTTGATCCATTTATCTTGCTTGATAGCTTGTTTTGAAGCTATTTTTGTCTAGTTTCTAATGCAATCAGTTTCATTCCATTTGGTTGAGCCAATCAGAAGCTATAAGCTTTTGAAGAGGGTTAGGTAGGGCACCTAGAACTGGGTGGACACATTTGGTTTGGTCAAGAGATTGCTTGGTTGATCCAAAATCACAGTTGTATGCTTGCCAATCTCATCTATATGTGATCTAGGCACTGTTTTGAGATCTTAGCCATTTTGTTTCATGCAATATCATTGTATTTGAGTAAAATTTGGTTTCTATTTCACACATGCTAAGAGTGTTTGATCCTAACTTTTTCCATACTCCATCATTTGATGTGAAATAGATCTAGTTTTGGAGAGATTGAGATAGCTAGTGAGAATCATCTCACAGTTTGTTGCAAGATCTTGCATAGGAAATGGTAGCACACCATTATTGGATCCTATAGTGAGAGAGAAGCAAATTTTTTTTTTTCATCACTTTTATTTATCTCCACTTTACATGACTTCAATGAGTTCATACTTGTTGCAACCAAGTGAGAGATTGTCTACTTCCAGTTATTCAATATGGAAGTTGAGGATGGAGTCCATCTTGATACTCCAAGATGTGATGGACATTATACTTGGGATTGAGGAGGAGCTTCAAGTCCTTCAAGAAGTACAAAAATACAAGAAGAGAGCTAGGATGGCTCTCCACTACATTAAGATGAATGTCTCTAATGAGATATTGAGGGAGATTGGTGATTGTTCTACATCCAAGGAAGCTTGGGATTGTCTCAAGTCCATCTATGAGGCTAAGAACACCTCTAGGCTCCTCACTCTTAGAAATCAAATCTTCCAAAGTAGTCAAAAGTGTGATGAGAGTGCATCTAATTATGTTTTGAGAGTCAAGGATATTCATAGGGAGCTTGCATGTATTGGTGACTGAATCAATCAAAGTGAGCTAGTCCAAGTCATTCTCAATGGCTTGAGAGATTAATATGACAACCTTGTCCAATCCTATGCCATTAAGGAGGAGCTACCAGGTTTGGAAGCCCTTCAAAGTGTGCTTATTTATGAAGAATCAAGACAAGAGTACAAACTCTTGAGGATGGACAAGCTATCACTCAATCATGATGATGGCAAAGTTCTATTTGCCAAGCACAAAGAGAGGAGTAAGAAGAAATACCATCACTTCTCTAATGACAAAGCTAAAGACCAAGATGGAGAGGAGGAGGAGGATACCTCTCATGCTTCTACTTCAAATCTCAAGAAGAAGATCAAGTGCTTTTATTGTGGCAAGAAAGGCCATTATGCCACCAATTGCTTCAAGCAGAAGAATCAACTCAATCAAGCCAACATCACCAATGAGAAAGAAGACTATATTGCAATTGATGGAGAAGGTTCTCTTATGGCATCAAGCTTCTCCTCTTCTATCTTCAACAAGGATGACTTATGGTATATTGATAGTGGAGCATCTTCACATATGTGTGGCTCCAAGCACTCTTTTTCATCTATTATGCCTTATGATGGAGTCAAGAAGACCATATACTTTGCAAGTAGGCATGAGTGCAATATTGAAGGAGTAGGGATTATTCCCTTGAAGCTTGCATCTTCTAAAGATCTCTTTCTCAACAATGTTCTTTTTGTCCCAAAGCTTACAAAGAACATCTTAAGTGTTGGCCAACTTCTTGATAGTGGCTTTGATGTCAATTTCAATATTGACAATTGTGTGATTAAGAAGGATGGTGAGATCCTTGCATATGGATCAAGATTTGAAGGCATCTACAAATTGGATCCAAGTGAGAGTGCAAACTCTCTTGATGTTTCTTATTTGTCCAATATTTCAAAGGAGGATGATCACACAAGATGCACATATATTCTCTCTTCAAGTATTATGGTGTATGATTATTCCTTATTATTCAAAGCATATGCTGAGAAGAAATTCTCATTGAAGATCAAAGCTTTGAGGAGTATTGGAGCTCTTGAAGGAATAGCACCATATGAAGTTTTATTCAAGATGAAGCCTAAGGTTGATCACCTTAGTGAACTTGGTAGTGCTTGCTTTGCACATATTCCTTTGGAAACAAGAACGAAGGATGATCCAAGATCATGGATCATGATTGGATACTCATCCATCAAGGAGGCCTTTAGTGTCTTTACACTCTCTATTTCAAAAGCGATTGTGAATAGAGATGTCACATTGCATGAATATTCAATCTTGGAAGTGGCCGAGATCAAGTCTTCTCAAGAAGCATCACAAGTTATCTTTTTTGAAGGTATTCAAGTTATGATGGGGCCAAGGTGTGAGGAGGAGTTTCTTCTTCATATGATTTCAAGAAGATCTTCAAGATGCATGGCCGAGTCTTTATGGCTCACCTTACATGGCAAAGAGGGGCATCTTTCATGTTGTATCTACTACAACACATTCATATATGCTTCTCTTCCTTTGCTTGAAATGCTATCTTGCTTGGGATCTCAAAGTTCAAGAAAAGCTATACTAGTTTTGTATGATACTTATGGTATGGACATGTTTCTTGTCATTATTGACTTAGATGTGTTTCCAATACTTTTTGAAAGCAAGATATTGTATTGTCAAAAGTATGCTCTTGGTTCTAGTAAGAACAAGATTGAGCTTTTTGAAAATCATGTTTTCACATGTTTTGAGGAAAATTGTAAACTCCTCTTGAGATTAAGTGAAGCATCCAAAGTGGACACTTACATCCTTGAGAGAGTAACTAGTCTAAAAAAGATCAAGATAGTCTTTGATATCAAGATTAGATCCATCATGGATATAGTTCATTGTATGTGGACTAGTCAAGCTAGAAAGCATAATCTTGATAATCATCATTGTTTCACATCTTATGATCTTGATCTCCATGATCCTTATGAGGCTTGGAAGCCTCAGATTTCTCTATTTATGGTGCATCCATCATGCAAGTGGAACTTTCAAAGCAAAGATCATCATCAAGCATGGAGGAAGCCCATGATCATAGTGTCATACTGGTGGAGCACTCTTCAAAGGCATTGGCAAGAGATCTCTACCAAAGAGATCTTATCATGGATATGGTGAGGGTGATGCTATGATGGATCCCTTGGCCGATTTTCACTTCTTATGCATACCAAAGGATCCACTCAAAAAGATTTACAAACTTCTCAAGTGATCTAGTACCTTTCCAAGCTATTTTTTGAGGAGGAGTGTGAGAAATTGGCAAAAATCCAGCTTGGTATTTTCTATGATAGAAGTTTGTGAGTGAATCTCACATGTGTGGAGGATGTTCCCACGTGTGGAGAATTGTAAAGTTAATCAAAATGTTTGATATAGGGGTCTCATAGAATTTCATAGTCAAGCATTTAGGTGTAGAATGTTGATAGGGTCAAATTTGGCATAGATGGCAAATTATCCATTTTCACTTGTAATGCCACTATTGAGCCAAAATAGAGTAAGAGGCTAAACTCGTGCCAATTAGAGTGTAGACAAGTGTAATGCTTTTGTTTGATGAACTTTAAGAGGTCCAATAGGATTTAGAGTGGAACCATGTGTGGTCCAATAGGAATTTGAGGTGTGCTTGAATATAGTCCAATAGAATTAGGAGGTGCATGGATCAATGGCCCACTAGGATTAAGAGGTGACAAACTGTGGTCCAATCATAGTAAGCATAGTGGTAGCTCGTGGATCTACTAGTATCATTGTACTCCTCATTTTGGATCTAATTCGATTTTGAGATTGAGTAGATTTTGAGTGTCATTGAATTTCTAGCTTTCTCTCTCTACCCAAGAGCTCATGATGGTTTTTCTCTCTCTATTCGAGGAGAGCAACGTGTTTTTACTTAGAATACTTTTGGAACACTTCCCACACGTGTGAGTGAGAGTTGGAAGTGATTGAATGCATGTAGTAGTGTGTTTTTGCCATAGAATCAAAGATAGATCGTGAATCTCAATCTAGTCTTGATCTTGGTGCATCTACACACCTTAGGAGATCACAAGTACATGTAGTGGACAATCCACACGTGTGAAATTCAACAAATATTAGTACATTTTCTTGAAGTTTGACAATCACTTAGACTTCACTTGATGTGAATGACTCAAGATAGACTTCTAGTCTCGGCCCTCTTACTCTCGCACTAAAATTGAATAGAGGTATAATGAGGTCACTCAAACTGCTATCAAATCACTTTAGTAGAACAATGATTTTGGCAAGAGAATAATTCTTTCACTCTCCCTCTTCTTGATGATCCAACAAATTCTGAAAATTCACTTTTTAGGACTTTGTCTGAGCATCTATTAAGACACAGACGAAGAAGTGTTGCTTGTATATTATATAAAATGCTTGAAATGGAACAAGAGCAACAATTATATATTACAACATAAAATGAAATGTAACAGAAATGCTAAATCTTCCCCTCTTTTGCATCCCACTCAGTGAGAGCTTGAGATGTATTTATACACGTTGTGCTTGTTCGTTTACAAGAAACAATTTTAACTAATCTCTTACTACAAGACTAGTTTAACTCTAAGTGCGTACTTGGTCATGAAATAATGTACAACGACATCTATACAAAGCGTACTTCACTCAAATTTGAACTCTACTTTGGGAGCGTGAAGGAAATGGTGCTTATCACAATCGTTTGGAGACCGCTTTTGCACTCTTGTGTTTTCCTTCGGTTAGAAGTCTTCAAATAGTCATCGCAGGGTTGACTCATGTGGTGCCTTACGGTTCTTGATGGTGCCTTGGCGGTTGCCTTTGGTTTTTTTCATATCTGTAACATTGACGCATGCGATTTACTGCGATGCGGTTGCTCGCAGCCATTCCTTGGTGGTTCCCTGAGGTGCCTTGCGGTTTTGGTCTTTGCTTACTCTCGTACAGTTGACGCATGCGGTTGATTGCGATGCAGTTGCTCACAAACATTGCCTAGGCGGTTCCCTAAGGTGGCTTGCAGTTTTGGTCTCTGCTTATTCTTGTAAGGTTGACTCATGTGGTGCCTTGGCGTTATTTGCCTTAGCACGTAGAAGCCGCAAAATAAGCCTTTGTGGTTCTTAGCTGGGGTGCCGTAGAAGCCGCAGCTGAAGCGTTTGCGGCTCTTAGCGGCTTTGCCATAGAAGTCGCAACTTGAGCCTTTGTGGTTCTTAGTGGTTTGGTTTCTGACCTCATTTTGGACCGCATTTGAACCAAAAAAAAAATTCAAATGATGTTGAAGACATTAAACATGGCCAAGCCTTCAATGTTCTTCATATTCTTGTTATTTGAATGTTGATATAAATCAGGATTGGTTATCTTTTGATCCGAATTATGGACTGTGTGCCGAATCCGATGTATTTTACCAGGTGAAAGTTTGCACGCAGAAATAGAATAGTTTTGCAGGTCTGCGTTAGTGTCCAAAAACATGACCAAAAATGTAGGTAGCAAAACATAGATCTGTAATTCTAAGGAGAAAACTGGGAGCTTAATTTCCAACAGTTACGTCCCTGTTAGTAAAAACTTTACAAGTTTCTATGTTATACAATCTATACATTCCATCAAAAGTAGTGCAATAGCCAACAAAAATTGTCTTTAATGAATGCTCATCTAATTTCTTTCTGTTGTCCTTTGGGAAATGAGCATAGGCAGTACGAATATTCTAAAATGTTTCAGTGAAGATTTGAATATGTCCAAACTTCATGAGGAGTTCTATTGTCACATAATCCTTTAGTTATACATTGGTTTTGCATGTCAAACCATGATCAGCTACAAAGTTACAATGACTAAGCCTATAGAGGTAACATTGCCTCTTTCCCAATGCAAAAACTCTCCTGCTCTTATCAAAAATTTGACAAGAATCTGTCTAAAACTCTACACATTGTCCTAAGGCTGTAATTTGATTGACCGACAATAGAATTCATTAGAGAAACTTAGAGCCCGAAGAGATTCTTTGAAAAAGATGTTTTATTTTTTATTTTTTTTTTCTTATTCTCGTTGCCATGTGGACAAATTGAAACCTTGAAATCGGGGTTCTACGTAACGTAGAATTTTTCAAATATAAATAAAATAAAAACTTTTAAAATATATTGCTGTTTCGTCGGACAGCATGGTTGATGAGGCCTGCCCTTCCAGCTCATCACTGCCCAAAGAGACCCAAAAATATTGAAAATGAATATGACAGATGGTTGAGATGAGAAAATCGATGTACCATTAATGTATATGCATTGTCAAATCATGGTTAACAGGGTTAACCAGAGTTAATTCGTGGCGCCAAATAGATCAGTGTTTCAAATTTATGCCAACACATTTTTTCATATTCATGGCTTTTTGTCTACGCAGATTTTCAGATTCATAGTTCATTGTTTCAGATTTTTGCATCCACATTATGAATGGCGCCATCAAGGAAGCCGTGCTCCTCAATCGACTCTGTGCTTCTATTCAACGAGACAGATGATAGTGGATTATAGGTGCCAAGAAAATATTCAAAAAACTCTTGGGTTTTGATGCATCTATCATCAAGAGGAGCATTTTGAAAAAGAAAAAGGTCAAAACTATCATTTCAATCTTATTGAAAGGCCAGAATTTTGGATTTCCGAACATCATCAGGAGAAAAATCTATTTATGAAATTCTAGTCCAACATGTATATATGCATTCAGAGATAAATGTGCAAGGATTCAACCGTCAGGATCACAAAAAAAACAACTATGAGTATTGATATTTTTGATTCTTAGATTTTTGTCATTTATAAATATCTAATAGTAAACTTGCCAATTTGATCATTTTTCTCTTGCAGATTTATATCCATCCAGCATAAATGAATGAAAGTCGAGTGGATCTTTAGCATGTGTGTTAGATATTATTCACACTGATATTGGACATCTACAATATTGAGGTAGAACTACAAAAGATCTAGCTGATAGTGAAATCTTTTTTTATGAATCAATGTACATTCTTGATACAAAAGGAAATTTTGGACAAATAGTACCAATTCCATTATCTAGTTTTGAAAGTGATGAATGGATTGCACCAGATGCTACAGTTTTAGAATCATTTCGTTACAAGATATATGATGTAAAAAACTCATTAAAAATGAGCACGAGATCAAAAACAATCAGATTGAGTTGGCTTATTTCCTTGAATATATTTGTGGATTTCTTTTCAAGTGTCAATGTACACAAAACCCCAACGATGTTTGTATGCAAAAATTTATCAGATAGTTTATTATCTGAAGTTATGGATGAAGGCTGGGACAAAAGACCAGATGGAGAAATAAAATGCAGAATTAAAATGTCTTCCATGTGCTTCCATTATCAAATTGAAAAACAAACGTTGAGCTTATGCTTCCATTATTAAAGATGGAAAAAAAATAAAGGTAAATGGGTGCCACTCGATCAAGACTTGGAAGCCAGTGGACATTCAAAACGAAAAAATATTGAAATTATATACAATGATGTCGTTTTGACGTGTGTTGGGGTGGAAGAAGATTGGAGTCTAAACTACATCAGGGAGAACTATTGCTCCTACAAGATGATGTACTTTTAGACTTTAGATTCATTTTCAATGATAAACTCGTAAGTAACTGTAAAAAATGATATTTTATGAATAGTTTCAATCAAAACTTTCTAATACAATCTCTGTACTAATTGTAACTAACTTTGTATTAGTTTTATGCAGGTATGTAAAAGACATGAGCTCGAAATCAAATATAGAGATATTGACGAAACAATCCAACTTATGGAAAAACATTGAGATTCATTATCAACAAATACATGCCAATCATCATGTCTTTTTATCAATATAGAAAATTGCATCCCAAGATTACACTATGGACACAACCTGATTGTAAAAATGATGAGTTGTTGGATCCATACGAAATAAGAAAATTGTTGCATGATTCTAAGTTGCAACTTTCATTGGAGAAAGTATTGGAAGCAGAGTAGATACTGCTGAATTGTACTTTGTAAATATTTTTATTTGATATACAAAATTTTATTGTGTGTCTATAGCCTACTGGCTTGTATAAATTTGCATGTTTTTTAAATTTTTTTATAATCCGTCGATTTTGTATTATGATGAATTTGGATTCTTTTGTAAAACCATTGGAAAAGTTGCAGTATATAGTTGTTTTTTGTGCTAGTCCCGCCATGTTGTGTACTTTTATGAAATGTCGCGCTTGTTTTCCAATGAGATTTTTTCATTATACTGCTAATGATCATGAGTGCCCAATAGAAGGAATTGGCAACATTCCATTGAAACTTGCTTCTTCAAAAGTTCTTGCACTTTCTAATGTTCTTTTCATTCCAAAACTCACAGAGAACTTAATTAGTGTGGAAAAGTTGCGTGATAATGGTTGTGATGTAAAGTTCAACTCCAATACTTGTTTTATCAAGAAAAATGAAGAGATCCTTGCTGATGGATCTAGATGTGGTGGAATTTTTAAGTTGAATTCTTATGAGAATGCAAACCTTTGTGAAGTTGCTTTGTTATCTAAGGAGGAGCTGTGGCATAGAAGGTTGGGTCATCCTAACTTTAAATCTATGTCTTTTATGGTTAAGAAGGTGAAGGCTATTGGTCTTCCAAAATCTCTTTCTAAAGATTTCAAGCCTTGTGAAGCTTGTGCCATTGCAAAGTCACACATAAAGCCATATCAGTAGTCTTTTATAAAGACTACTCATCCTTTGGAGCTTATACACTCAGATGTACATTTTTTCTCTTCTAAAAGTATTGGTGGTGCAACATGTTTTGTCACCTTTATTGATGACTTTACTAGATATACTTGGATGTATCTACTTTCTTCAAAGGCTATGGTTTTTGATCACTTCCTAATCTTCAAAGCTTATGTTGAGAAACAATTTTTTTTCAAAGTTAAAGCTTTAAGATGTGATGGAGGAGTGAATACATCTCCAACAAGTTTCATGAATACTGTGAAGGTGAAGGAATAAAGAGAGAGTTTTCTTGTGCTTATTCTCCATCTCAAAATGGAGTAGTTTATGTGAATGTGCTAAAGCAATGCGAGTGGCAGCTTCTTTGCCTATTGAATATTGGGGTGAAGCTATGAATTGTGAAAACTATTTGTGCAATAGATTACCTCACAATGCACTTGCTGAAAAATCACCTTTTGAAGTCTTGTTTAAGAAGAAACCTAAGGTAGATCACCTTAGAGTTTTTGGTTGTACTTGCTTTGTCCATGTGCCCTTGGAAACGAGGAAAAGAGATGATTCTAATTCTATTAAAGGGATCATGGTTGGATATGCATCCAACAAGAAAGCTTACAGAATCTATGTTCTCTCTACCTCAACTATAATTGAGAGTAGATATGTTATATATTCCATGAAGATCAAAAATACATTCTTGAGGAGGCCGAGTTCAAAGATTCTCACAAAGATACTCCAATCATCACCCTTGAAGACTATCATGGAGAGATGGGGCCGAGAATTGAGGAGGAGTCACCTCAAATATTTTCACCAAGGAGATCTCAAAGAGAAAGATCCGAGCCTAGAAGGCTTACCTATGAAGATAGAGGCAAGCAAGTGGAAATCAACTCCACTAATTGTGCTTATTTTATTTCTCATGAGGAGCCGAAGGATGTATATGATGCACTCAACTCGATGGAATGGTACCTTGCCAGGAAGGAGGAATATGATGCTTTGATGGCCAATAAGACATGGGAGCTTGTGAATCTTCCATCCAACAAGCACACCATTGGTTGCAAGTGGGTTTTTCGAGTCAAGTATAATCAAGATGGCACAATCAACAAATACAAGGCTAGGCTTTGTGCTAAAGGTTTTGCGCAAGTTTATGGACTTGATTATGAGGAGAGCTTTGCTCCAGCTGCAAACATGGTATCAATTAGAATCATAATTTCTCTGGCTTGTTTTTCAATTGGCAAGTTCTTCAACTAGATGTCTCTAATGCATTTCTAAATGGGTATCTAGAAGAAGAGATTTATATGGATCAGCCTATTGGGTTCATCCATGACAAAGAAAAAGTTTGCTTGCTCTTCAAAAGTTTATATGGATTGAAGCAAACTCCAAGGTCATGGTATTCTTTTCTTGAGTCACTAGGATTTAATCTTAGCAACTATGGTCCTTCCTTATATGTCAAGTTTTTTGATAAAGATATTGTCATTCTTCTTATTTATGTTGATGATATCATTTTGACAGGAAGTAGTATCAAGTTAGTTGAGGAAACCAAGATTGCACTTGGAAAAGAGTTCAAGATGCAAGATCTTGGAAAAATTCACTATATTCTAGGATTAGAGATTGACTTTCTTAAAGATAAAGCTTTTGTATGTCAATCCAAGTATGCTCTTTCAATGTTAAAGAAGTTCAATATGTTGAAATGTAAGAGTATAGAAACACCTATGGAGCAAAATATAAAGGACTCTAACAAAGGTGGTGAAAGATCCTTCGTGGACATCACACTTTTTAGAAGTCTTATAGGCTCCTTAATTTGGCTCACAATAACTAGACCTGACATACAACAACAAAGGAAGTGCTTTGGATCAAGAGGTTACTAGTGGAACTAAAGATAATCTTGGAAGAGGATCTACCTATGATCATGTGTGACAACATTTCAGCCCAAGCCCTTGCCAACAACCCGATAATCCATGCAAGGAACAAGCATATCGAAGTTGCACATCACTTCGTGAGAGAGAAGCTCATTGGAGGGGAAATTAATTTGGAGCACATCAACACATCATCTTGTATTGCTGATATGCTCACCAAACCTTTGAGCAAAAGTTCCTTCATCAAGCATAGGGCCAATCTTGGAGTTATACCAAGATCCATGTTCAAATCAATATAGATTATTTTTAGGAGTGTTAAAATTGAAAAAACAATCCATATTGATTTCTTGGCTTGCTACAAATGTTGTACCATGCAAGTATGTAGCTCATAAATGCAAAATGCCAAGTTTGGCCTACATAGAACTCGAGCTACATGGTTATGTAATATCTAGATTGAAGAATACAACTTGCATATAGTTTGTAGACATAGAATTAGCAAAGTCATGCTTGTAGAAACTCGTGGCAATTCACATGCATTAATTGTAAGTGATCCATAGTGACATGCAAGGCATGCACAAAGTGTGCATGATGATTTGTACTTTGTTAGTTAGAACTAGTACATTTATAAAAAGTTGGTAGAATTTCATGCATGGCAAGTGACAAATGTCACATAGACTCTAGATGTCACTTTAGATGTCATTTTGTAATGAATGGATGTGGTTCTACCTCAAGCTAACTCAAACTCCATAAATATGTGTAGCTCTCCTCACAATCAATGATGAAGAACCAAAGTTTTGTAGCTATCTCATGCCATTTTGGATCTAAACTATTTTGCTGTTATCTCTCTATCTTTCTCTCTCTAACTCGTGTTGAAGCTAATGCTTATACACTAATATCTTGTACTTTTGCTAATTATTGATTCATTGCTATCATATTCAGTTGCTTAGCATGCTAGATTGTGGTTAGGCCATTTCTTCTGAACTAGATCTTGCTAATCAATCTAGAATCAGGTTACTGTGCTAGTCATGGTATCAGAGACAAATTAAGCTTTGCATGCTAACATCTCTAATTGTAGAAGAAATTGAGAGCTAAATCAAGCAAAAGCAGTTTTGTATTTTTTCTCACCTTTCTCTAAAGTGTATTTGGATCAAATCGGATTGGAACTGAATTTTTAGACCTGAAATGTGGTCATACGGAATTCTAGAATTCCGCACGTGTGAAAATCAAAGATTTTTAGTCCCTTTGTTCTCCTTGCTTACAGATCCAAAGATAGCAGTCTTATAGTTTGATGAAAAGCTTATGATCTGTACTTTCCATAGAAATTGAAACCAAATCAATTTGATGTGTCTAGCAAGGGTTATAAGCTCTTAAAGAGGATAGGGATAGGTCCAAAATCCGAGTGACAACATTGATTCAATCTTGCTTTGTTCTGAATCCATTCTTTTGAGCATATCCTACACAAGAAACTGAAGATCAAGACTGAGGTTGAAGTAATGAACACCTTTTGAGCCTTGTGAGAGTCAATTGTGTTTTCTTTTGAAGCATTTCACACGTGCCAAAAGTAGGATTCAAACTAGCCAAAGTGTCTCAATCCACTTTGTTTGATCCATCTTACTTGTGGACATTCCCCACACATGTGAAATCTGGAAATTTTGTCAGAGTATAGTCTAGTGATAGATCCACATGCAGATGATAAAGGTTTGTCATCAGTACAATAGTATAGTAACAAACAACACAATGAGATGGCACTAACGACTCTACTGGAGATAGAGATGGTGCTAAACACTTGTTTTTGACCCTGGAGATAGAGATGGCATAGGCTTTGTTTCAGAAATGTCACTCCTAATTCAAAATTTGAGTGTTCCCAACTAATAGGAGAAAATATTTTAGCATTTTGAAAATAATATTGTAACTATGGTTAAGCACTAGTGAAGTTTGATGTGACCAAACTAAGGTGCATTCATTTACATGGAAAGTAGTGCAAACAGATGCGTAAAGAAGTTAGAAAATGATATTATAATTACTTTATAGTTATTTTTTTCTCTCCTACATGTCATTTCTTACAGGGCCCAAAGAGGGCCCTCTTTGGGCCCATATTTCCTCTAATGGCTATCAGTTTTGGGACATACAAAACATTTGGTATCAACTTCGACAGTCCATTCTAAAAATTCATTCTAATAGTACCTTCACCTTCAATTCTATGTGAGTTGCTATCTCCAAGGTGAACGAATTTGTTGGTGTTGTAGGCCAAATAATTGATGAACCACTCTTGATGGTGTCATATGTTGCGTTGCTCCAGAATCGGTAAACCATTCCTCCGATTGTTCGACATGATGACAGTTCACCATGAGGACTTTCTTTTCATTGTTGTCTTCTTTGATCTTCTGCTCTGTGTTGGCTGCATGGGCTTGCTGATGTAGCTGCTTCTTCTTGTTGTTGTTGAACTTCAAGATTCGATAATCCTGGATTTCATGGTTTGTCCTTTTGTAGTATCTGCAAAAGAGTCTTTTCTTGTTCTGAGAAAGTTGCTGATTCTGGGTCTTCTGTGACAGCTTCTAATTGTTGTTGAGTTGTCAGTCAGTTTTCTTCTTCCGTTGCTTTCTTATGTTCTTCTTGATGAGTAATGCTTGCGAGTTGTTGATGGAGGACGAGTAATGCTCCATTTCTTGTTGTCCCCTCCTACATCAGCATGACTATGACTCTAGATAATGTAATTTTTGAGTTAGAATTGCCCTTCATTTTAGAAAAATGAATGTTACCAATGAAGTGTTAAGAGAGATCAGTACATGCACCACTGCCAAGGAAGCGTGGAATACTCTAAAAACAATCTATAAAATTAAAAATACTTCTAGATTGCTTACACTTAGAAACCAAATATTTCTAAGTTATTAGAGAGTAGATGAGAGTGCTTCATCGTATGTCATGAGAGTTAAGGATCTTCATCAAGAGTTAGCTAGTATCAGTGATGCTCTTAAGGACACTGAACTTGTTCAAGTAGTCCTAAATGGACTTAGAGATGAGTATGACAATATTGTGCAGACTTATGCTGTCAGAGAGGATCTTCCATCCTTGGAGACACTGCAAGGTGTTCTCATTGCTGAAGAAAGCAGGCAAGAGAACAAGATGCTGAGGATCAACAGACTTTCATTGAAAGATGGTGGAGATGACAAATCACTCTTCATCAGAGACAAGTCAAGAGGCAAGGGAAAAGGACAACAACACTTCAAGAAGGACAAAGCCAAAGAAGGTGGTGAGGATCAGTCCTCACAAGGTGCAACATCTAGTGGCAAGAAGAAGCTGTCAAAGATCAAGTGTTTTTTCTATGGAAAGAAAGGACATTATGCATCAAACTGTTTCAAGAAGAAGAACCAATCTAAACAAGCTAACCTTACCAATGAGGATGAGTGTGAGGGTATAGAGAGTGAAAGCGAGGATTCATTAATGATGTCTACTTTTTCATCTTTCCCTTTTAAGAATGAAGAAGTTTGGTGGATAGATAGTGGGGCTAGTTCTCACATGTCTAGTTCTAGGAACTCTTTCACTAATCTCATGCCATATTTAGGTGCAAAAAGGTCAATCTATACTGCTAATGATGTAGAGTGTATAATTGAAGGAACTTGGAAGTATTCCATTACATGCATCATCATCAAAATCTTTTTGCTTACATGATGTACTGTATATATCTAAATTGACTAAGAATCTCATCAACTAAGAGCAAAGGAGGAGCCAACTGCTTTGTCTCTTTTGTAGATGATTATACAAGACATTCTTGGATCTATATGTTGTCTTCAAAATCCATGGTTTATGATGTTTTTCTTAATTTTAAAGCTTATGTAGAGAAGCAGTTTCCTTTCAAGATAAAAGCTTTAAGAAGTGATAGTGGAGGGGAATACACTTCCAATAAGTTTAAAGACTTTTGTGAGAGAGAGGGTATTCAAAGAGAGTTTTCTTGTTCATATACTCCTCAACAAAATGGAGTTGATGAGAGAAAAAATAGAACTTTGTGTGAATGTGCAAAAGCCATTAGGCTGGAAGCTTCTCTACCTAAAAATTTTTGGGGAGAGGTAGTTGCATGTGCAAACTATCTTTGTAATAGGCTTACAAATCTTGCAATAGGAGGAAAGACACCATTTGAGATGTTGTGTAAGAAAAAGCCTAAGGTAGATCATTTTACTATTTTTGGCTGTGTATGCTTTGTGCATGTACCTATAGAAACTAGGAAGAAGAAAGATCCTAGTGCAGTGAAAGGAATTTTTGTAGGTTATGCATCTACTAAAAAAACATACAAGATCTATTTGCCCTCTACTGACAAAAATATTTTTATTAGAGATGTGGTCTTCCATGAAGATCAGAAATTTAACTTGGATGATGTTCAGATCAAAGAGACTCATGCAAGATCAATCATCAACCTTGATGCTATTCAAGAAGAGGTGAGGCTGAGGCTTGAGGAGGAGCAGATTCAAGCTATCACACCAAGAAGGTCTACACGAGCAAGATCTAAGCCAAGGAGGCTCACATATGATGAAGAAGGAAGGCAAGTGGAAGGTGAAACTTCCTATCATGCACTTTGTATATCATATGAAGAGCCTAATAATGTCCAGGAAGCTTTTCAATCCAAGAAGTGGGTTGAAGCAATGACCCAAGAATTTGAAGCCTTGATGTCAAACAACACATGGGAGCTTGTGGAGCCACCAAACAACATGCATGTGATCGGATGTAAGTGGGTATTCAGAATCAAGTATAATCATGATGGATCTATCAATAAGTATAAAGCAAGACTTTGTGCTAAAGGCTACTCTCAGATTAAAGGTCTTGATTATGAAGATACCTTTGCACCAGTTGCAAAGATGGTAACAATTCGAATACTCATATCTCTTGCATGTTTTCACAAATGGAGTATGTTCCAGTTTGATGTTTCTAATGCATTTCTCAATGGTTACCTTGAGGAGGAGATTTATATGGAGCACCCTCTAGGTTTTGTGAAGGAAGGTGATGAATCAAAAGTTTGTCTTTTGTTCAAAAGTCTGTATGGACTGAAACAGGCACCAAGGTCTTGGTATGCAAGGCTCAATTCTTATCTCATATCACTTGGATTTTGTCTAAGTCAATATGACCCTTCTCTGTATTATAAGTTTGTAGATAACTTTGTAATTATTCTTCTCATCTATGTAGATGATATCATTCTTTGTGGAAATAGTGAGAAGTTAGTTGAAGAAACTAAGCATGCACTTGGTACTGAGTTTAAAATGCAGGACTTAGGAGTTCTTCACTATATTCTAGGCCTTGAAATAGATTTTTGGAAAGGTCATGCATTTATGAGCCAAAGTAGATATGCACTTTCCATGCTCAGGAAATTTCATATGGAGAACTGTAAAGGCATAGATACACCTATGGAGCACACTATAAAAGTTCCTATTAAAGATGATGAAAAATCCTTTGAGGACATCACTCTTTATAGGAGTCTTATTGGCTCACTTATTTGGTTAACAATGACTAGGCCTGATCTAAGCTTTTGTGTTTATAAGCTGAGTCAACACATGCAGGATCCAAAGCTATATCATTGGAAGTTGGCTAAAAGAGACTTGAGGTATATATCTTTTACCTTGTATTATGGACTATACTATGAAGGAGAAGATCTGACTTTGATTTTTCAGATTCAAATTTTGTAGGAGACAGGTTGGATAGGAAATCCACAAGTGCTTACACTATATTTCTTGGAGGAAATTTGGTTTCTTGGCTGTCAAAGAAACATGCAACTATTTCCTTATCATCCTGTGAAGCTGAATACAAATCTCTTACAACCACAACAAAGGAGGTTTTATGGATCAAAAGGCTACTTTTGGAGCTTAAGTGTTATGCAGATAAAGATTTACCAATTATCAAGAATGATAACATTTCTGCTCAGGCTCTTGCAAATAATCCAGTATTTCATACAAGGAGCAAGCATATTGAAGTGGCTCATCATTTTGTCAGAGAAGAAGTCATTGGAGGAGAGATCTCATTGGAGCATGTTTCATTTTCAGATTGTGTTGCAGATCTTCTCACCAAGCCTCTACTCAAGAATGTCTTTATGAAAATGAGGTAAAACCTTGGCCTAATTTCGAAACCTATGTTGATAGGAACATAAATTTTAAGGAGAAGTGTGAAGATTATTAAAATATTATCTTCCTATCTCAAGTTTGGGGTCATGTCCATGATAATTTCCACTAGATTTCATGTTGTACATATAAGGAGTGTGAATTGAGCACATATCCTTCTAGTGTAGCTCATATTTGAGTTAGATAGATTCAATTGTAATAACATGCAAAGTAGTTTCTATGATCTACACATGTCTAGGCAATTTTATGAGTTGACATGCAGTACATGCACCATACATGCATGCAGTTACACATGTTGATCTCTGGTAGGTGAATTAGTTTAGTTAAGTGGAATTTGTTGATTTCACACGTGTGGATTGTCCACAACATGTACTTGTGATCTCCTAAGGTGTGTCGATGCACCAAGATCAAGACTAGATTGAGATTCAAGATCTATCTTTGATTCTATGGCAAAAACACACTACTACATGCATTGAATCACTTCCAACTCTCACTCACACGTGTGGGAAGTATTAAAAAATTATTCTAAGTAAAAACAAGCTGCTCTCCTTGGATAGAGAGAGAAAAACCATCATGAGCTCTCGGGTAGAGAGAGAAAGCTAGAAATCCAATGACAGTCAAAATCCACACAATCACCAAATCAATTAGATCCAAAATGAGGAATACAATGATACTAGTAGATCCACAGGCTACCACTATGCTTAACTATGATTGGATCACACTTTGTCACCTCTTAATCCTATTGGACCATTGATCCATGCACCTGTTAATTCTATTGGACTATATTCAAGCAAACCTCAAATTCCTATTGGACCTCACATGGTTCCACCTTTAAATGCTATTGGACCTCTTAGAATTCATCAAACAAAAGTAATACACTTGTCTACACTCTAATTGGCACGATTTTAGCCTCTTACTCTATTTGGCTCAATAGTGGCATTAAAAAGTGGAAATGCATAATTTGCCATCCATGCCAAATTTGTTTCTATCAGCATCCTACACCTAGATGCTTGATATAAAAAACATACCTCCCCTATATCTAACATAGATAATTTTTTTCAGTTCTTCACACTCCTCCTAAAAAAGTATCTATGAAGATTTAAGCATTGATCTTGATATAACTCCAAGATTAGATCTATGCTTGATGAAAGCACTTTTGCTCAAAGGCTTGGTGAGTAGATCGGCAATACAAGAGGACGAGTTGACATGCTCCAAATAGATTTCTCCTCCAATAAGCTTTTCTCTCACAAAATGGTGTGCCACTTCTATGTGCTTGCTTCTTGCATGAAATATGGGCCTATTGGCAAGAGCTTGGGCCGAGATGTTATCACACTTGATCATTGGTAGATCATCTTCCTTGATGCACTTTAGCTCCATTAATAACCTCTTGATCCAAAGCACCTCTTTGGTAGTTGTAGTAAGTGCTTTGTACTCGGCCTCACATGAAGAGAGAGATATAGTATCTTGCTTTTTGGAAAGCCAAGATATTAGATTGCCTCGAAGAAAGATAGTGTATGCACTAATAGACTTTCGATCCATTTTGTCACTTGCAAAGTCCGAATCCGAGTGGCCAACAATGGATAGATCTTTAGACCATAATCACAAGATCAAGATACATATCTTAGAATCCTTTTGGCCATCTTCCAATGATGGATCTTAGGATCTTGCATAAATTGACTCAATTTGTGCACACAAAAACTTAGATCGGGCCTAGTAATGGTAAGCCAAATCAAGGAGCCTACAAGACTTCTAAAAAGTGTGATGTCCTCAAAGGATCTTTCATCACCTTTATTAGGATCTTTTACAATTTGCTCCATTGGAGTATCTATGCTCTTAGAATTTTCCATATGGAAATATTTCAACATAGAGTGAGCATATCTAGATTGGCATATAAAAATAATTTTCATAAAAATCAATTTCTAGGCCTAGGATGTAATGTATCTCTCCTAGATCTTGCATTTTAAACTCACATCCAAGTGCTAGCTTAGTTTCATCAACTAGCTTGATACAACTTCCACAAAGAATAATGTCATCAACATAAATTAGAAGAATTACAATATTGCTATCAACAAACTTTAGATACATGGAAGGATCATAGTCACTAAGAGTAAATCTTAGAGAGATAAGAAAAGAATTAAGTCTTGAATACCATGATCTTGGTGCTTGCTTGAGTCCATAAAGACTTTTGAAGAGCAAGCACACTTTGGACTCATCCTTGATGAATCCTTGAGGTTGTTCCATATAGATCTCCTCCTCAAGATAACCATTTATAAAAGCATTGGATACATCTAATTGGAACACCTTCCACTTGAAAAAACAAGCAAGAGAAATAAGAATTCTTATTGTCACCATCTTTGCAATGGGTGCAAAGGTCTCCTCATAATCAAGACCATGGATTTGAGCAAATCCTTTGGCACATAATCTTGCTTTATGCTTGTTGATGGTGCCATCATGATTGAACTTGATCCGAATACCCACTTGCAACCAATCACATGCTTGTTGGATGGAGAATCCACAAGCTCCCAAGTATTGTTGGTGATCAATGCATCATACTCTTGCTTCATGGCATCATACTACTCCTTGGTATTGAGTGCCTCTTGTACATTCTTTGGCTCTTCATGAGAGACATAAAAAACATAATTAGTGGAATCAAGTGTTGAATTTCACACGTGTGGACTGTCCACTACATGTACTTGTGATCTCCTAAGGTGTGTAGATGCACCAAGATCAAGACTAGATTGAGATTCAAGATCAATCTTGAATCCTATGGCAAAAACACACTACTACATGCATTCAATCACTTCCAACTCTCACTCACACGTGTGGGAAGTATTCAAAAAATAATCTAAGTAAAAACAAGCTGCTCTCCTCGGGTAGAGAGAGAAAATACATCAAGAGCTCTCGGGTAGAGAGAGAAAGCTAGAAATCCAATAACTCACAAAATCCATGAAATCACCAAATCAATTGATTTCAAAATGAGGAGTACAATGATACTAGTAGGTCCACGAGCTACCACTATGCTTAACTATGATTGGACCACATTTTGTCACCTCTTGATCCTATTGGATCATTGATCTATGCACCTCTTAATTCTATTGGACTATATTCAAGCACACCTCAATTTCCTATTGGACCTCTCAAGGTTCCACCTCTATATCCTATTGGACCTCTTGGAATTCATCAAACAAAAACTTTACACTTGTCTACACTCTAATTAGCAAGTGTTTAGCCTCTTACTCTATTTTGGCTCAATAGTGGCATTACAAGTGGAAATGCATAATTTGCCATCTATGCCAAATTTATTCCTATCAACATCCTACACCTAGATGCTTGATGTAAAAAACATAAGACCCCTATATCTAACATAGATAATCTTTTTCAATTCTTCACACTCCTCCTAAAAAATTATCTATGAAGATTTGAGCATTGATCTTGATATAACTCCAAGATTAGATCTATGCTTGATGAAAGCACTTTTGCTCAAAGGCTTGGTGAGTAGATCGGCAATACAAGAGGACGAGTTGACATGCTCCAAATAGATTTCTCCTCCAATAAGCTTTTCTCTCACAAAATGGTGTGCCACTTCTATGTGCTTGCTTCTTGCATGAAATATGGGATTATTGGCAAGAGCTTGGGCCGAGATGTTATCACACTTGATCATTGGTAGATCATCCTCCTTGATGCACTTTAGTTCCATTAATAACCTCTTGATCCAAAGCACTTCTTTGGTAGTTGTAGTGAGTGCTTTGTACTCGGCCTCACATGAAGAGAGAGATATAGTATCTTGCTTTTTGGAAAGCCAAGATATTAGATTGCCTCCAAGAAAGATAGTGTATGCACTAATAGACTTCCGATCCATTTTGTCACTTGCAAAGTCCGAATCCGAGTAGCCAATAATGGATAGATCTTCACTTTTATAGAGTAGACCATAATCACAAGATGAAGATACATATCTTAAAATCCTCTTGGCCATCTTCCAATGATGGATCTTAGGTTCTTGCATAAATTGACTCAATTTGTGCACACAAAAACTAAGATCGGGCCTAGTAATAGTAAGCCAAATCAAGGAGCCTATAAGACTCCTAAAAAGTGTGATGTCCTCAAAGGATATTTCATCACCTTTATTAGGATCTTTTACAATTTGCTCCATTGGAGTATCTATGCTCTTAGAATTTTCCATATGGAATTTTTTCAACATAGAGTGAGCATATCTAGATTGGCATATAAAGACATGATTTTCATAAAAATCAATTTCTAGGCCTAGGATGTAATGTATCTCTCCTAGATCTTGCATTTTAAACTCACATCCAAGTGCTAGCTTGGTTTCATCAACTAGCTTGATACAACTTCCACAAAGAATAATGTCATCAACATAAATTAGAAGAATGACAATATTGCTATCAACAAACTTTAGATACATGGAAGGATCATAGTCACTAAGAGTAAATCCTAGTGATATAAGGAAAGAGTTAAGTCTTGAATACCATGATCTTGGTGCTTGCTTGAGTCCATAAAGACTTTTGAAGAGCAAGCACACTTTGGACTCATCCTTGATGAATCCTTGAGGTTGTTCCATATAGATCTCCTCCTCAAGATAACCATTTAGAAAAGCATTGGATACATCTAATTGGAACACCTTCCACTTGAAAAAACAAGCAAGAGAAATAAGAATTCTTATTGTCACCATTTTTGCAACGGGTGCAAAGGTTTCCTCATAATCAAGACCATGGATTTGAGCAAATCCTTTGGCACATAATCTTGCTTTATGCTTGTTGATGGTGCCATCATGATTGAACTTGATCCGAAATACCCACTTGCAACCAATCACATGCTTGTTGGAAGGAGGATCCACAAGTTCCCAAGTATTGTTGGTGATCAATGCATCATACTCTTGCTTCATGGCATCATACCATTCCTTGGTATTAAGTGCCTCTTGTACATTCTTTGGCTCTTCATGAGAGACATAAAAAACATAATTAGTGGAATCAAGATCCACTTGTTTGCCTTTGTCAACATATGAGAGCCTCTTAGGCTCGGATCTATCTCTCATGGATCTTCTTGGTGAAAAAATCCGAGGAGAGTCTTCTTCAAATCTCGACCCCATCACATCATGATTGTCTTCAAAATCAATAATTGATGATGCATCCATAGATTTCTTGATCTCGGCCTCTTCAAATGATGAGTGTTGATCTTCATGAAAGACAACATCTCTACTTTCAATAACTTGAGAAGTAGAGAGTATAAAGACTCTATAGGCCTTCTTGGTGGATGAGTATCCAACCATGATCCCTTTGCATGCACTAGGATCTTCCTTCTTCCTTGTTTCCAAGGGCATATGGACAAAGCATAAGCATCCAAAAATTCTAAGGTGATCAACCTTAGGCTTCTTCAAAAATAAGATTTCATATGGTGACTTTCCTCCAAGAGCTATATGTGGGAGCCTATTGCAAAGATAATTTGCACAATTGATGGCTTCTCCCCAAAAATCTTTGGGCAAAGATGCCTCAATTCTCATAGATTTTGCACATTCACATAGAGATCTATTCTTTCTCTCGGCCACTCCATTTTGAGATGGAGAGTAGGCACAAGAAAATTCTCTTTTAATGCCTTCAAGCTCACAAAAGTCTTGAAATTTATTGGAGATATATTCACCACCTCCATCACTTCTAAGAGCTTTAATCTTGAATGAGAATTGCTTCTCTACATAAGCTTTGAAAATAAGGAAATGATCAAACACCATAGATTTTGAAGCAAGAAGATATATCCAAATGAATCTTGTGTAATCATCAATGAAAGTAACAAAACAAGTGGCTCCTCCCTTGCTTGTAGTTGATGAGAAATGCACATCCGAGTGGATTAACTCCAAAGGATGCTTGCTTTTGATAGAAGATCTTGTAAATGGCTTTTTGTGAGATTTAGCAATAGCACAAGCCTCACAAGGCTTGATCTTCTTGGAGAATGACTTTGGCAAGCCAATAGCTTTGGATTCTTTGATCATAGAGAGCATGGATTTGTAGTTGGGATGTCCCAACCTCCTATGCCATAATTCCTCCATAGAGAGCTTGTTCACAAGAGCAACATTACAAGCATTCACATACTCATTTGGATCTAGTTTATAGATGCCACCAAATCTAGATCCTAATGCAAGTATCTCATCATTCTTCTTGATAGTGCAAGTATCAACATTGAATTTTACATCAAGGCCATTATCAAGCAATTGACCAACACTAATAAGATTCTTGGTAAGCTTAGGTACATAAAGAACTCTAGAGAGAGAAAGAACTTTAGAGGATGCAAGCTTCAAGGGAATGTTCCCTATGCCTTCAATAGGACATTCAAAATCATTTGCAGTGTATATTGATTTCTTCACTCCATCATAAGGTGCAATAGAAGAGAAAGAGTCCTTGGAGCTACACATATGTGAAGAGGCTCCACTATCAATATACCATAGGCCGTCCTTCTTGAAAGGAGTAGATGAGAAACTAGAGACCATAAGAGATCCCTCTCCATCACTTGCAATAGTGTCTTCCTTCTCATTGGTAATATTGGCTTGCTTGAGTTGATTCTTCTTTTTGAAGCAATTGGTGGCATAATGACCTTTCTTGCCACAATAAAAGCACTTGATCTTCTTCTTCTTCTTGAGCTTGGATGATGAAGCATTAGAGGAATCATCTTCCTCCTCATCTTTGTCTTTGGATTTGACTTTGTCCTTGCTTGAGGATTGTTGATGTTGGTTCTTGCTCCTCTCTTTGTGCTTATCCTTGGCAAAAAGAGCTTTGCCATCATTATGAGTGAGAGAAAGCTTGTCCATCCTCAAGAGCTTATACTCTTGTCTTGATTCTTCTGAAATTAGCACACTTTGGAGAGCCTCCAAACTTGGTAGCTCCTCCTTAATGGCATAGGATTGGACAAGATTATCAAATTCACTTCTCAAGCCATTGAGAATGACTTGAACTAGCTCATTTTGATTGATGGAATCACCAATACAAGCAAGCTCTCTATGAATATCTTTTACTCTCAAAACATAACTAGATGCACTCTCATCACTCTTTTGGCTACTTTGAAAGATTTGATTCCTAAGAGTGAGAAGCCTAGAGGTATTCTTAGCCTCATAGATAGTCTTGAGACAATCCCAAGCTTCTTTGGCTGCTGTACAAGTACCTATCTCCCTCAATATCTCATTAGAGACATTCATCTTAATGTAGTGGAGAGCCATCCTAGCTCTCTTTTTGTATTTTTGAACCTCTTGAAGAACTTGTGGTTCTTCTTCAAGGCCAAGAACTATGTCCATCACGTCTTGAAGGATCAAGATGGACTCCATCCTCATTTTCCAAATTGAATAATTTGAAGTGGTCAATCTTTCACTTGGTTCCAACAAGGATGAACCCATTGAAGACATTTGAAGTGAAGAAAACTCAGATGATGAACAATAAATGTTGTTACACACTTTCAATAAGATCCAATAATTGAGTACTATCTCCTCTTATGAAAGATCTTACAACAATTTGTGAATTGATTCTCACTAGCTACACAAATCTCTCTAAAACAAGATCTATTTCACATCAAATGATGGAGTATAGGCAAAGTTAGGATCCAACACTCTTAGCACGTGTGAAATACACTAAGAAACCAAATTTGACTCAAATACAATGATATTGCATGAAACAAAATGGCTAAGATCTCAAAACAGTGCCTAGATCACATATAGATGAGATTGGCAAGCATACAACTGTGATTTTGGATCAACCAAGCAATCTCTTGACCAAACCAAATGTGTCCACCCAGGTCTAGGTGCCCTACCTAACCCTCTTCAAAAGCTTATAACTTTTGATTGGCTCAACCAAATGGAATGAAACTGATTGCAACAGAAACTAGACAAAAATAGCTTCAAAACAAGCTATCAAGCAAGATAAATGGATCAAACATGAGAGAGAACTTCCAAACTGAAATTGGATGTTCCTCACACGTGTCTGAGCACCTGATTCCGTACAGTACCAGATCAGACCCAATCAATGTCCTTTTGATCTCTTTTGATCCAAGATTGAACAAGATAGCTAGGAAAATGGGCCTTGACAATTTCTAGCTCAAGATTGATGAAAATTTTTCACTTAGATGGATCAAAATGCATGGTAACCTTAGGTAGGCTCTGATACCATGTTGAATTTCACACGTGTGGACTGTCCACTACATGTACTTGTGATCTCCTAAGGTGTGTAGATGCACCAAGATCAAGACTAGATTGAGATTCAAGATCAATCTTGAATCCTATGGCAAAAACACACTACTACATGCATTCAATCACTTCCAACTCTCACTCACACGTGTGGGAAGTATTCAAAAAATAATCTAAGTAAAAACAAGCTGCTCTCCTCGGGTAGAGAGAGAAAATACATCAAGAGCTCTCGGGTAGAGAGAGAAAGCTAGAAATCCAATAACTCACAAAATCCATGAAATCACCAAATCAATTGATTTCAAAATGAGGAGTACAATGATACTAGTAGGTCCACGAGCTACCACTATGCTTAACTATGATTGGACCACATTTTGTCACCTCTTGATCCTATTGGATCATTGATCTATGCACCTCTTAATTCTATTGGACTATATTCAAGCACACCTCAATTTCCTATTGGACCTCTCAAGGTTCCACCTCTATATCCTATTGGACCTCTTGGAATTCATCAAACAAAAACTTTACACTTGTCTACACTCTAATTAGCAAGTGTTTAGCCTCTTACTCTATTTTGGCTCAATAGTGGCATTACAAGTGGAAATGCATAATTTGCCATCTATGCCAAATTTATTCCTATCAACATCCTACACCTAGATGCTTGATGTAAAAAACATAAGACCCCTATATCTAACATAGATAATCTTTTTCAATTCTTCACATCAAGATCCACTTGTTTGCCTTTGTCAACATATGAGAGCCTCTTAGGCTTGGATCTATCTCTCATGGATCTTCTTGGTGAGAAAATTTGAGGAGAGTCTTCTTCAAATCTCGACCCCATCACATCATGATTGTCTTCAAAATCAATAATTGGTGATGCATCCATAGACTTCTTGATCTCGGCCTCTTCAAAAGATGAGTGTTGATCTTCATGAAAGACAACATCTCTACTTTCAATAACTTGAGAAGTAGAGAGTATAAAGACTCTATAGGCCTTCTTGGTGGATAAATATCCAACCATGATCCCTTTGCATGCACTAGGATCTTCCTTCTTCCTTGTTTCCAAGGGAATATGGGCAACTTCAAATATAAGATTTCATATGGTGACTTTCCTCCAAGAGCTATATGTGGGAGCCTATTGCAAAGATAATTTGCACAATTAATGGCTTAATAAAAGCACTTGATCTTCTTCTTCTTGAGCTTGGATGATGAAGCATTAGAGGAATCATCTTCCTCCTCATCTTTGTCTTTGGATTTGACTTTGTCCTTGCTTGAGGATTGTTGATGTTGGTTCTTGCCCCTCCCTTTGTTCTTATCCTTGGCAAAGAGAGCTTTGCCATCATTATGAGTGAGAGAAAGCTTGTCCATCCTCAAGAGCTTGTACTCTTGTCTTGATTCTTCTGAATTGGAGAGCCTCCAAACTTGGTAGCTCCTCCTTAATGGCACAGGATTGGACAAGGTTATCGAATTCACTTCTCAAGCCATTGAGAATGACTTGAACTACTTCATTTTGATTGATGGAATCACCAATACAAGCAAGTTCTCTATGAATATCTTTTACTCTAAAAACATAACTAGATGCACTCTCATCACTCTTTTGGCTACTTTGAAAGATTTGATTCCTAAGAGTGAGTCCCAAGCTTCTTTGGTTGTTGTACAAGTACCTATCTCCCTCAATATCTCATTAGAGACATTCATCTTAATGTAGTGGAGAGCCATCCTGGCTCTCTTTTTGTATTTTTGAACCTCTTGAAGAACTTGTGGTTCTTCTTCAAGGCCAAGAACTATGTCCATCATGTCTTGAAGGATCAAGATGGACTCCGTCCTCATTTTCCAAATTGAACAGTTTGAAGTGGACAATCTTTCACTTGGTTCCAACAAGGATGAATCCATTGAAGACATTTGAAGTGAAGAGAACTCAAATGATGAACAATAAATGTTGCTACACACTCTCAATAGGATCCAATAATAGAGTACTATATCCTCCTATGAAAGATCTTGCAACTATTTTTGAATCGATTCTCACTAGCTACACAAATCTCTCTAAAACAAGATCTATTTCACATCAAATGATGGATTATGGGCAAAGTTAGGATCAAACACTCTTAGCACGTGTGAAGTACACTAAGAAATCAAATTTGACTCAAATACAATGATATTGCATGAAACAAAATGGCTAAGATCTCAAAACAGTGCCTAGATCACATATAGATGAGATTGGTAAGCATACAACTGTGATTTTGGATCAACCAAGAAATCTCTTGACCAAACCAAATGTGTCCACCCAAGTCTAGGTGCCCTCCCTAACCCTCTTCAAAAGCTAATAACTTCTGATTGGCTCAACCAAATGGAATGAAACTGATTGCTTCAGAAACTAGCAAAAATAGCTTCAAAACAAGCTATCAAGCAAGATAAATGGATCAAGCATGAGAGAGAACTTCCAAACTGAAATGTTCCTCACACGTGTCTGAGCACTTGATTCCGTACAGTACCAGGTCATACCCAATCAATGTCCTTTTGATCTCTTTTGATCCAAAATTGAACAAGATAGCTAGGAAAATGGACCTTGACAATTTTTAGTTTAAGATTGATGAATAGTTTTCACTTAAATGGATCAAAATGCATGGTAAACTTAGGTAGGCTCTGATACCATGTTGATTTCACATGTGTGGATTTTCCACAACATGTACTTGTGATCTCCTAAGGTGTGTAGATGCACCAAGGTCAAGACTAGATTGAGATTCAAGATCTATCTTTGATTCTCTGGCAGAAACACACTACTACATGCATTCAATCACTTCCAACTCTCACTCACACGTGTGAGAAGTATTCAAAAATTATTCTAAGTAAAAACAAGCTGCTCTCCTCGGGTAGAGAGAGAAAAACTATCATGAGCTCTCGGGTAGAGAGAGAAAGCAAAAAATCCAATGACACTTAAAATCCACACAATCACCAAATCAATTAGATCCAAAATGAGGAGTACATTGATACTAGTAGATCCACGATCTACCACTATGCTTAACTATGATTGGACCACACTTTGTCACCTCTTAATCCTATTGGACCATTGATCCATGCATCTCTTAATTCTATTGGACTATATTCAAGCAAACCTCAAATTCCTATTGGACCTCACATGGTTCCACCTCTAAATCCTATTGGACCTCTTAGAATTCATCAAACAAAAGCATTACACTTGTCTACACTCTAATTGGCACGAGTTTAGCCTCTTACTCTATTTTGGCTCAATAGTGGCATTACAAGAGGAAATGCATAATTTGCCATCTATGCCAAATTTGTTCCTATCAACATCCTACACCTAGATGCTTGATATAAAAAACATAAGACCCCTATATCTAACATAGATAATCTTTTTCAGTTCTTCACATTGAATATCCTTTCGGAGGAGGACATTGAAACTAACTTTATGGATTGCTATAAGATTGAGGAACCAAACATATCTGATAATGCAACTATTTGTGAATCGATTCTCACTAGCTACACAAATCTATATTAATCTTGTTGGTATAGTACGACATATACCAATTTTTGGCGTCGTTGCCAGGGATAGTTTAGGAAAGTTATAAGAAATCTGACACATCCATCTCCATCTCTAGTGTATGTCAGATAGAGAATCCGAATTAGAACGATACTGTAAGCTTAGAGAGGAATTTTTACGAAGATAGAGTGAGAGTGCAAGTCAAAGAAATCTAGATGAAATCATTGCCCAGTTACTTGAACTCCTAATTAGCTTCGGTATGGAGGGTCCTGCTGCACACTTCACTTCTATCTCAAAAATTAAGTACGATTATTTTTAAGGGACTACTTCTGATATGATGCAGATAGCTATGTCTCGCAATTTGAGTCAATTGCTAATGCAAATAACAAGGGAACTGATATAGATAAACTACGAATCTTCCCTGGTCTGCTAAGTGTTGAATCTCACACGTGTGGACTGTCCACTACATGTACTTGTGATCTCCTAAGGTGTGTAGATGCACCAAGATCAAGACTAGATTGAGATTCAAAATCTATCTTTGAATCTATGGCAAAAACACACTACTACATGCATTCAATCACTTCCAACTCTCACTCACACGTGTGGGAAGTATTCAAAAAATAATCTAAGTAAAAACAAGTTGCTCTCCTCAGGTAGAGAGAGAAAAAGCATCATGAGCTCTCGGGTAGAGAGAGAAAGCTAGAAATCCAATAACTCACAAAATCCATGAAATCACCAAATCAATTAGATCCAAAATGAGGAGTACAATAATACTAGTAGATCCACGAGCTACCACTATGCTTAACTATGATTGGACCATATTT
This sequence comes from Diphasiastrum complanatum, assembly GCA_029204225.1. NCBI lineage: Eukaryota > Viridiplantae > Streptophyta > Lycopodiopsida > Lycopodiales > Lycopodiaceae > Diphasiastrum > Diphasiastrum complanatum. The sequence continues at coordinate 32,009,609 of CM055112.1, read as the reverse complement.
TGTCACCTCTTGATCCTATTGGATCATTGATCAATGCACCTCTTAATTCTATTGGACTATATTCAAGCACACCTCAATTTCCTATTGGACCTCACAAGGTTCCACCTCTAAATCCTATTGGACCTCTTGGAATTCATTAAAAAAAAGCTTTACACTTGTCTACACTCTAATTGGCATGTGTTTAGCCTCTTACTCTATTTTGGCTCAATAGTGGCATTACAAGTGGAAATGCATAATTTGCCATCTATGCCAAATTTATTCCTATCAACATCCTACACCTAGGTGCTTGATATAAAAAACATAAGACCCCTATATCTAACATAGATAATCTTTTTCAATTCTTCACAGACTTTCCATGCAACTCCACTGTAAGAATTCGAGTCTCTCTCATGTAGGGAAAGCTAGGCATCTTTTGCCATATTGTGAATATTGAGATTTCGGTGTTTTGGACTCATTCTCTCTCTACCCAAGTTTTCTATGTATGATTTTATCTCTCTACCTGAGAGCAGTCTCTTTTTCCCATACTGAACACTTAGAATTATTTCTGACATTCATTTCTCATAGTGAAGAGTTAGATTTTTTCATCAGATGTATGCCATTGTGCTCTTGCCTTAGATTTTTCAAGCATACTGTTCTTTGACAATCTTGTGCAATCACAACACCTCAGTAAGATCCTGTACGGTGTGTGGTGAAGTTCACACGTGCTAAAAACTTCACATGAATGTAGATAGAGTTGCGTTCTTCCTAAGCCAATACTCTGTGATAACAGCAAGAAAGAACAAACAATTGCACTCTAGATGTTCAGCGTTTTTGTGGAGCTTGATGAATAGATGATACAACTTACAGAGCAATTGATAAGTTGCTAGATATATATACATGGCTAATTAATTGAAAGAATAGTTAATTTGTACTTTACAATTAAGATTAAGACTATGTGTTGTTGGCAATCACCCTCGGACAATATCTGGAGATTCTGTCTAGTCGTGACGAAGGTACTTGTTGATCCGCCGATAGTCAGATTGCGACTGATTATTCGGTGATGGCCGAAAAAACTATCGAATGAAGTCAAGGAGGTCTGAGATGTAGGATGGCCAAACTATCGACTATGGCTGAAAAATCGAGAATAGCTGAGTAGTTGTAGGTGGCCGAAAAAGCGGGAAAGCACTGTCATTGATTCCTTTGTAGTTCTACAGACTGTCAGAAAACATGTGTATTTCTATAGACTATGCATCTGTTCAAATATTTACAACAACTAGTGAATGGATCTAGATTAGCAGAGAGATAGGGATGGAGAGCATAGAAATCCAACACCTACTTCAAATAAAAAGCCAAGGAGGACATCAAGGCAAAGGCAACAACCTTTGAGGCTCACTTATGATGACAATGGTAAGCAAGTGGAAGCTACTCATTTTGCATTTCTCACATATTCTGGTGAATCTTCTTGTGTAGATCAGGCTATGTGAGTGGATGGTGTTTCTAATGGAATGGATGCAACTAATGGATTTGGAATAAAGTTTTGTTCAATGGCTTTGATGTTCAAGTGAAAGATCAAGAGCTTGATCTCAAAGGGTTTCAACAACACAAAAGGAAAGGTGGCAATTTGGAACTAGTCAAGAGCATAAAAGAGAAGTCAAGTGCCAAAGATACTTTGGATCTATTTTTGCAGGTTATTTAAGATTCAAGTAAGGTCAAGGGAGTAGCAAGGAAGTGTTGTTCAAGTTTTCTTTACTTGTTCTATCTCATGTTTGAGCAATTTCATGTGAATGTGTGAAAATTGTCAAGATATGGTGAAACTAATTACATTGTTTTGCATTTTGATGTTGGAGTTGTACTAGCATTATTGGCTAGTTTTATTGATGGAAATGCAGCTAAGGGAGGCTCATTATATCACTCATTCATGATCAACTCATCAAGACATGATGATATCTTGTGGCAAGATGGAGATGGAGGCATATCGAGGAAGGACAAAGATGGAGGAGAAAAGCAAGCAATGGTTGATTACTCACATTTATTGTTTGGTCTCTGCTATTTTCCATTTAGTTCAAAGCTGGAAGCATGGAGGATTTATTGCATTTACATTTTATTCGGTTCTTCATGTTCTAGTTACATCTTGATATGTAAAATTGATGTAAGAAATAGTGAAGCATCCAATATGGACACTATCCTCTATATCAATTATGAAATTTACTATAAAACCATAGAAAGGAGGCCTATACTTAGGATGGAGATCATTCTTAAGATGGATCAAAGTAGTGTGGTTAGATCTATGCTAAAACTAGTTGAAGAGGGAGTGTGAAAACCTCAAATAGTTTAGTTGATCTGTTTTGGCAATTTTGAAACCAACATGAAATTTCAACTTAGAGATAGATTTATATTTGTCAACAAAGGCCTAATAGTGTTTGTAATATTTTTTTCTAGTAGATAAATGGATGAGGTCGGATTTGGACCCATTCTAATTGGCTAGATTTCATACATTGCATCTAGACTAGAATTTCTAGGCCTTTTGATGAAGTACCAAGAAGTTATCATTTTGGACAAGTTTAGGGAAATTGGCCAAATGAAATTCTAGAAGCTATAAATAATAGTACTAGCATGGAGAGCGTATCTTTGTATTCTCATTTTATGTGGAGAATTCATCTCTTTTGATTCTATGTCCACCATCTCATGTGTATTTCTCAAGATATCTTGATTTCTAATGTGAAATGTCATTTTTGTTGTTGATCTTGCATCCACATGTGTGAAGGACAATAGGCTGATACTGTTGTATGTACATGGATAGTATATTACTGCATTTAAGTGCTTATGATTAGATCTTAGTGATTTATGCAATTCTAGCATGTGTAAATTAATTTATGTCTTGTAGCTAAATCTAGATGTGGATCCAAATTTGTTTGACAAGATCTTAGAGATCCATCAAGTACATTTTGGATCTATTTTTTTTCACAGATTCTAGGGCTCAAAATCAATTCTGAATAATGGCATCTGGTTTTTTATTTTTTCTACTTGATTTGCATCAAAATTCTCATCAAGATGATGTGTACAGAAATTATGAGGATCTTATGAATAATGGAACCTAAATACAACTACAACAGCTCCCACACGTGTAAAAAATACACCCACAACCCACTATCTAATATAGATCTCAAAATTTGAAGCAATCATTTAGTATAGGCTCGCCCTCACAAAACTAGGTATCAAACTTGCTAAATTTGGATCGAGTTTTGATCATCAATTAAACTCTTGTACTTGGCTCCGTGTTAAAAATCAGTGTTTAGGGCCCTAATTGGATCTACAAAATATCTTGAAAAGTGATTGGATACTTGTTTAATCTATCTATTGCAAAACTAGCACTCAAACACTGATCTAGATTGGCAATTTTGATCTAATCAAACAAGAACAATCAAATTGTGATCAAAACACTTAAGAAAGACTTCACATGTATGAAGTACAGCCTACAGTATGACCTAATATCAAAGAATTAAATTTCACTAAGTTTGGATTGCATTCACATCAAAAAATCACATTACAAATGGAGAGAAAACTTGTGATTAGCAAGAGCTCCAAAATCTTGATATTGTATAAGTTAGATTGATATTTGCAAGTACAATGATAAATCTTTCCTTGGCTGGATGAAAAGTTTTGGCATGTGTCTAGGTGCCATGTCATCATTAGGTTTATCTACTCATGTCTATTTGACCTAACCATTAGGTATACCATATATGGTAGTTAGATCAAGACCAACTTTTCTAGATTTGTGGAGGTAGGTCCTAGATCTTAGTAATCTTGACTAAACTTGCTATTTAACTCCCATGATTGGGGTTTAACAAAACTACAACTATTCTTCACACATGGGAACATACTCTTACACGTGGATTCCAATATGTTAAATAAACTATATGTTTATCAAGCTAATATATGTCAATTTTCACCTCTCTCACATTTGATGATGTATTGAAGAGGAGGAAGAGGCTCTACTCCATTGAGATGAATCTCTCTCTCTCTCTCTCTCTCTCTCTCTCTCTCTCTCTCTCTCTCTCTCTCTCTCTCTCTCTCTCTCTCTCTCTCTCTCTCTCTCTCTCTCTCTCTCTCTCTCTCTCTCTCTCTCTCTCTCTCTCTCTCTTTTTGTGTGTGTGTGTGTGTGTGTGTGTGTGTGTTGTTATACATGCAAGAAGTGTATCTAATATCATGGATGTGATTTTTATCTTGCATTAAGATCAAGTTTTTAATTGTGTGTGAATTTTTTCTATATTTGGAAGCCAAAGCTTGATGGATAGTTAGTTGTTAGTTTATCACTTAGTTACTTTGCATCAACAAGTTTCATAGTCGAGGATTGTTTGAATTTTGACACCTAGGTATTGCTCAAAGTGTTTGGAACTTTCACATGATGGTATTAGAGCTTTGGTTATTGATCTTTAGCTTTTTTCAAATGATCTAATTGTAAGGTTGAAGAAAAGCTCAAAAATGGAAAGCTAAATAGGCTATTTTGGTGCATTTCTCACAAGCATTGCGATCATTACTTTGACATAGAAGGATCCATTCTAGATTAGGGTTGATCCCATGTTTTTTTAATATAAAAAATTAATTTGAGTTGAATTTCATCAATTTGTGCATGTGTTTGGTTGTGTACCTAATGTGATTCTAGAAAGAAAAGAACTTATAAATTAAGCATTATACATTAGTATTTACTTGTTTACATAGTATCAATATCATTCAAGCTTGACTTATGCAATTTCTATGAAAGTGCTATGCACATGGACTTATGACTTATGGCTCTTATTGTGATTTTCATATGGTTTTATCCTAAAACATATATCTTTTCTAATTGAGTCGGTTGAATGCTTTCATGATGTCGTTGTATGGAAACTTTCTATTTGACGAATAATCATTATTTTCTTAAGTTTTTAGTCACAAAATTGACCATTAAAAAGAATTTTTTTGCACATTAACATCAAACCAAGAGCAACTGGATAAGCACAAATTGTTGACTTGGTCTCTCACCATCAAGTTTGCGAATGTTAATAAGTTCAATCTTATTAAGTCATTTACAAAACAAGATCATCAGAGATCAAACTTAATAATTTATTAAATTTCATGTGCTTTACATATTTGAGAAATATATTGCTTGTAGTTCTTAGATCGTAAGAATGCAAAAGAAAAGTGGATTTGTACTAAGTCATCCATGATACTTGAAGAGGAGCACCAAACTTTCGCATAAATAAAGCATATGAAAATTTTATTGTTGATGTCAGTTCACACGTTATTGTCAACAATATGCTTCTCTTCATACAATCACATTCATTCACATCAATAACTTCCATCTATAATGGAAGGTATCTAACAAATATTATTTTTAAGGAACCCAAGAGAATACTTTGTTGTTATCAATGCCTTTGGCCACAAGGCACATAATAAATCATTAACTTTTGATGCTCGAAAAAGAGATCCTCTCCTTTTTCGCATTTTTTATATTATTATGGTCTATCAGCATGTATAGACATTGAGAAAAAATTGTCTTTATAAATGAAAATCGATATATTTACAATATTTTTGTTGCCTCCATTTTCATGCAAGTGAATGCACATATGATTTCAGTTTTGAAATTGATATATCTTAAGAAAAAAAAAGTCCTTTTAAAAGAATATGTTTTTTTCTCCACTAGTATCTAATCATCTGTTTAGAATTCACAATTGTACAAAAGAAAATAACGTTTGAACATTTTATATAGGGAGATAGTCATTGGAAGAATCTCATTCAATGTTTTAAAAGTAGTACTTAATCTAATTAAAGATGATTAAAAATTGCATGCAACAAAAGAAGCTACAACACGAATAAATGTGTGGTAAATTACTAATTTTTTTTTCTCACTACCAATGTGTGTTTATTGGTCGCAGCCAAAATTGGAAAATGATCATTTGGTTTTGTACCAGTTGAAATCTTTATATTTCTAAAAGCAACGAGTTATTATGAAGTTTGATTTAGAATATAATAAACATCAATACCTTATTTATGAGTACATAGATAGTGCATATATTTAGGAAAAGATAGTTTTCTTGATATTTTAAAGGAAGAAATTTTTTTGCTTGTGATTGAAATACACAAGAATCTAATCCTTGAAGGTACTTATTATGAGATGCCCAAAAATGCATTTACATCACATATAAGCTGTAGCAAACTAACAAGTTTAGCTAGTGTATGTAAGCCCAACTCATAGATAATAAGGGCAACACCAATTTATTGAAAAAGTATATTAGAGAAAGAAAAGTCTCAAAAGCCTACGTAGGCTAATCTTCTAGAACTTGTCTTAGATCAGGATCCAAGAGGAATAATATGGAAATGACACATCTTCAAATTAGTGTCTTCATATTAAGTCTCCATTCGAGCCAACCTCAAACCTCAAACTATGCATATGCATAATTTTGGTGTCATGATGATTTCCTTAGCCAACAATTTCTCCATATCCTACAAGAAATCAATATCAACTTGTAACTTGAGTCTTTTGATATACACACAATATTATTTAAAGCTTCGTAGCTTTTGTTAATAAACTGAATTGGCAAGTGGAGTTGTGTTATATTTTAGGATTTTTTCTTATTGTTGTGGTGACATATATTGGCTAAAAGAAATTGAATGAGTGTGTGAAGTGTGTGGAAGTATTCTAGCTTCCTCTTTTAAGCTACTTGCTTTGGGATCTTTGAATATTATGGGGCTTTGTATGAATGAAAAAAAAATCTTTTCATACAATCTTAATAATAGCTCTCAATCAAGCAAATCCCAAGCTATACCATGATGAAGATCACTAGCTAGGTTCTTGGGATTTTATGGTGTGAGGATTCTACTTCCTTTTTTACACGTGGCCTCTTTGGAAGCTAACAAGAAAAAATCTTTTACTTAGGAATCTTGCCTTTCCTGGATCCCTTATTGTCTTCACTAGGGTATCTTATGTAACAATATTTGTCTTGTATCTTATGTAACAATATTCGTCTTCATACTCTTCGAAATCATTCTCGGCATTTAATGTCATTCCTTTCTTTCCTTTGATTCTTGTTTGTTTTTTCTTTGTGAATTTGTCATTATCTTGTCGACGAAATATTGATGATGTCACTATGATTACATGAAGTTTTTGGAATATCTTCTTCTTCTTCAGTGCACTTCGCATGTTTTGAAAAACAACAACTGATTTTGACACACTTAGTAACTCCTCAAGGTTCTCTTGATTTATTATTTATTACATAAATCGGTTCATCTTCAAAAGAGATCTTTTCATCAAAGTTATCGGGCATGCATTTAACCATGAAAAAACATTAGCTTTGAAAACTAGAACTCTTCCGATTTCTATGCAAAGTTGTAACCTCTATATCAAAAGCCAATGTCATCGAAGGAATATCAGGTGAGAATTTTTGATGGTCACAGTCCAACTTTTGCTATGCATGCATTGCATCAAGGACCGATTTTGGTACAAAATAACCTACCTATAATACTTTGACAATATTTGTGCCCAATTCTATGAATCTCGCCTCCATTGTTGTTGACGTCGAACCATTCTACCTGGTCGATACTGATATTGCCATTTCCATTGTAACCTGTGACTGAGATTTCCCTAGTCAGCTGGTGAATTCAAAACACTATGGTCTTTTCAATAGAATTTTCACAAGTACATTGAAAGTGTTTTTATGAGTACTAAATTCAACCAAAGAATATTTACAAAATTTTAAATTTCTACTTTAGCCATTATTTGACAGACTAGATGCCCGAACTATGAATACAATATGTAGAAAATTTTACAACGATCAATCTTTTTAGTCCGATTTTTACCATAATTTTTTTGAAATTATTACAATTCAAGTCCTATTTTTTATGATAAAAAATCTGCTAACATGGCGATATATCCATTGGGGGTGTGGTCCTCACACTAGGAATCTAGAACTTTGGTTTTGCATTCAAGATCATTGTGAGCTATTTCTAGTTGTATCTTTCTTGGACAATCAACAACAATCTTTAAGTAGCTCCTTCGACATTTGCTCCTTGATTTATCAGCCTCCAAGAGTTGATCTACTCTTTGAATTACTTTCAACTCGACATGCCTGTGATCCTAAATGGCTTTATGCACCCACTCCTAATAGGTTGGAAATGCCCTCACAATCCCATGTGTAAAGTGGCATGCAAATGCAAAAAGATCTTGGAGGTGCTTCTTCTTACAATGGTATCAGAGTAAGGCTTATGAAGATCAAAGAGATTGGAGCTATGAAGCTTTTCATCGATACTTTGGTGGAGATCAATCTGTTTTCTCTTCCTAGTGGTGGATAACCTTCCAAGTGGGTGTTCTATAAGTACTTCCACTTAAATGTTACTAAGATCTATTAAATTTTGGCTTTCTCCATAACAATATGGGTGATTGTTGATTTTATCCAATCTATGACATTTTTTTAGAGTTTTGCTTGTATTTATCATAACTTCTTGTATATTGTAAAAATCAGATCCAAAACATACTTAATGGATCTCTAAGATCTTGAACAAATTTGGATGCACATCTAGATTTAACTACAAGATGGAAATAACCAATTTTGGGATGTTATAATTGCGTAAATTACTAAGATCTGATCATAAGCACTTAAATATAGTAAGGTATTATTCCTATCCATACAACAATAGTAGCCTACTATCCTTCACACATGTGGATGCAAGATCAATCACAAAATTGACATTCTACACATTAGAAATCAAGATAACTTGAGAAATATAAAAGAGATGGACATAGAAATACAAGAGATGAATTCTCTACAAAGAAAAAAACTTTGACAATTATTTCTCCATGATGGTACATCTATTTATAGCTTCCAAAATGTCATTTGGCCAAATTCCCTAAACTTTGTTGGAAATTAAGTCCACAGTTGTCTCCTTGGTGATACTATTTCTATTTCATGATTCTTCTTGTACATTTTTGATCAATGATCAATGCAACCTCCTTCTATGTCTACTCATATGATACCTACATAATCATGATTTTTTTTCCTGTTTTGCTATTCTACAAAATTATTCTCATTTTGTGCGCAGAACAATGCTTGGTAAAATGCACGGGTTTCTGCTAGCAGTTCGACAACCTGCAATTTTTACACAGAGACAAATCAACCGAAATATTTGAAAGTTGACTTCATCAACTTTCTGGCTAATCTACATCAAAGGGTATCCATTCCTTCGATGCTCTTTATAGATGTCTTATCATTATAAAGAGCATCGAAGGCCTGATCACCTTTGCCTTAGTGGTTCCTTCCTTTCGTATTTCGTTCATCAATCGAAGTGTCTGACTTCTTCCATCTCCGAAGTGACCGAAGTCTTCGAAGTATTCGACATGTTCGACTTATTTGACGATGATCTATCGATCCGACTACTTTAAAGTCATCCAAAGTGTCCGAAGTATCCGACATTTTCGACGATCGACTTGTTCAGCTATTTTCCGAAATACAAAGGGAAGGAACTGTCGTACTATACCAACAATGTTAATATAGATTTTGTAGTAAATAGTGTCGTTCCGACAGAGGACAACGTTAGAAGGTTATGTATTTGGTACAATTATGGCAAATGGTTTTGAGTGTTATTCTGGTTGTTGACGGACATTAGAAAGTAACCGGTATTACTTGTGTTTGGGGAATGTAATGTTAATAATTTCAGAACAACAATTTGGCCTCTATCAAATCGAATGAAACGCATTCTACAGATGAGATGTTATCAGAGCAGTACAACAATACTACACTCCGGCTGATTAAGGTCTCAACAGAAAATCGAAAAATGTTCGATGTATTCGTGGTTGTGCAGATAATTAATTAATTGCGTTCGCGAACTGTTCATTTTTAGACAAATGTCCTCAACAACTTAAGTCCAAATTAATGGTTAAAGAACACGCATAGTTTTAGAGCACGTTAGAAACTTATGTCAATTACAATCAGGAACATAGATCAAAGACTCAATTCTTCAGACAGGGACTGTCATCTCATATGTATACATACAGTTTTATTCAATGATCGTGCTAGATTGTACCAAAGATAGTCATTATTCGAGTGCCGAAAAGAAAGTATTTGCAATAAACGAATAAGATGATTTTAAGACAGTTCTTTAGAGCATGCTTTATGGATACACAACAAACGATTGTAATGCACTAGAGAGTCTGTCTGATTAGAGAGTAATTCATGTAATGCGTTAGAGATTGCTAGTAGACTCTGGATCACTCACACTCAACAGTGCAGAGAACAAAGATATGGGAGAATAACTCTCAGCACTCTATTCACTTCTTCAACCTCTTACATATACATAAACTCTTCTCTCGATGATCGAGATTGAAATGTGAGATCAACATATGTTCTATGGGACGAACAAACACACCTCTAAAACAACAGGTGCGTTGCTCTCGCGAAAGGGTCTAGTTAACAATTAGATTGAATATACGTTCAATTATACCATAAGAGGTATATTTAACTAAGAGTTAAAATTACTCTAGTTTAACATGTCTTTCCATATCTTGTCGTTTCGTGTGGACGACCTAGTAAAGGCTATCCAAGGCAATGACTTTCCTTTTAAAGGTCTTGCACTTAATTACAAGGCAAGTACTTAAGGAGATATATTCCTGAAAAATGACTTAGGCCTCTTCATGATTTATATTTATCCGGCTCATGTCGTCATTTTTGAATATATCATGCCATATTTATGTTCATATTCAATATTTAACAATTTCGTGGCATCACATATCCCCTGCCTCAAATGTGAAACGATATCATCTTTATTTCGAGGATCATTCGCGAAACATTCTTGTTCTTCATATTTTTGTTAAGGCGAAAAGATATTTCTTCATATATGTCATCCTTTAGATATTTCTTCATCTTAGAGAATATGTGTCTTTGTTGTTTCTTTTAAAGAGGTTGATTTGATTTGATCTTTGAATTGTTGATAAGAACTGGAATCAATCTTCAAAACATCATCAAACTTCAAAGATCTAGATTCAGCATCACATATAATCATCACCATGACATAGGCAAGAATAAATATTTACGAAGGATTCAATTCATCATATAGCTTTTGAGCGAACTCCAAATTCTGTTGAGCCTAATCAACAACAAGTTTTCCTTGGATTTCGTATTATGGCCAAATGGGAGGTTGCCGATTTCTTGAAGCTTAACCGGGAGCAAGGTTCCATCAAATAGCTCCTGAGTTAACTTTCTATCTACATCTGAATCACTACGTTGGGTGGTTTCCTTACAATAGCGAGCTGAAAATCTTATGAAATTGCTCTAAACATAAAGATTCTAAACGAAAAACAATGTCTTTGTCGCGAAAGTTTTGAACTGCCAAAATGAATATGTACAAAATTGCTTATAGCGAATTGACTTCCTTCTGTCTTGCAAATTGTGTCGAATCTCCGCAAAATAATTTGCAAGGTTTTGCTCCCAATCCACATAAAGACTGAAGAGTTCAGTATAGGCCATATTTATAATTGATCAGCAACCCTGCATCGTCGAAAGCACCGAGATACGCAACAACTTGAGGTTTGTACACTTGAAACTATGACTTTCACTTCCAAAAATGTCGCTTATTGTCTTTGTTCCGCAAAAATTGGAATTCTTTGATTCGAATATATTCAAGAGCATACATAGCAGAAGAGCCTATGTATAACTTTGCTGAACCAAAAGGCACGATCTGGAATTTACCCTGGATTATACCCTAGCAGAGACATCCTTTCTGCTCGATAGAGAGCTAGGCCCATAACCAGAGAAAGTCGTCCTTGTCCCATGGTTGCTTCCACTCGTTGAAGGTGATGCCTACTATGCCTGGTAGCATCATGTAATCCACACGCCATTGCAATTCAGTATTAAATACATGTGGACACCACTTCCAGAATCATTCAGCAAATGCACGGAATCTTTCAGCACATACCTTCAACTGATTGCGACGTGTTCGCTTTGGCTATGTAGATGCAGTTGCCAAATCCTGAGTTTGCAACTTAGCAGCCAGTTTCTGGTCTTCCAACTGCTGCTTGAGATCTGACAACTCCTGTTCGAGCTTGTCAATCTTCGCGACTGCCTCCAAATATTTTGGATGGTCAACAATTCCCGAGCAGGCAGATACACATTGAATTTGCTGCGTCAGATCATCAATGCGTAGCAGGGCCTAAAGGCATTTTGCATGAGAATTGGGCTACTGCAAGTTGGGGCGGCTTCACTAGATAGCTCCTTCAGCTTAGCCAACTCTTCCTCAACAAGAGCCTTTGCATCCTCGAGCGGTTGTAAGAACTCGACTCAAAAAATTTTGATCATCTAGCCTTGGAGCTGATTCAGCTTTGTGATGTCTACTGTGACCGAGCCTGCATTGCTGCACAGTGTAAGAGCAGCTTCTGCTTTGTTCGTGACATTCTCTCATGTAAATATTTTTGGAGAGCGACATTGTGTTGATTCACAGCCAACAGTTGTTGTTTCAAAGAATTATTTTGATTTTGAAAATTTTCAGACTTGGCCTCAATCATCTTATTAGTCTGCTTCAAAGAATTAGCTTCGGTTATTACAGTTTGAAGCTGTGTTTCGAGAGAACGATTTCGTTCAATCAATTTTGTGTTGTCTAATTCGAGCGAATTGATCTTCTAGTAGAAATCCTTTAGAGAGTCTTGGCATCTTCTCTCTGAGTTGACAAATTCCATGGTGAGCTTTTGGTGGTACTTGTCAAACTCATAAACTTCAGCCATTAAGTCCTTGGATCTTTCTGTCATGGTGCGAAACCACTGGGGTTGGTTAGTTGGTTCATCATCATCTTCAACAGGTGCCCCAGTGTCGCCTTCAGCAGTTGCTTGTGTCTTTTCTGATGTGTCGAATTGAGTTGCATCATCATTCGAGGTAGATGCACTCTGCTACTTTTGGAATGTGGAGACAAATGCTGGCTTTGATGAATCAGCAGCAACAACAGCTCCATCTGTATCCATAGCCACGGCTGGAACTGTATTTGGTTGGGATGGTGCAGCATCAATCTCCATAGCATTGGTAGCTGCTACTTCGACTGCTGGTGCAACATATCTGTTATAATAGATATTGGAACAGTCAGGAGGCTTGAAAGATCAATGTTTTGGAGCCAATATCCTTCCTGTCAGCATGTTTTTCTCTTGCTCAATCAAAATTTCAAAATGAGTGCACAATCGAGAAACATGTGCTCTGACTCCAGAAAACTTTTTGTGTTTGACCCACCTCAAATAGGCCTTGTATGTAATAACACCAAAGCAAACATGATTACCAGCTAGTGCGTCCAATACATATCCAAAATTTTGAGCTGAAATCGTCACATTCGCATCCGTAAAAAATATGGCTTGATTCGCATATTTATAGAACAGCTTAAATGTGGTATCTCTGATCATTGATATTTTGTACCCCTTCGTGGGTACAAAACAGTTGCTCAAAAAATGGGCCGCTTCATCCACTGAATCTTTGTTTGTCAAAACAATCTTCCCATCCAATGGTAATCCGAGGGCTGTGCAGAACAAGTCTTCAAAAATGCTGAAAATTTTGCCTCGCACATGTACTTTGAAGTCCACCTTGGAGACTGAGTGGATGGAGTTTACAAATTCAGTACTAACTTCAAGTAGGATGATGGAAGGGTCCATTTTCAAATCACTCAATTTGCATCAATCCAAAAAGGACTGGATGCATGCCAAGCGGATTCCTGCACGTGCTTTCTAGATGATAGTAGAGCTCCAGAAGCCATTGCCTCGAATGATTGATGACAGTTCCATAGATCGTAATAAGGTGTAAAAGATGCATTGATCGCAAAGAGAATGAGCACAGGAAAGCATGTAATTGCAGGAAGAAAGTGTAAGGAAGAAAAATGAAAAATAAGTATGTATGCAGTAGTGGTGTGGAAGGGATGATGTCGTGGCATGGTGACATGATATCTATCACTTCTATTTATGGAGGACGTGCATGGCTCAGAGTTTCAAACTATGATTTGACAGATCGATCTTAATGGCAGACGACCATTTGTGAAAAAAAAAGAAATAAATTAAGAAGAAACAATATCCGTTTTGATATGTGAGCGTACACACGTGTGAATAATGTTCACGTGGCCATCATCTTTAATGGAGGAATAAAAAAGTAGGTAAAAAGATTCTTGAGAGATTCCCACAGATATGCTAGAAAGATTCTAGAAAGTTTCGCGAAACTTTCTCATAGGATCGTAGAAACAGAAACTCACAAAAATTTCTCAAAAAATTGGAGAAAAATACTAGAAAAAATTCTAGAAAAATTCTCAAAAAATGGTCATTGAAAATTAAAACAAAGTGTTTACAATTTGAGTGTCGCGAAAAATTCTCGAAAATATTCTCGAAAATATTAAAGAATGATTTTGAAAGATTGAGAGAAGTCTAGAAAAATTCTCGAAATTTCTCAAAAACACTTTGAAAAATGTTGAAAGGGAGTAGAAAATTTCACAGAAATTTCTAGAAAAGATAAAAGAAATCACAACGAAACAGACACCATATTTTCTTATGTATGGTATGCATCCTATTTTGCCTATTAAATTTGAGGTAAAAACTTTTTGTATTCAAGCTCAACGAACAGATGAAGAATATATTAACGAAAGGTTGACCAATATTGAAGAATTAGCTGAAGTTTGTGCAAATTCAAAAAAATTAACGGAGGAAATCCAGGAACAAAGGAAGAAGAAGTATGTTAGTCATATCAGAAAATGTGATCTTAAAGCTGATGACTTTGCATTGATATATGAAGTTCCCCGAAAATTCCATATGAGATGGCTTGGACCTTATAAAGTCATAGAGGTGTTTGAGAATGGTTCTGTACAACTTCAATCACTTGAAGGTGAACTGTTACCTACACGTATAAATACGTCCAGACTGAAGAAATACTACGTATTTTTTTGTGTTGCGATAAGCCCAGAGAACTGATGGTAGTTTCTTATCCCAATTCGTTGCATGTGCAATAGTAATTTTGTTCAAGATCTTACATAAAATTCCATTAGCTCTCTCTGTCAACCCGTTTGCTTTTGGATTATACGGTGTGATTTTTCTGTGTTTGATCAGAAAATAGGTTGTCAGCAGCCGTATAGTATCGTTTAGAAAATGTGTACCACGGTCACTTACTAGTTCAAGTGGACAACCATATCTTGTGATTATACTTTTGAATAAGAACGTCGCGATAGTTTTTGCATCGTTTCGTTTCGTCGCCTCTGCTTCAACGTTCTTTGTAGCATAATCCGTTGCAGCAAGAATATAACAACATTTTGTATGTCGAGTCACAAGTTAAAATTGGACCGACAAAGTCAATTCTCCACTTCTCAAATGGTGCAAGAGACAGGATTGGTCTCAACGACCAATTCATTGCTTTTGTAGGCTTGTCAGATCTCTGGCATGGATCACACGAACGAATAAAATTTGATACATCCTTAAACATGGTTGGCCACCGGTATTTGACAGACAATATCTTATTAACAATATTCTTCAAAGGAAAGTGTCCTCCAGCATCTTCTGAATGTAAACCTTGAACAACCTTTATAATATCTGCTGTTTCGAGACATCTTCGTAGCTGATGATCAATACCAAGCTTGTACAAGATATTGTTAATAATCGTATAAGGTGCTACCTTATATTGAAAAACTATCTTTTGCTCCAAATCATAACCATCCGGATATATCTGATCCTTGAGATAAGTAATAATATCAGAATACAGTGAATTGGTGGAAGAAAGATGTTCGTCTGAAAAATCATCATTAATTGGTTCTTTGATTTTTCCGTGCTGAGTCACGATAGATAATCAGCATTTGTATGATACTTTCCTTGGCAAAGTTCTACTTGATACGTGAATTCCTACAGAAGTAGAACCCATCAAGCAATTCGTTCGGATAGATCTGGTTTATTCACAAGATACTTAAGAGCATAGTGTTCAACGTGAAAAATAAATGCATATTCCAGCAAATAATTCCGAAATTTTTTAACAGTGAAAATCATTCCAAGTGCTTCCCTTTCTATAGCCAAATATTTTTTCTCCGAGGCACTGAGCTGTCGACTCGCATAGTAGATGGGATGATCTTTCTTCTAATCATCCTTCTGGCCCAGACAAACGCCAATAGCAAATGTAGAAACATCAACATAACTATGAAATAAAATAACCCACTTGGGTGGTCTCAGAATAGGAGCATTGATCAACCTTTGCTTAAGTTCTTCGAATGCTTTCTTGTTGAAAATTGTCACTTCTCACTTGACATTGGTTCATGTAAATATTGATCAAACATTAGAATATGTTGATGATATGATTTCACACGTGTGGAGCATGTTCCCATGTGTGAAAGGATGTACTTTTCATGTTTGTATATATCCAAATTGATTTTGTATCATTCTAGTTAGTGTGAACATGAAATGACTAGTTTTTAGTCAAGTTGACTAGTCACCTACAAATTAGCTTTTCCTTGCATGTGCATGAGTAAATGCTCCCACATGGCAAGTGGATGTTCACATGTGTGTATAGAGTACTAGAAGATAAGAGTTGACCATTTTCCTTAGATCCTATTTTGTAGGGAATATTCCTATATTCTAGGAGACTAGCTTTTTGGATTTTAGTCATATTCTAGAAGGTCAACTATTGGATAAGGATCAAGGATGGATCAAATGGATAGATATGAGTGATGTGGCACTCTTCACACGTGTGAAGGCCTGCTGGACTGTACCAGACTCATGGATGTACTTGATCCATAAAAGGATCATCATTTTGCTAAGAAAATTGATGAGACTTTTGCACTCTACACTTTTGTGAGATTTCTAGTCATTTGTCTTGTGATTTTTATGCATGATTGCTATCTAGTATCATTGTACTTGTTGTTTCAGGTGCAGTCCGTACAGTGGACAGTACTCCACACGTGTGAAGCCGCTCTCACTAAAAAATGATGTGTTGATCCATTGCTCTTGCTTAAATCCAAGTGTAGTGAATCTAGATCAAGATCTAATGTGTAGAACTTGATAGATTCATTGATTAAGCAACCAATAACTCTCTATGATTGTAAAGTACAATCATTATTGTCCTAAAAACTGTAAAATTTATCATGGTATCAGAGCTAAGTAAGAGAGTGATCATTGAATCATAAATCTTGTAAAGATCATTGGCAAAATTTGTTTTTTGGCCAATACTAGTGAGGGCGAGTTCTTCTAGAGTGATAGCTTGTAATCATTTGGATCAAAACGACTTGGAGGCTGTGTATGTACTTTTCACACGTGTGAAACCGTACAGCAACTTTCAATTCAAGTTACTTTGTGTTTTTTGGTCCCAAAATCACAATACTAGTTCATTTTTGGTGCTTTTTGAAGCATAGTATTGATCTAGATTCATTCTAACTAATGCCTATGACCAAATAGTGTTTTGGATCATTGAAGCATTTCTTTTTAGAGTCTAAGATCAGATCTAAGAGGCTGATTTGTTCAGATCCTTAGTTGAAGTGAAATCTCTAAGAAAAGTGTAAAGCAATTTTTTTTGTGAGAGTGAAAGCTAGAAATTTTTGGTAAGATCTTTGAGTATCATTCAAGCTTGTGTGTTAGTTTGATAGAGACAAGCCTATAGGCATTCTAGTAAGCTTTAGGCCACTTCATAGATCTTTTAAAATTCAAAAATCTTTGTGATTTTTAAAAGAGCATTCATTCTAAAATGTCATCCATGGGTGGATATTTGATGGAACCAAGTGAGAGACTCACTTCCACAAATTATTCCATTTGGAAAGTGAGAATGGAATCACTCCTAGTGATCCATGATCTATATGACATAGTTCAAGGAGTAGAGGAAGAGCCTCAAACTCCCCAAGAACAAGCCAAATACAAGAAGAGAGCAAGATTAGCTCTACATTGCATAAAGTTAAATGTATGCAATGACCTCTTGAAAGAGGTGTCTTCTTGTACCTCATCCAAAGAGGCTTGGGATTCATTAAAGAGCATTTATGAATCCAACAATACTTCAAGAATCCTCATGCTAAGAAATCAAGTTTTCCAAAGCATGAAAGGAAGTGGAGAGAGTGGACAAGAGTATGTTCTTAGGATCAAATCTCTTAACAAGGAGTTAAGTGCAATAGGAGAGAAGATCCAAGATCAAGAACTAGTACAAATCATTTTGAATGGTCTAAGTGATGAGTTTACCAACTTAGTCCAATCATTTGCCATTCAAGACTCTCTTCCATCCATTGAAAAGTTGCACAATGTTCTTGTGGCCGAGGAGAGTAGGCTTCTACACCTCAAGACAAGAATGGATAGCATGTCACTTAATGGAGGAGAGGAGAAAGCTAACTTTACATCTAAAGGCAAGAAAAAGCAAAATCCATTCAAGAAAAATCAAGGCAAGGAGGCCGAGATGAAGAATGGAGGATCTACCTCCAAAGGCAAAGTGAAGAACAAGGCAAAACTAAAGTGTTTCTTTTGTGGAAAGAAAGGACACTTTGCCTCAGAATGCTACTTGAAGAAGAATCAACAAGCCAAAGGAGATCAAGGGAACATTGCTCAAGAGGAAGAATATGAGGATGGATTCAACACATCCTTAATGGTTGCATCTACACCAACTTCAAGTCAAGACACATGGTGGATAGATAGTGGGGCTAGTTCCCACATGTCCTTTAACAAGCATTATTTTTCTACTCTTCTATCTTGTAATGACTCTAAGAAGTCAATATACACTGCTAGTGATCAAGCATGCAAGATAGATGGCATAGGATCTATACCTCTTTGTTTAGGCACATCTAAAAGGATAGATCTAGATAATGTTTTGTATGTTCCTACCATTTCAAGAAACTTGCTTAGTGTAGGACAATTAATGGACAATGGACTAGATGTACATTTCAAGAATGGAGTTTGTTCCATCTTGAAAAATGATAAGTGCATAGCTAGTGGCATTAAGCAAGGTAGACTTTTCAAGTTGGATGCTAATGTTGCAAGTGAAAGTGTGAACTTGGCTAGGGAGGAGCTAACTCAAGTGGAGCTTTGGCATAAGAGATTAGGCCATCCTAATCTTCAATCTATGGAGTCAATGGCAAGCAAGGAACTAGCTCTCGGCCTACCAAGAGCTTTCAAGAAGTGTGGAAAAATGTGTGAGGCATGTGGCCTTGCAAAGTCACACAAATCTTCTTACAAGAAATCTTCATCAAGATCTCTCTCTCCCTTGGATCTCATACATTCTGATGTACATAGTTTTTCACATGCAAGTAATGGAGGTGCCTTGATGTATGTAACTTTTATAGATGATTGTACTAGATTCACATGGATTGAGTTACTATCAAAGAAAAATCTTGTTTATGAAGCTTTCATTAAGTTCAAGTCTCTAGTAGAGAAACAACTTAGTACTTCTATCAAAGCACTAAGATGTGATAATGGAGGAGAGTACACCTCCAATAAAATGAAAGACTTTTGTGAGATCAATGGTATTAAGTTACAATACACTTGTTCCTACACCCCTCAACAAAATGGGGTGGCTGAGAGGAAAAATAGGAGTCTATGTGAGTGTGCAAAGTCCTTGAGGCTTGATGCATCACTTCCCATCTCATTTTGGGGAGAAGCCATAACATGTGCTAATTATTTGTGTAATAGACTTCCTAGTAGTGCTATAGATGGGATCTCACCTTATCAAGCCTTGTTTGATAAGAAACCCAATGTAAAATATTTTAAGATCTTTGGATGTACTTGTTATGTACACATTCCTTTGGAGACTAGAAGGAAAGAAGATGCTACCTCCTTCAAAGGAATCTTTGTTGGCTATGGAGAAAATAGCAAGGGATATAGGATATATGATCCTACATCCAAGAAAGTAAAGGTAAGCAAGGATGTACTTTTTGATGAGTCACAATTTGCTAAGAGCTTGTCAAATGGATCTAACCCATTGTGCATTGAAGATCTTGACAAATCCGAGGAGGATCTTGACAAACCCGAGGAGGATCATGACAAACCCGAGGATGGAGATTTGGATCCAAGTCAAAAGGGGCCAAGAAGATCATCAAGGAGCAAGGCCGAGCCCTCAAGGCTTACCTATGTGGACAAGGGAAAGCAAAAGGAAGGCTCTACATCTTCTACCTCTTACTCTTTTTTAGCTACATTGATTGAAGAACCATCATCTTTTGAAGAAGCATGTAAATCTAAAGTTTGGAGAGATGCAATGCAAGTAGAGTATGATGCATTAGAAGAAAATCATACTTGGAATCTTGTAAATCTTCCAAGAGGAAAGAAACCACTTGCATGTAAGTGGATTTATAGAATTAAGTACAATCAAGATGGATCTATTAGTAAATACAAAGCTAGGCTTGTTGCTAAGGGATTTCTTCAAATAAAAGGATTGGATTATGAAGAAACATTTGCACCTGTAGCTAAGCTTGTAACTATTAGATTAATCATTTGCATTGCTACTTTGTTCAAATGGGATCTCTACCAAATGGATGTGACAAATGCCTTCTTGAATGGCTTCTTAGAAGAGGAAATCTACATGATGCAACCCGAGGGCTTCATCAAGATTGGTGAGGAGCAAAAGGTGTGCTACTTAAGGAAGAGCCTATATGGCTTGAAGCAAGCACCTAGAGCTTGGTACTCTAGGTTGCATGATTTTCTCTATTCCCTTGGCTTTGTACTAAGTGCTTATGAACCTTCTTTATATTTCAAATGTAATGAAGGAAAGATCATCATTTTGGTTCTTTATGTTGATGACATCATTATGACAGGAAATGATGATGATGGCATAGGCAAAGTAAAAGTTGACTTATCTAGTGAGTTCAAGATGGTAGATCTAGGCTTCCTAAAGTTTATACTTGGGATAGAAGTGTCTAGAAGTAGCAATTGTACTTTCATAAGTCAATCTAAGTATGCTACTTCCATTCTTGAAAGATTTGGTATGAAAGATTGTAAGGGGATTGACACCCCTATGGAGCATGTTGTGAAAGCAACTAATGAAGGTGATGAAGCATCCTTTGAGGACATCACTCTCTTTAGGAAGCTTATAGGCTCTCTAATCTATTTAACCATCACTAGACCTGACTTAAGTTTTTGTGTAAGCAAGTTGAGTCAAAGTATGCAAGCTCCTTTAATTCATCATTGGAAAAGTGCCAAGAGAGTACTTAGATATGTTTCTAGTACTAGATTTTTTGGTATACTTTATGAAGGATCTAACTTGCACTTGAGAGCCTACTCGGATTCAGATTTTGCAGGTGACAAGATGGATAGGAAGTCCATTAGTGCATTTGCAACATTTCTTTGTGGAGGAGTGATATCTTGGCTTTCCAAAAAGCAAGATACAATCTCACTATCTTCTTGTGAAGCCGAGTACAAGGCATTGACTTCAACAACCAAAGAGCTCTTATGGCTAAGAAGACTCTTGATGGAACTACATGTGCTAGAGGCCGAGGAGATCCCTTACATATTTTGTGACAATCAAGCTTCTCAACAAATTGCTTCAAATCCTATCTTCCATGCTAGAACAAAGCATATTGAGATAGCTCACCACTTTGTGAGGGAGAAGGTACAATCCAAGGAAGTGCAACTACATCATGTACCATCATCCGAATGCATAGCTGATATCTTAACCAAACCATTGTCCAAAGATCCATTTTTTAAGTTAAGATATGCTCTTGGAATTGTAGATAGATGTACACTAGATTTGCCAAGTTAGAAGTGAGGAGGAGTGTTGAAAATTGTCACTTCTCACTTGACATTGGTTCATGTAAATATTGATCAAACATTAGAATATGTTGATGATATGATTTCACACGTGTGGAGCATGTTCCCATGTGTGAAAGGATGTACTTTTCATGTTTGTATATATCCAAATTGATTTTGTATCATTCTAGTTAGTGTGAACATGAAATGACTAGTTTTTAGTCAAGTTGACTAGTCACCTACAAATTAGCTTTTCCTTGCATGTGCATGAGTAAATGCTCCCACATGGCAAGTGGATGTTCACATGTGTGTATAGAGTACTAGAAGATAAGAGTTGACCATTTTCCTTAGATCCTATTTTGTAGGGAATATTCCTATATTCTAGGAGACTAGCTTTTTGGATTTTAGTCATATTCTAGAAGGTCAACTATTGGATAAGGATCAAGGATGGATCAAATGGATAGATATGAGTGATGTGGCACTCTTCACACGTGTGAAGGCCTGCTGGACTGTACCAGACTCATGGATGTACTTGATCCATAAAAGGATCATCATTTTGCTAAGAAAATTGATGAGACTTTTGCACTCTACACTTTTGTGAGATTTCTAGTCATTTGTCTTGTGATTTTTATGCATGATTGCTATCTAGTATCATTGTACTTGTTGTTTCAGGTGCAGGCCGTACAGTGGACAGTACTCCACACGTGTGAAGCCGCTCTCACTAAAAAATGATGTGTTGATCCATTGCTCTTGCTTAAATCCAAGTGTAGTGAATCTAGATCAAGATCTAATGTGTAGAACTTGATAGATTCATTGATTAAGCAACCAATAACTCTCTATGATTGTAAAGTACAATCATTATTGTCCTAAAAACTGTAAAATTTATCATTCTGCTGTTTATTCGATCACAAGTATTTCACTTGTTTCTTGAGTAGATGAGTAAGAGAGACAACAATAGAAGCATGATTTTGAATAAATCTCCGATAATAGCTGACATGTCCTAAGAAAGCTCTTAGTTCACGTAGATTGGTTGGTATCTGGAGATTTTTTATAAGCTCGACTTTATCTTTGTCGACTTCTATTCGCGGCAAAAATTAACATCATGATTTGTTGAAAAGTTGCTGGTGCGTTACAAAGACTAAAGTGCATTTTGTTGTAGGCATAAGTGCCCCAATCCGTAGTGAATGTGGTCTTTGAATGATCCTCCTTTCGCCAGAGAATCCGTCACAGAAATTGTAATGCTCTTGACTAGCAACCTGATCTAAGATGGAATCAGTGAAGGGCAGAGGATGATGATCCTTCCTTGTGGCAGCATTGAGCTTGCGGAAATCCTGGCATATTTGTATTTTGCCAGTCTTCTTCTTTGGGACGACAACAATGGGTGAAACTCATTTACTGCTTAAGATGGGATAGATAATACCTACCTTAAGGTGCTTTTTGAGTTCGTCCTTAACCATGAGAGAGTATTTTGGATTGAGATGATATTGTCTCTGTTGAACAGGTACAACATCTTCCTTAAGATCAATATGGTGCTCTCTGAATTCTGTAGGTATAACCTTCAAATCGTCGAGCAACCAGGAAAAAACATCTTGATACTCCTTCAATAATTTAGTAAATTCTGCTAACTCCAATTCTCCAAGTGACTTTGAAACATGCACAAATCTATCAGGTGCAAGTTTAATTAGTTCAGTAGAATCTGGTACAATGATACCTTCTGTCATACTAGCCTTGGTATGGCCATGAATTTTGCGCATGGTTGACTCCATAGATATTTTCTTGTCGTCAGCTTGGTTCTTGTTACCAAATTCGTATTCAGATTCGTCACTCGAATCATCAGACTCTTTCAAGTTCGTGTCTGCAACTTTAATATCTTCATACGAAACATCCGCTTCAACATTGCAGGCATCGAAGAATTCTTCTTCATCAGCATTCTCATAACATTCGAAATATTGCACTTCAATGTCAAATGTATTAGAAAAAATATTTAAGGCATAAAAAGATTCTTCTGAGGTAAAACTGGTGTCAGACAAAGGAGTTTCACCTTCATATTTGTCACGATTCTAGGTGATTATTTGTTCTGCTGGCTTACTTCGATTATTGGTCTCACTAGTCTGAAATCTCAACTCTTTGGATTTCCAATGAAACTTGATAAAGCCAGGGCTGTCCAATTAGCACAGAATAAGATGACAAACCGATTGGTTTGATAACTATGAAATTCATTGTGAAAGGCTTGGCTTGAATGTAAACAATAACATCCTTCAATTCTCCAACAGGTTTTCGTCACGTCAAATCAGCTAACTTGATGTTTCACTGTGTCGGTTGAATGTCGTTCAGCCCCAAAGCATGAGCTGTGTCTTCTGTTATTATGTTCACGCTGGACCCAGAGTCAATTGGCACATTTTCAATCAGACATTCCGCAATGGTAACATCAATTTCAGATGCACCGAGATCACCTAAATCAATAGACAATACACCAGCATCTGGCCAAGAAATTTTTCTCTTCTTTTTAGGGGCAGAAAGACCTTTCAGTTGCTTTCTGTAATAAGTGTTATCTATCAACAGCTGCTCAAAATTAATGTTCAGACGAAGAGATCCAATATCAGTCACGATGTCATAGTCCTTCGTCTTCAATTTCGAGAATAGTCTTCGTGATTTCGTCGTCCCCTTCCTTATAAGGATCTTTGAACTAGTTCAGAAAGGTATCTTTCAGCAGTAACTAGGTTCCTACACGGCTTGGTTCAACTTCATTGTACCATATGCGTGCCTGCTTTCTTAGTGTGAAGAATTGAAAAAGATTATCTATGTTAGATATAGGGGTCTTATGTTTTTTACATCAAGCATCTAGGTGTAGGATGTTGATAGGAATAAATTTGGCATAGATGGCAAATTATGCATTTCCACTTGTAATGCCACTATTGAGCCAAAATAGAGTAAGAGGCTAAACACATGCCAATTAGAGTGTAGACAAGTGTAAAGCTTTTTTTTAATGAATTCCAAGAGGTCCAATAGGATTTAGAGGTGGAACCTTGTGAGGTCCAATAGGAAATTGAGGTGTGCTTGAATATAGTCCAATAGAATTAAGAGGTGCATGGATCAATGATCCAATAGGATCAAGAGGTGACAAAATATGGTCCAATCATAGTTAAACATAGTGGTAGCTCGTGGATCTACTAGTATTATTGTACTCCTCATTTTGGATCTAATTGATTTGGTGATTTCATGGATTTTGTGAGTTATTAAATTTCTAGCTTTCTCTCTCTATCCGAGAGCTCATGATGCTTTTTCTCTCTACCCAAGGAGAGCAGCTTGTTTTTACTTAGATTATTTTTTGAATACTTCCCACATGTGTGAGTGAGAGTTGGAAGTGATTGAATGCATGTAGTAATGTGTTTTTGCCATAGATTCAAAGATAGATTTTAAATCTCAATCTAGTCTTGATCTTGGTGCATCTACACACCTTAGGAGATCACAAGTACATATAGTGGACAGTCCACACGTGTGAAATTCAACATGGTATCAGAGCCTACATATTGATCCATCTAAGTGAAATTTTTTTCATCAATCTTGAGCTAGAAGTTGTCTAGGCCCATTTTCCTAGCTATCTTATTCAATCTTGGATCAAAAGAGATCAAAAGGACATTGATTGGGTCTGACCTGGTACTGTACGGAATCAGGTTCTCAGACACGTGTGAGGAACATCCAATTTCAGTTTGGAATTTCTCTCTCATGTTTGATCCATTTATCTTGCTTGATAGCTTGTTTTGAAGCTATTTTTGTCTAGTTTCTGATGCAATCAGTTTCATTCCATTTGGTTGAGCCAATCAAAAGTTATAAGCTTTTGAAGAGGGTTAGGTAGGGCACCTAGACCTGGGTGGACACATTTAGTTTGGTCAAGAGATTGCTTGGTTGATCCAAAATCACAGTTGTATGCTTGCCAATCTCATCTATATGTGATCTAGGCACTGTTTTGAGATCTTAGCCATTTTGTTTCATGCAATATCATTGTATTTGAGTCAAATTTGGTTTCTTAGAGTACTTCACACGTGCTAAGAGTGTTTGATCCTAACTTTGCCTATACTCCATTATTTGATGTGAAATAGATCTTGTGTTAGAGAGATTTGTGTAGCTAGTAAGAATCAACTCACAAATAGTTGCAAGATCTTTCATAGGAGGAGATAGTACTGTATTATTGGATCCTATTGAGAGTGTGTAGCAACATTTATTGTTCATCATTTGAGTTTTCTTCACTTCAAATGTCTTTAATGGGTTCATCCTTGTTGGAACCAAGTGAAAGATTGACCACTTCAAACTATTCAATTTGGAAAATGAGGATGGAGCCCATCTTGATCCTTCAAGATGTGATGGACATAGTTCTTGGCCTTGAAGAAGAACCACAAGTTCTTCAAGAGGTTCAAAAATACAAAAAGAGAGCTAGGATGGCTCTCCACTACATTAAGATGAATGTCTCTAATGAGATATTGAGGGAGATAGGTACTTGTACAACAGCCAAAGAAGCTTGGGATTGTCTCAAGGCTATCTATGAGGCTAAGAATATCTCTAGGCTTCTCACTCTTAGGAATCAAATCTTTCAAAGTATCCAAAAGAGTGATGAGAGTGCATCTAGTTATGTTTTGAGAGTAAAAGATATTCATAGAGAACTTGCTTGTATTGGTGATTCCATCAATCAAAATGAGCTAGTTCAAGTCATTCTCAATGGCTTGAGAAGTGAATTTGATAACCTTGTCCAATCCTATGCCATTAAGGAAGAGCTACCAAGTTTGGAGGCTCTCCAAAGTGTGCTAATTTCGGAAGAATCAAGACAAGAGTACAAGCTCTTGAGGATGGACAAGCTTTCTCTCACTCATAATGATGGCAAAGCTCTCTTTGCCAAGGATAAGCACAAAGGGAGGAGCAAGAACCAGCATCAACAATCCTCAAGCAAGGAAAACTTCAAATCCAAAGACAAAGATGAGGAGGATGATTATTCCTCTAATGCTTCATCATCCAAGCTCAAGAAGAAGAAGATCAAGTGCTTTATTGTGGCCAGAAAGGTCATTATGCCACCAATTGCTTCAAGAAGAAGAATCAACTCAAGCAAGCCAACATTACCAATGAGAAGGAAGACACTATTGCAAGTGATGGAGAGGGATCTCTTATGGTCTCTAGTCTCTCATCTACTCCTTTCAAGAAGGACGGCCTATGGTATATTGATAGTGGAGCCTCTTCACATATGTGTAGCTCCAAGGACTCTTTCTCTTCTATTGCACCTTATGATGGAGTCGAGAAATCAATATACACTGCAAATGATTTTGAGTGTCCTATTGGAGGCATAGGGAACATTCCCTTGAATCTTGCATCATCTAAAGATCTTTCTCTCTCTAAAGTTCTTTATGTACCTACGCTTACCAAGAATCTTATTAGTTTTGGCCAATTGCTTGATAATGGCCTTGATGTAAAATTCAATGTTGATACTTGCACTATCAAGAAGAATGATGAGATACTTGCATTAGGATCTAGATTTGGTGGCATCTATAAACTAGATCCAAATGAGTATGTGAATTCTTGTAATGTTGCTCTTGTGAACAAGCTCTCTATGGAAGGATTATGGCATAGGAGGTTGGGACATCCCAGCTACAAATCCATGCTCTTTATGATCAAAGAAGCCAAAGCTATTGGCTTGCCAAAGTCACTCTTCAAGAAGATCAAACCTTGTGAGGCTTGTGCTATTGCTAAATCTCACAAAAAGCCATTTACAAGATCTTCTATCAAAAGCAAGCATCCTTTGGAGTTAATCCACTCGGATGTGCATTTCTCATCAACTACAAGCAAGGGAGGAGCCACTTGTTTTGTTACTTTCATTGATGATTACACAAGATTCACTTGGATATATCTTCTAAATCTATGGTGTTTGATCATTTTCTTATTTTCAAAGCCTATGTAGAGAAGCAATTCTCATTCAAGATTGAAGCTCTTAGAAGTGATGGAGGTGGTGAATATATCTCCAATAAATTTCAAGATTTTTGTGAGCTTGAAGGCATCAAAAGAGAGTTTTCTTGTGCCTACTCTCCATCTCAAAATGGAGTGGCCAAGAGAAAGAATAGATCTCTATGTGAATGTGCAAAATCTATGAGAATTGAGGCATCTTTGCCCAAAGATTTTTGGGGAGAAGCCATTAATTGTGCAAATTATCTTTGCAATAGGCTCCCACATACAGCTCTTGGAGGAAAGTCACCATATGAAATCTTATTTTTGAAGAAGCTTAAGTTTGATCACCTTAGAGTTTTTGGATGCTTATGCTTTGTCCATATTCCCTTGGAAACAAGGAAGAAGGAAGATCCTAGTGCATGCAACGAGATCATGGTCGGATACTCATCCACCAAAAAGGCCTATAGAGTCTTTATACTCTCTACTTCTCAAGTTATTGAAAGTAGAGATGTTGTCTTTCATGAAGATCAACACTCATCTTTTGAAGAGGCTGAGATCAAGAAATCTATGGATGCATCATCAATCATTGATCTTGAAGACAATCATGATGTGATGGGGTCGAGATTTGAAGAAGACTCTCCTCGGATTTTCTCACCAAGAAGATCCATGAGAGATAGATCCGAGCCTAAGAGGCTCTCATATGATGACAAAGGCAAACAAGTGGATCTTGATTCCACTAATTATGTTTTTTATGTCTCTCATGAAGAGCCAAAGAATGTACAAGAGGCACTCAATACCAAGGAGTGGTATGATGCCATGAAGCAAGAGTATGATGCATTGATCACCAACAATACTTGGGAGCTTGTGGATCCTCCATCCAGCAAGCATGTGATTGGTTGCAAGTGGGTATTTCGGATCAAGTTCAATCATGATGGCACCATCAACAAGCATAAAGCAAGATTATGTGCCAAAGGATTTGCTCAAATCCATGGTCTTGATTATGAGGAGACCTTTGCACCCGTTGCAAAGATGGTGACAATAAGAATTCTTATTTCTCTTGCTTGTTTTTTCAAGTGGAAGGTGTTCCAATTAGATGTATCCAATGATTTTCTAAATGGTTATCTTGAGGAGGAGATCTATATGGAACAACCTCAAGGATTCATCAAGGATGAGTCCAAAGTGTGCTTGCTCTTCAAAAGTCTTTATGGACTCAAGCAAGCACCAAGATCATGGTATTCAAGACTTAACTCTTTTCTTATTTCACTAGGATTTACTCTTAGTGACTATGATCCTTCCATGTATCTAAAGTTTTTTGATAGCAATATTGTCATTCTTCTAATTTATGTTGATGACATTATTCTTTGTGGAAGTTGTATTGATTTTTATGAAAATCATGTCTTTATATGCCAATCTAGATATGCTCACTCTATGTTGAAAAAATTCCATATGGAAAATTCTAAGAGCATAGATACTCCAATGGAGCAAATTGTAAAAGATCCTAATAAAGGTGATGAAAGATCCTTTGAGGACATCACACTTTTTAGGAGTCTTGTAGGCTCCTTGATTTGGCTTACAATTACTAGGCCCGATCTAAGTTTTTGTGTGCACAAATTGAGTCAATTTATGCAAGATCCTAAGATCCATCATTGGAAGATGGCCAAGAGGATTTTAAGATATGTATCTTCATCTTGTGATTATGGTCTACTCTATAAAAGTGAAGATCTATCCATTATTGGCTACTCGGATTCAGACTTTGCAAGTGAAGATGGATCGAAAGTCTATTAGTGCGTACACTATCTTTCTTGGAGGCATTCTTATATCTTGGCTTTCCAAAAAGCAAGATACTATATCTCTCTCTTCATGTGAGGCCGAGTACAAAGCACTCACTACAACTTCCAAAGAAGTGCTTTGGATCAAGAGGTTATTAATGGAGCTAAAGTGCATCAAGGAGGATGATCTACCAATGATCAAGTGTGATAACATCTCAACCCAAGCTCTTGCCAATAATCCCATATTTCATGCAAGAAGCAAGCACATAGAAGTGGCACACCATTTTGTGAGAGAAAAGCTTATTGGAGGTGAAATCTATTTGGAGCATGTCAACTCATCCTCTTGTATTGCCGATCTACTCACCAAGCCTTTGAGCCAAAGTGCTTTCATCAAGCATAGATCTAATCTTGGAGTTATATCAAGATCAATGCTCAAATCTTCATAGATAATTTTTTAGGAGGAGTGTGAAGAATTGAAAAAGATTATCTATGTTAGATATAGGGGTCTTATGTTTTCTACATCAAGCATCTAGGTGTAGGATGTTGATAGGAATAAATTTAGCATAGATGGCAAATTATGCATTTTCACTTGTAATGCCACTATTGAGCCAAAATAGAGTAAGAGGCTAAACACGTGCCAATTAGATTGTAGACAAGTGTAAAGCTTTTGTTTAATGAATTCCAAGAGGTCCAATAGGATTTAGAGGTGGAACATTGTGAGGTCCAATAGGAAATTGAGGTGTGCTTGAATATAGTCCAATAGAATTAAGAGGTGCATGGATCAATGATCCAATAGGATCAAGAGGTGACAAAATATGGTCCAATCATAGTTAAGCATAGTGGTAGCTCATGGATCTACTAGTATTATTGTACTCCTCATTTTGGATCTAATTGATTTGGTGATTTCATGGATTTTGTGAGTTATTGGATTTCTAGCTTTCTCTCTCTACCCGAGAGCTCATGATGCTTTTTCTCTCTCTACCTGAGGAGAGCAACTTGTTTTTACTTAGATTATTTTTTGAATACTTCCCACACGTGTGAGTGAGAGTTGGAAGTGATTGAATGCATGTAGTAGTGTGTTTTTGCCATAGATTCAAAGATAGATTTTGAATCTCAATCTAGTCTTGATCTTGGTGCATCTACACACCTTAGGAGATCACAAGTACTTGTAGTGGATAGTCCACACGTGTGAGATTCAACACTTAGCAGACCAGGGAAGATTCGTAGTTTATCTATATCAGTTCCCTTGTTATTTGCATTAGCAATTGACTCAAATTGCGAGACATAGCTATCTACATCATATCAGAAGTAGTCCCTTAAAAATAATCGTACTTAATTTTTGAGATAGAAGTGAAATGTGCAGCAGGACCCTCCATACCGAAGCTAATTAGGAGTTCAAGTAACTGGGCAATGATTTCATCTAGATTTCTTTGACTTGCACTCTCACTCTATCTTCGTAAAAATTCCTCTCTAAGCTTACAGTATCGTTCTAATTCGGATTCTCTATCTGACATACACTAGAGATGGAGATGGATGTGTCAGATTTCTTATAACTTTCCTAAACTATCCCTGACAACGACGCCAAAAATTGGTATATGTCATACTATACCAACAAGATTAATATAGATTTTGTAGTAAATAGTGTCGTTCCCACAAAGGACAGCGTTAGAAAGTTATGTATTTGGTACAATTATGGCAAATGGTTTCAAGTGTTATTCTGGTTGTCGACAAACATTAGAAAGTAACTAGTATTATTTGTGTTTGGGGAATGTAATGTTTATAATTTCAAAACAACAATCTGGCCTCTATCAAATTGAATGAAACGTGTTCTACAGATGAGATGTTGTCAGAGCAATACAACAATACTACACTCCGGCTGATTAAGGTGTCAACAAAGAATCGAGAAATGTTTGATGTATTCGTGGTTGTGCAGACAATTAATTAATCGCATTCGCGAACTGTTTGTTTTTAGACACAAGTCCTCAACAACTTAAGTCCAAATTAATGGCTAAAGAACACGAATAGTTTTAGAGCACATTAGAAACTTATGTCAATTACAATCAGGAACACAGATCAAAGACTCAATTCTTCAGACAGGGACTGTCATCTCATATGTATACATACAGTGTTATTCAATGATCATGCTAGATTGTACCAAAGATAGTTGTTATTCGAGTGCCGAAAAGAATTCCATATAGATCATTATCAATAATATGGTCGTAACCACTGATTTGTGGAGTACAACATAATTCTCGGCAATCGAATTGTACTCCATCATTTAACTACAGTTGTAGAAGTTTGTTTTGCTCATAGTATACCTTCTTATTTTGACCTTGATCCTGATTATTACAACTGTCGGACATGACTTGATCTAGATTCTCAAGTTGGTCTTCATCCACTTATCCATTGGTGCTTTGCTAATATTGATTTGTCTCCATGGAAGATAGATCAATATTTAGAATTTTTCTTTCTTTCTTGAAATCATCAGCTTCATCAGAAGATTCATGATCTTGTTTGCTCAAAACATCTCGATCGATATCTGCCTTTGTCTTGGAAGTTTTCCCTTGGACTAGAGGGAACGTTGTTTTATAAACATCAACAATGGTACACCATTCATGATGAGTAGTTTGAATATCAATTGGCTGTTGTGGAATACCAGCCGATTGCAAAATAGAGTCCAAACGAATGACCGTCTTCTGCTACATTTCTTCCCACATCTTTGCTTTAACCTTTCTTGTAATTGTTGCCATATTTGTTTCGTTTGTTTGGTACTATCCTGTATGGTAGTCAAAAGTGTGCCTAATATTTCTTTTGTTCCATTGGTCACTTTACTGATAGTAGGGTTTACATTATTACTTGACATTGCATGAGTGCTAACCCGCTGTTGTTGAGTTGATGGCATTAGACTTCCCACAAAATTGACATAGGGACTGGAAATTGTCACTCCACTTGCCACAGTAATATTCCTTCCCTCCTTACAATCATTTGTGTCAACAAATGATGTACCCATCAGAGAAGGACCAATCATACATGTGGTGGCATAGAGAGAACATCTTTCACTTCCGTCGATTCCTTCACTATCATAGGTATCTTCATAGGCCTCATAATCAACATTGTCATCTTCATTATGATCGAAATGTTGCTCTGTTTCTTGGTGATGTCGTCTTTTGATTTCTTCAAAATCATTAATTTATCTATGGGCTCATAGTGATCTTCTGTTCCACCTTGCACTTGTTGTTGCTCATCCATGCTTGTCGCTTCAAACTGATCTTCAATAGTAAATTGGAATTGATCTTGATCTTGATAAT
Source organism: Diphasiastrum complanatum (assembly GCA_029204225.1). Classification (NCBI taxonomy): domain Eukaryota; kingdom Viridiplantae; phylum Streptophyta; class Lycopodiopsida; order Lycopodiales; family Lycopodiaceae; genus Diphasiastrum; species Diphasiastrum complanatum. The sequence goes on along the minus strand of CM055112.1, from coordinate 31,976,973 downwards.
CACCATCATTGAACTCTATTTCATCCTGACCATCGAATGGTTCAGTAGCTTCATCTGTAGAGCAATTCTCAATGATTGGTTTGTGTTGTTCTTCCTTCTACTGATCATTGTTGAAATCTTCAGAATAATGGTCAAGTTCAGAAGTGTCGTTTAGTCATCATATTGATCATCATTAGCAAAATCATCATTCTGCTCTTGCTGATTGTTATCAACAATGTCGTCACATTGGTCATAATCTTCATTGTAATCGTCACCTTGATCCCAATATTCGTCCACATCATTGTCATAACTATCATCACAGTATGACTGATTGTCATTCTCTTATTCATAATACTAGTTCATTGGATTCGATGTGGAATAACTGAATTTGTAATTGTGGATTGTAATATTGGGACGAACTTTGAAATGGTATGAAAACCAGATTCAACAAGGTGTAGTTAAACAGTGACAATAGGCATGAGTTCTCAATTAAGACAATTACAAAGAACTTTTGCAAAGGTTAAATTTTGATACAAATAAGACTTCTACATTGTCAATCTTGTTGAGCTGATGAAGTTTGCTTTTTATGGCACTAAAATCTGAGCTCAAACGGGTGAGGTATGGTAATTCAAAGAATTTGAATATTAAATGTAAATGTATTTAAGGGAGGATAAGAATAAAATTAAAAATAAAATAAAATAATGATTATGAAGGTACGTTTGGTTGCAAAGCATTAGACTCCAAGATCTGATCACAATTCGATATTTCATTCATGAAGCAAGCATATCGAAATCAAGTATCATTATTTAAGAGAGAAAGTGCAAAGCAAGGAGGTATCAGTAGTCTACTGCAGGACATAATTAATGACAACAGATTACTTCACAAAGGCCCTATCAAAGGAGCATCATCTCAGATTCAATGACATGTTAAATCTGGAGATCAAAACTTCTCAGGATACACATTAAGGGGGAGTGTTGGATTTGAATGCTCACCCTTAAATACTTTTGTTACTGAGCATCTTGGAAAGCCGTTCAAAATAGATATTTTTTCGACCCTAGGTCAGTACTTTTGCTTTTGACTGTACAAAAATCCGATTTGAGATGGGAAAGATATGGAGGCTACAAAAATAAAACTATAGAACTTAGAAAAACAAGGCGTTATAGGATTCCCACATTGAATTTGATAATTCTTTTTGAGATCCATGAATCATTTGCTCGCAAGGAAAGAAAAGAACCGTTGGAAGTTGAAATTTTTGCAACAAATTTTGTTTCTCGGTTGTTTAGACGGATCACTCAAATGCTCATGTAAAATAGAGGAAATTGTACAAAAAATAAAATAAAATAAGATAAAAAAAAACCTCAGAGGGAGAAGGCAGGGAATATTAGTAAAATATTCTCATGAAGAATATTCCCAAATGTGGCATTGAGGGGGCTAGAAAGGCTACAATAGACAGAGGGGCACGGGGGTATAGAGAGAGAGACATCTCAGCCGAAGCAAGGAAGGGTAGAGAGAGACAGATCTCAACCGATAGAGAGAGAAAGTAGAGAGAGAGAGAACTCAACCGGATGAGAGAGACGGTAGAGAGAGAAATCTCAACCGAAGAAGAGAGAAGAGGTAGAGAGAGAATAATGTTGACCAAAGGAGAGAGAAAGGATAGAGAGAGAGACATCTCAACCGATAGAGAGAGAAGAGTCTCAACCGCAGGAGAGAAGGATTTCGAGCGAGGCCAAGAAAGGTTGAGCTCTCGATTGAGCCAGGAGATGTGAGGGAGCATGAGCTCTAGACCGAGCTGGATAGGGTCAAAGGAGAAAGCTTCCAAACAGGGTCACGCGTTTCCATGGCTAGGTTACAGCCATAGCCAGCTATCTCCGATGCTTAATCTCTCCAGGCTACCACAGAGGTACCCACAGACACAATGATGCAATGATGCAGCGGCGATGGAGGTGTCAATTTCTGACACAAACTATTCTTTCCTTTGTTGAAGGCTTGACGCCTCATTGGACAGATGTACCCCTATTACTTAGAACCATTGGGATGCAAATAATTTAGAGAGAGAGCGATGAAAGATTAGCATTGCAGATAGGCAGCGCTTTTGTCTACAATATTTATATGGATTGATTTATATTTTTCTGCATATGGCTTGTGTTTTTCGCTTTTTGATCTTTTAATCATTCTTGTACTGTGGTGGGTTCATTTGCTCGCTTCCCCGTTCGCTTCCTCGTATTTGTCTCATCTTCTAAATCTATTCAACTATATCTACAGCAAGATTTGATCGCTAATTCCACCAGGATTGATCCAGTGTTTGGGTTTCGAATAGCAGGTTTGTTTTACTCTAAGGTGAAATTTGTGAAGACAGATTTTGAGCAAAACCCAGCCCCAGTTAACCCAAGGTAGAAAGCATCTGATACACTTGAATTGGACCTACACTACTGATGTTAACCTCCACCGCTTGCACAACAAGCAAATGTATTACAACTAGATCATCATAGCCATTTGAATAGATGTCTGCATTCTTGAGATTGCACAGTCCAGCCACAAGCAATAACCAATTATGAGTTTCAGTCACGAAGATCAGCCAACTACTAAAAAGTTTGCTCGAAAATCTGAAGTGCTTTCTAGAATGCTGCTGCTCTATTAGCTGATACCCCGAAGCTTGCTAACCAAAGGATGTGAAACCTTCTTTATCATCAAGAGTCGATGATAGTAAAGCTTAAACAACAAGAAGAAGACAGGGTGCATTCATTTACTACTATACGCATTCTGCCTGTTGATGAACTTTTTATATGTGCTCTAGCAGATGATAGAATGGTGGAGATCCAAGGGAAGTCACCGAATGTAGATAGAGAGAGAGTGCAGAGGTAGCGTAGAGAGTAGAGTGGGTTTAGGTTAGGACCTTAGGGTTAGGGTATGTTTAGGCTAGGTTAGGTCAGAATTTTTTTGTATTTTTTTATTTTATTTTTTAAGGATTTTTTGAGAAACTTCACAATGAAGGAATTGAAATTTGTTTACAAAGAAGCAAAACTTTAGTAATGAAACGTTGAAGTGATTCTCTCCCAAATTTCCTACCAAAGCTAAAATGTGACCTCCTTCACAAGAAATGTCATCTCTTTCAATTTTCAACCAAATTGGCTGCAAATTGGCTCAAATTCAAGCTAAGACAGAGATCTACAATTATATAGAACTACAGTCACAATATTCGGCCAAAAGTTCAGCCAAAAATGGAAAAAAATAGACTGCAAGAAGCTATAACTAACTATAATTGGAATGAAAACACTAAAATGGCCATAACTTTGTCATTATAGCTCCAAATCAAAAATCCTCAATACCTCCATAAAGCTAAAAAAAAGATCTACTGATCTATAGTAAGAAATTCAAAAAAAAAAAAAAACGAAGATTAGATGGTCAAAAATTGAATAAAAACTTGTTGGAAATTGGAAAAAACAAGAAAACTAGAACAAGAAACTCTACCAAACTCTACAAGAAAATCCACTAAATCTGATAGGGAAAGGATCTAATGCTCTGATACCAAGATTGTCATGTGTCAATCTTAGCATTCAAACATCTAATCCATTCATTAAACATCAAATTACAATGGAAACGCAAGAAATCAAGAAAACTAGTCAAAAATCAAGAAGATAGCTAAAAGTAGCAAAACTTCACCAAAATAGACCACATAAGGTATCATTATTCATGATTATTGATCATTCACAGGATAGGGGCCTGATTCTAGAGCATGATCATAGTTCTCATGTGATTTTAGGCACATGAACCACTTTCGCCATCAAGAAAGCTCTCAAAGAGAAGCTCCAAGATCTCTTAAAACTCAAATTTACAAAATGAACAATAGCCTCCAAATTTAACATGACCTCAACTATTCATAGTGGTCATTTGTGCCTCTACTATAAGTTTGGGGCCTTATTTGGCTAATTTGGGCCTTACAACCATTATTACAAGTCTGCTATTCACAAATATAGCGAGGTTGTTCGAGCCACCTTATTAACTGTCCTAATGACTAACTCTAGTCTACTTTAGCTCCATGGCCATATTTGGCAATTCATTAGTAAGCTCATGGGCTAATTACATACAGCACATGACACAAGATTACAAGATATCACCAATGGAAAGATGAAGCCAAGAGAACTCATGTATAAGCATGAAATGAGATGAGAGAGAGAAGAATCCTTTCTCCCACAAGTATACATCTATTTATAACAAGTCCATGCCTCATTAAGGAGTTTGCTTTCCCTCCATAGAAACTTCTAGACCAAAAACCCTATCAACAATATGACTAGAATCAATGTATCTAATATTCAAATTTGAATGTGTCCAAACTCGACATTCTACTTTCTCTCGCTTTCTAGTAGTGATAATTTCAAATGTACTTAGGCTAAAAAATAACTTCATAAAGTTTACCTCTAAGTATGAAATGCATATTGGCCTCAATTGCCAAATAATCAACATAGACCCAAAATAGATCAAACTAGTTGACAATCTCTCATAGAAAGATGGTAAGCTTAGCATACCAGCTCCTTGGTGCTTGCTTAAGTCCATAAAAACTCTTTTGTAGAAAACACACATGATTGGGCTTGCCATGTGAAATGTAGCCCTCGGGTTGCTCCATAAACACCTCCTCCTCAAGATCACCATTCACAAATGCATTTGTGATATCCGATTGTCATAGGTCCCATCCAAAAAGTGTTGCAAGAGATATGATGACCCGAATGCTTACCATCTTTGCCACGGGTGCAAAGGTCTCATCCGAAGTCAATTCCATACTCTTGTGCATATCCTTTTTTCAGCAACCTTGTTTTGTACTTGTTGATTGATCCATCTTGGTTTGTCTTCACTTTGAAGATCCACTTGCATCCAATACCCCTCTTGTCCTCTGGAAGTTCCACCAATCTCCATGTGTCATTCTTCATAAGAGCTTGATACTCAAGATCCATTCTTGGATCGAATCCTCTTTTTGTCTTGCTTCATTTACACATGTAGGTTCATCAAAAGAGGTTAGGAAAGCATAGTTTTTACCACCAACAACTTTCTTACCTTTTTCATCATAAATGAGCCTCAAAGGTTGTTGTCTTTGCCTTGATGTCCTCCTTGGTTTTAGATTTGAAGTATTGGATGTAAAAACCTTTTTTGAGGTCTTGTTTGGTAGGAGGCCGAGTGTCAAATTTTTCGAAACTTTTGTCTTTTCCCTTGAACTTGCCTTTTGAGAACATAGCTTCCTCCTCTCCAAATTGAGATGTAGAAGTAGCTCCTGCTCTTGCTTGGAGTCTAAACTGTTAAAAATATCACTTCCAACTTGATGTACCTTATAGATATCAAGTTAATTGATCTTGATAGGATCTCACACGTGTGAGAAAGTACATAAGTCACTTTTATAAATTTAGATTGATTTTAGCTTGATCTACAGTAGTGTGAAATTGACCTTTGAGTAGAATCTTGAAAATGGTCAAATTGCTCAAACTTTGTGTAAATAGATTGGACTTCCATGTGAATGAGTTATTATTCACACGCTTCAAGATACCATTCACACGTGTGGATAAGCTTCTAGAAGATAAGATAGGAAGATTCCATTAGATCCTATTTTATAGGGAATATTCTTATAAATGTGGAAGACTAGTTTTTTGTTTTCTAGCCAAAGAGAATAGTCAATCTTGGGAAATGAGCACATATGGCTCCCATTGGTGGATCTGGATGACTAGGCACTCTTCACACGTGTGAAGGCTTGTTGGACAATACGCAGCTCATGGATGTACTTGATCTGTAAAGGGATCAACTAAATCAATAACAAATTGATGTGACATTGGCAAATTCTAGTCTTGGTTGCAATTTCCGCATTTGTCTTGAGTTTTTATGATTGAAATGCATTTGTAAGCTTGTGTACTTTACTCTCTATAAACAGGTTGTACTGGTACTGTCCTTCACACGTGTGAGGTTGCCCATCCATGTTTTTGATCATTTGATCCATTGCTCTTGCTTAAATCATAGTGTAAAGCATCTAGATCAAGATCTAACACCTAGAACTTGATAGATCATTGGATTAAGCAATCAATAAGTTTTAATGATTTATAAGTACAATCATATTTGTCCTTTTTTTCTGAAAATTGGCATGGTATCAGAGCCAAGTCTAAGAGTGATCTAAATGATTAATAGTAGTTGTGAAATCATTGACAATGTTCTGAGTTCTAATTGAGAGTGCGAGTTCAAGGAGAGAGGTATCATCATTTTTTTTGGTCAAGATCGAATTGTGGGCTGCTGAAGTACTGTCCACACATGTGAAATTGTAAAAGAACCTTCAAATCAATTCCATTAGTGTTTTTGATTCAAAAAAGTGCATATTAGTCCAGAATTCAAGGTTTTTAGTGCATTGTCTAGATCTAGGTTCAATCTATTGAATGCTAATGATCAGATAGTGATTTGAGTCATTGAAGCAATTCATTTTGAAGCATTAGATCAGATCTTTAAGGCTGATTTGTTCATATCTTAAATGTGTGTGAAATATCAAACCAAAATTGAACTAGAATCAATTTTTTGGAGGAGTGATTTGCTAGGAAATTTGTAGTTGATCTATTATACCATCATCCAAGTTGAACTAGGATTGATTGGGCCAAAATTAGAAGCTTTTTGAAAGCTAGAAATCTATCTTAGATCACTCTTTATCAAGAGATCTTTGTGTATCTCATAGGCTTTCATTCACAATGACATCCATGGGTGGATATATGTTAGAATCTAGTGAGAAACTAACTTCCATAAACTATTCCATTTTAAACATAAGAATGGAATCACTACTAGTGGTTCATGATCTCTTTGATATTGTCTTAGGAGTTGCAGAAGAACCTCAAGCTCCCCAAGAACAACTAAAATACAAGAAGAGGGCTAGATTAGCCCTACATTGCTTGAAGTTAAATGTAAGCAATGACCTCTTGAAGGAGGTGGCTTCTTGTACCACATCAAAAGAGGCTTGGGATTCACTGAAGAACATTTATGAATCCAGTAACACTTCAAGAGTGCTTATGCTAAGAAACTTGATCTTGCAAAGCATGAGGGAAAGTGGAGAAAATGGACAAGAGTATGTCCTTAGGATAAAATCTTTGAACAAAGAATTGGGATCTATAGGAGAGAAGATCCAAGACAATGAGCTAGTACAAGTAATTTTGAATGGATTAGGAGATGAGTTCTCTAATATAGTTCAATATTTTGCTATTCAAGACCAACTTCCATCAACTGAAAAGTTGCATAATGTTCTTGTGGCCGAGGAGAGTAGGATTCTACACCTCAAAACAAGAATGGGGTCCTTATCACTACAGAATGGTGATGAGAAAGCAATTTTCACATCTAAAGGCAAAAACAAGACTCATTCTTTCAAGAATATCCAAGGCAAGGAGGCCGAGACAAAGGATGGAGGATCTACTTCCAAAGGGAAGCAAAAGAACGGAGCAAAGTTAAAGTGTTTCTTTTGTTGGAAGAAAGGACACTTTGCTTCCGAATGCTATAAGAAGAAGAATGCACAAGGGAGTGAAGATCAAGGCAATCTTGCACAAGGGGAGGAGGAAGAGGATGGCTTTAACACATCCTTGATGGTAGCATCTACACCAACATCAAGCCAAGAGACATGGTGGATTGAAAGTGGGGCTAGTTCCCACATGTCATTCAACAAGCATTATTTTTCCTATCTACTTTCTTGTAATGATTGTAAGAAATCAATCTACACTGCTAGTGATCAAGAATGCAAGATAGATGGCATAGGATCTATTCCATTATACTTAGGATCCTCTAAGAGGATAGATCTTGATAATGTTTTGTATGTTCCATCCATTACAAAAAACTTGCTTAGTGTTGGTCAATTAATGGACAATGGACTAGATGTACATTTCAAGAATGGAGTGTGTTCCATCTTGAAAAATGATAAGTGCATAGCTAGTGGCATTAAGCAGGGAAGGCTCTTTAATTTGGATGCTAATGTGGCTATTGAAAGTGTGAATATGGTTAGGGAGGAGTTGACTCAAGTGGAGATTTGGCACAAAAGATTGGGCCATCCTAATCTTCAATCAATGGAATCCATGGCATCAAAGGAGCTAGCTCTTGACCTACCAAAAGCTCTCAAGAAGTGTGGCAAAGTGTGTGAGGCATGTGGCCTTGCAAAGTCACACAAGACTTCCTACAAGAGGTCTTTAACAAGATCTACCTCACCTTTAGATCTTATCCATTTGGATGTACATACTTTCTCTCATGAAAGTAATGTAGGTGCTTTTTGTATGTGACCTTTATAGATGATTGTACTAGATACACTTGGATTGAATTATTGCCTAAGAAAAGTCTTGTATATGAAACTTTTGTAAAGTTTAAGTCTCTAGTGGAAAAGCAACTTAGTTCTTGTGTTTGGATGTATATGTTATGTCCACATTCCTTTGGAAACAAGAAGGAAAGAAGATGCAACTTACTTCATAGGAATATTTGTAGGCTATAGTGAAAATAGCAAAGGATATAGGATATTTGATCCCATTTCAAAAAAAGTAAAAGTTAGCAAGGATGTCTTATTTGATGAATCTCAAAGTTACAAGTTGTCTCCAAATGTATCTAATCTCTTAGGTGATGAAGATCTTGCAACACCCGAGGAGGAGCCTCTTGAAAATGATCTTTTGGAAGATCAAAATCAAGTTCCAAAGGAGTCGAGAAGATCCACAAGGAGCAAGGCTGAGCCTTCAAGGCTCACATACTTTGAGAAAGAGAAGCAAAGGGAAGACACATCTCCTTCTACCTCTTACTCTTTTCTAACCACAATGCGTGAAGAGCCATCATGTTCTGAAGATGCAAGTAGAGCACAAGTTTGGAGAGATACAATGCAAGTAGAGTTTGATGCTTTGATAGATAATCAAACTTGGAATCCTGTACACCTTCCATATGGGAAGAAGCCACTTGCATGTAAGTGTATCTATAGACTAAAGTATAATCAAGACGGATCTATAAGTAAGTACAAATCTAGATTGGTTGCTAAAGGGTTTCTTCAAACAAACGGCATAGATTATGAAGAAACATGTGCTCTTGTAGCAAAGCTTGTAGCCATTAGATTGATCATTTGTATTGCTACTTTATTCAAGTGGAATCTCTATCAAATGGATGTGGTCTTGAATGGCTACTTGGAGGAGTAAATATACATGTTGCAACCCGAGGTCTTCATCAAGGATGGTGAGGAGGACAAGGTTTGCCACTTAAGGAAGAGCCTATATGTCTTGAAGCAAGCACCTAGAGCTTGGTACTCTAGGTTGCATGATTTTCTCTTCTCTCTTGGCTTTGTGATTAGCTCTTATGAGCCTTCTTTGTACATCAAATGTAATCATCATTTTAGTACTTTATGTTGATAATATCATATTGATAGGAAATGATGGTAAAGGCATAAGAAATGTTAAAGTTTCCTTGTCTAGTGAATTCAAGATGGTAGATCTAGGATGTGTTAAGTTTATACTTGGAATAGAAGCTACTAGAGGTAGTGATTTTACTTTTAGAAGTCAATCAAAATATGCTACTTCCATTCTTGAGAGGTTTGGCATGAAAGATTGTAAAGGGATTGACACCCCTATGGAGCAAACTTGTAAAGTTACTAATGATTGTGATGAAGCATCCTTCGAGGACATCACACTCTTTAGGAAGCTAATAGGCTGCTTAATCTATTTGACAATCACTAGACCAGATTTGAGTTACAGTGTAAGCAACTTAAGTCAATATATGCAAGGTCCCTTGATGCATCATTGGAAAAGTGCCAAGAGAGTGCTTAGATATGTCTCTTCTACTAGATTTTTTGGCATTCTCTATCAAGGATCTAACTTGTGCTTGAGAGCATTTTTGGATTCAGATTTTGTAGGAGACAAGATGGATAGAAGATCCATAAGTGCATTTGTCACTTTTCTTTGTGGAGAGTGATATCTTGGCTTTCCAAAAAGCAAGATACAATTTCTCTTTCCTCTTGTGAAGCCGAGTACAAGGCATTGACTTCAACAACCAAAGAACTCCTATGGCTAAGAAGACTTTTGGTGGAGCTTCAAGTGCTAAAGGACGAGGAGTCCTTTGCATCTATTGTGACAATCAAGCTTCAACAAACTTTTACCAATCTGATCTTCCCTGCTAGAACAAAGCATATTGAGATAGCTCATCACTTTGTGAGGGAGAAGGTGCAATCCAAGAAGGTTCAACTTCATCATGTGCCATCATCCGAGTGCATAGTTGATATCTTAACCAAACCTTTGGCTAAAGATTCATATTTCAAGTTAAAAGATGATCTTGGAGTTGTAGATAGATGTACATTAGACTTGCCAAGTTAGAAGTGAGGAGGAGTGTTAAAAATATCACTTCCAACTTGATGTACCTTGTAGATCTCAAGTTAATTGATCTTGATAGGATCTCACACGTGTGGAATCTGTTCCCACGTGTGAAAGAATGTACATAAGTCACTTTTACAAAGTTAGAATGATTTTAGCTTGATCTACACTAGTGTGAAATTGACCTTTGTGTAGAATCTTGAAAATGGTCAAATTGCTCAAACCTTGTGTAAATAGATTGGACTTCCATGTGAATGAGTTATTATTCACAAATGTCAAGATACCATTCACACGTGTGGATAAGCTTCTAGAAGATAAGATAGGAAGATTCCATTGGATCCTATTTTATATGGAATATTCCTATAAATGTGGAAGACTAGCTTTTTGTTTTCTAGCCAAAGAAAATAGTCAACTTTGGGAAATGAGCACATATGGCTCCCATTGGTGGATTTGGATGACTAGGCACTCTTCACACGTGTGAAGGCTTGCTGGACGGTACACAGCTCGTGGATGTACTTGATCTATAAAGGGATCAACCAAATCAATAACAAGTTGATGTGACATTGGCAAATTCTAGTCTTGGTTGCAATTTCCACATTTGTCTTGAGTTTTTATGATTGAAATGTATTTGTAATCTTGTGTACTTTACTCTCTGTAAACAAGCCGTACTGGTATTGTCCTCCACAAGTGTGAGGCCGCCCATCCATGTTTTTGATCATTTGATCCATTGCTCTTGCTTTAATCATAGTGTAAAGCATCTAGATCAAGATCTAACACCTAGAACTTGATAGATATTTGGATTAAGCAATCAATAACTCTTAATGATTGATAAATGCAATCATATTTGTCTTTTTTCTCTAAAAATTGACATAAACTCTTCAGCCACCAAGACTTCTTGCAAGTCCTCCATACTTGACAATGTCTTTTGAATAGCGAAACTTTGCACCATCCATCTCCATCTCTCTCTCTCTCTCTCTCTCTCTCTCTCTCTCTCTCTCTCTCTCTCTCTCTCTCTCTCTCTCTCTCTCTCTCTCTCTCTCTCTCTCTCTCTCTCTCTCTTCTTGCTATGCAGGTGAAGGCGAGGTTGTCGCTCCCAACGATGAGCCTCTATACTACATCGACGACACAACAGTGGCGCCATTGCCAACAAAGGAAATGGCTCTCTCTTATAGATTTTAGACCCTGTTGTGGGTATCTCCTATACATAAATAAACAAGTGGGTCCCACCACTTAAAATAATGTTGGCCAAGCCTTACCTAGTGTGCCCCGCCACAGTACATTGTAAGTAGGGTAATAAGTGCAAAGGCACTGGCGTCTGGCGTGTGTAAGCCCAATCTATTGAGCACACTAGTTAAATAGTTTAAGTTGTGTTCTAGTGACTGGGGCCCTAGTTGTAAATAAGTAAGTTTGAGGCCCAAGTTCACAAAGTCAAGTTGAAAAATAAGGAATCTAAGTTGCACAAAGTAGAACTCACATGAATCATGTGAGTGCTCTTGTGCTTTCTTAGAACCAATAGATTTAAGCTGTGTTTATTTGAAAGGCTTGGATTAGAATCCTTGCCCCAATGAAGTGGCCAATGAGAGTGAAGGAGGCTCATCTCTAAAATCTATAAGAGAGAGTTATTTCCTTTGTATTGCACCATCTTCCATTCTCTTCTTGATAAAACTCTCTTGGTTTCTCTCTCTCTCTCTCTCTCTCTCTCTCTCTCTCTCTCTCTCTCTCTCTCTCTCTCTCTCTCTTCTTGCTATGCAGGTGAAGGCGAGGTTTCTGCTCCCAGCGACGAACCTCTATACTACATTGACAACACAACATTGGCTCTCCAAAGTGGTAGAGTTTTCTCCTCTCTATTAGCATGTGAAATGTTGTACAAGAGGTGTCTTTTTATCTTTGGGGAGGGCCTTTCCCCTTGCTTTCTATTGGCTACTTGCAAAAAGGTAGGATTAAAATCCTAGCCCTTAAAAAAAAACACAATCTAATCTATGGTGCACAAAGAAACACACCCAACCTACCACCACTTTGACTTTTGACTAATTACAAAAGTTAGCAAACTTAAGTTAGCTCAAACTTTGGCCTTTTAGCATTATTTTAATTTACATGGCCCAAAGTCTAGTTTATTCAAAATATATTATTTACAAGTGCTCATTGGGCTATGGACTTATACATGCAAAAAGCCACGGCCCTTGCAACTAATTTCTACTATTTGCGGCTATTTTATTTCTATACACGGAATACCCACAACAGGGCCTCTGACCTGAAGTAGTGCTGATCCCTCGACACTATGGTGTTTAGTAGGGACCCCATGAGACTTTTCTTTGTTGGATCATGCAACTTGTGACTTCTTCCATAAACTCCAGTCTTTTTGTGCTTTTCTCATTTTTGGAGGGGAAGAAGGACTTGTGGACATCTGCCAGCCAAAAATGGTCGACCCAAGTTGGAGTTTGCTGGGCCAGGGATGGCCTAATAGTGCTGCTCTATAGTACACTCGAGCCACTGAAAGTGGTCTTCATATTTTTGGGATGCCGAGGTTGTGTTAAGATCAAAAAATATGGGGGGCAAGTGGTTGTCCCATTTGGTGGATATGCCCATCAAAAATTCTAGATCCCGGGTGAATTCAATTGCCACGCAGACCGTGGGATTAGGACAGTTGTAAAAGCATTTAGAAAACTAGAAGAGAGCCCTTTTGGCATTTACATCCGTGTCCCATCTGTGTTTTGAGTAAATTTTTGGCCAGTTCATGGTCCTAATAGTGATCTGGTCCAAGGGAATTCCACATTTGCCCATTTTGATCGCCGTGTAATGGGGACAAAATATAGATTTGTGTGCAATGGTGGGCCAGCTCATTACCTTTGATGTCTTTGATTGAGAACGATAGTCGTCAGCCGCCACGTGAGGAGTCGTGGGGATATTGAAGTAGATATTCATTAATCTTGTCCTCTACGATTTTTGGTTTTGGGACCCATGACGATCCGATCGCGCACTTTGGGTTTTATGGCCCTCTTCAGTTTGGAGATAACGAGGGTGTGCTAATCATAAAGAACAACCGAGGGGCTAGGGAATTCATTGTGAGATTCTACAATTTGGCTGAGGAGGTTGCGATCCTTTCGCAAACGTGCAATGGCTAGAAAATTGTTCAATAGATATCAAATAACCATCGTTCGTATGCAGAATGGATTCAGCAGGAGGGGTCAAATAGGGTTTGATGATTTTAGGAGCACAACGATGGGTTGGCTTGGGTCTATCACCAGAAATAATTCTGATGGTAGCCAGGGAGTTAGCGTTCACACACATGCGGTCTGTGGTACCATGGTACTGGATGTAAAAATGATGTTTAATCTCATCCCATGTGGAGTAGGCCATGAGGACGAATTGCATGTTAAAGACGGAGGTAAAGAACGTTGGATAATGTTGCGTTATACTTATCTTAATTGTAAGGATAAAAAGAATATAAGATTGTCATTCCCCAATGAGACTGCTTATTATTGTGACTTTAGATGTTTTTAACTTATTTATTGTTCTTGGATTAAAAGTTGGTTGTCAACGTTATTTAGAAGTATCGGCGACTAGTATCACCGATTAGGATGTGATTTCAAACATACAAACGTGAAAGATATTGATGCCGACTATTCTCATATCGAACATGTTGCATTACTGATTGGTGTATCCAAATTATCGGCCAGGCCGATCTATTGGTCTGTGCACCTAATAAAGTTTGTTAGAGACAAGCAAGGTCTGTTGCATAAGATAAACCAAGGAAGAGAAACATACAAATGTCTCAACACAACCCAAATGTAGTCCGACAATTTGTCTTCAACAACATAAAGCGCTCATTCAAAAGAACGACTGACTACTAACTTAAACTGCATGAGTATCCATATGGAAATTTCAAAGTATTGATCTACAACAACATAGAGCAAGCTTAGAATGTGTAGGTTCGGATATACATCAATATAATGTAACAATGATTTCGAATGTAAAAATCACTATTAAGTTCCAAGCAATTGATTATTCGATCACACAAGCAATCAAATAACCAATGAGTTTTAAGATAATCTTAGCAATGAATTTACAGTTGCTCGCATTCGAGAGTATCAAGGCTAAGGAAGTGTCTGACCAGAGTTACTGCTCGCATTCGACAATGTCAAGGCTAAGGAAGTCTCTGACCAGAGTTACAATCACAAGCACTTCTATTTCTTACTAGCTGTCAGAAACAAAAGTACTCAGCAAGCAAAAGGCTTATGAAAGCGGAGAGAAAGGAAAACTTGAAAACTCAAACTCTCTCTGTGATCTCCTAAAAAACTCAATGGTTGTATTGAAACGTAAGTGGTGTACATATAGGGAACGAGCGCGAATGTACACAACTCTTTAGTAATCGATATGCCGCTTCTTAATTAACTGATTCCATCCAATATGAAAATTACAAGTATTCAATTTCCTAGGTGGCATCCTTGTCATGCGACTTTGCGCCAATGAGAACCAAGCATGTGGAAGGTTGCAATGTTTCCTTGAGGCATAATAAATGCATCTTCTGGGATGTTCTGCCCTTAGGGCCAGCCTTCTTATTAAGGTTCATACTGTTTCATAATTGCCCTTCGAGTTATAGTCCTTCCTTTAGTCACATTTATTTAGGCCTCTTTATCTTCGATATATATTTGAATAACTTGTCATTACAGGAGTTCTGAATATCAAAAAGACCCTTTAAGGAATGCCATGTAGGATAAAAAAAATATCAAAATAAAAAAAACAATATTGCTTATTTGGTTGGCCCCGCCACTCCTGAGGCCTCCCCAACTCCCAATGATCTAATTATAGTGTCTACAGTCACAGTTAACAACTCTAAACTATTCACAGTCTAACTTGTCAGAATTAGAAAAGATGACCACCATTCACAAATTCAAGTCAGAGAAAAAAGCATCCCTCCACTGGAATGAAAATTTAAGCGCCATCTCCAAATATGAACGCCAGCTTCACATTGGACTGAGATTATGAGCGCCATCTCCACATCGGAGTGAGAATATGAGTGCCATCTCCAAATTTGAATCAAACAAAGTATATAATATAATTAAAGATAAGTACTTTGTTTTGTTTGGTATTGTATTGTTTTGTACTATTTTGTTTTGTCTTGCTTTATCTGATGACGACATTTTATCATCTACATATGGATATTCCTAATGATTTGGCACCTATACATAGACGAGGAGGCAAAGGAGTTCCAATATCTACTGCTGATTGTTCCTGTTATAAGGCAGAAGGAAAAAAGAACTTGGATCTGTGGACTAATGGATCATTGTGTCCTCAAGATCCTAGCACATTGACTCATCCCACATTCTCTTCAATAACTAATCTAGTAATATGGATATGCAATGAGCATATTGGATTATTAGGATATTGTGAGAGATTACAAAACTATAGAAATCAGTTTTCAATAAAAAAAATTCACTTTTTAGAATGTGAGTTGATAAGCATATCCTCTTTTTATCAAAAAAGAGATTGTCATGTCCAAAAGACTTCAGAGAAAAATGAACAACCTAAAAGAAATAATGAATCATTACAGAAGAATAATGAATCATTACAGAAGAATAATGATTCATTATCAAATCGGAACTGGATCGAATGAAATCAATCTTACAATCTATTTGTATGGAAAACTTGCAATTACTGAAGGATGTGGAAGAGGCTAAGAAGAAGGAGGGTAGGAGTAAGAAGCGAAAGTGAGAAAGTTGCAAGGATATTTAGACCCTTTCAAAAGGAAGTTATCGAAGTAGAAGAAATCGAACATTCAAGTAAGCATACTCTGATTTTTTGTAGCTTGATTAGTGACATATGGTTTTATTTCTGCTACTATGTTGTTCTGCTAACTATCTGGTTTTTTTTTTGCAGATCTACATTAGTAGCTCATCAAAATATAAAGGACAATGCATCAATTGGAATGTCTTTGGGCTCAATATTGACAGGCAAATCCACTAATTGTATCATGATAAACAATAGGAGTTCCAATGTAAAGTCCAAAATTGTAGAGCCTTTGATGTTAGACATTCAAAATTTTTTAGATAAAACTCTAGTTCAAAGTGCCTATGATTTTTCTGGTATTAGCAGAGAAGCATATTCAACAATATTTCAACTTATTAAGGATGCCTTTAAGCAAGTTCAAATTAGAAAAGTCCCTATCCCTAGGTCATAATACTTGAAGACAGAGAGAAATACATTGAACTTAAGTATGCATAAAATCATTGGTACCCCATTTCATATAGAGGAAGTGTATGAAACTGATGGAAGATCCATATCTTATAATTCATCAAACAGCTTCTTTGTTGATGATATAACCTTAGAAAAGGTGAATGGTAAAATAATCATAGTACTTAAGTTAGATGAGTCAGAGATTGTGAAAGGGCAGAAGATGTATAACTCTCATGATTGGTGCACTATCACAAACAATGGACCAAGGAGGCTTCAAATTCAGTGTCCAGTCTGAAAATGATATATGGTGGTTGGCAGCTTTTCAGGTAACTTCTTTCTTTATTAACTAAGTTTTATTCCTTACCTTGGTTCATAATTCATATTTAACTAAGTTGGTTTTATTCATTGGACAGGTACTGAAGGAGAATCATGATATATTATCATGGATATTCTCTAAACCATCTTACCCTCGGATCATCAAGGACCGTATGGAAGGAGGATTTCTCAAAGTTTCAGGAGTTGGAAACTTCAAAGTTGAATGGCACTTAGCAGGTGATTTAAAAGCATTGAAATGCATGTATAATGTCTCTCATGGTGCTACATCTAAACATCCTTGTTTATACTGCATGAAAATGGCAAGAGATGTAACTAGAAGTACAAGAATTACTAGAGAAGATGCAGATCCAAACTGGAAGCCAATATTGCCTAATCCCCTGAAAAATGTGCATGTCTACACTCTTCATGCAGAAGTTAGGATAATAGAAAAGCTCATTTATCTTCATATATTTTTTGCATCGAATAGTAAGCCAACATCAATTGCGAAGAAAGCTATTTGTCGGTTAGAAGATGTTTTATCAAAAGCAGGACTGCATAAGGGACATGTCAAAATACAAAAAGATGAAAAGCTTTATGGAAAGTTAGGAAATATGCCAACTAAGCCAAGCATCGGAGGAGCAAAAGCACGACGATTCCTATCAAACCATACTGGTAAGGCTTCAAACATTCAACACTCAGTCTAGAAAGAAATCGTTGCTGCCATTGAAGACTTAGGAGTGATCGGCAAATCAAGATTATTGAAAGTTGATGTATGGAGAAAGCTTGATAGTATGATTAAGATATTAAGAAAAGAAATTTTTTTTGATACTGATAAGAATGTCGATTTTGTTGATGTAGTATCAAAAGCATGGGGAGAATATCACATCACTCATTATATGGCTAGTATGCATGCTCAGAGCAACTTTCAATTCACCAGTATATTTTGTTCCAAGTCTAGGACTGACATTACAATTTTGACATGTGCAGCACACACTAAGAGATCATACATAGTTTTTTCAAACACATATGGAAACCTAAGTGTCTGGTCATCACAAGGGATGGAGAAATCACATTGGCAAGCACGGACAACATTTCATTGAAATACACAACATGGAGGAACCAATGAAAAAGAAAACTACAGATCTGTCAAATTACGACAAATTCAGAAAAGCTTGCAAACTCATTGAGCAGCATAGAAGCTAAAAATTCAGAGATACAAAGTTGCTACAAATTTAAATTGCATTCACAATTGTCAATATATACAAAGTATCATTCAGAGGTATCTGATACATCCTCTTGTCCAATTGTTGTACTATCATGCAACAATTTTCTACTTGCATATGCATCCAGAAGATGCGCATACACACATAGAAGCGATATGTGACAAAAATAGATATAAAATACGCGCGTAGAGAACTGATATGAGCGAAACCCAAGAAAGCTGAAAAAAATAGCTTTTTGAGATCGTGCCACCCGTGCGAGTCAACGGTCAACTGCCCACGTGTCGTACGATGATTCTCCAAAATCCTCCACACATGTTAAGTTGTACAAAAGCCATGTGTCGCATTCTAATTCATTGGAGTATGACACGTGTCGATGTCGGATTCGTGAACTTTCAACACACGTGTGAATGCCATGTGGCGATCGTTGATTGGGTACCTTTGTTCACAATGTGACACACGTGCAAAAAAATTGAGTACACATATTCACGAGCTTGGAGTTAGTTTCACTTGTTTTATTTCTGATTTTTGTGCCATATCGCTTCTATGTGCACTCTCTTTCCTCCCTGATCTCTGTCTCCTTCTGCATGTGCACAAGAGCAATATTACGGCTGTACATATCGCTTCTGTGTGCTATTAGCTTTATCTCTCATTACTTTCGTTGTCTATACTCACACAAGACCGATACGTCCTATACTACCATGATGTCTAGGGTCAAACAGAACCGCATGGACTTCTTCTCTCCTGGGACTGTATCCACTATTAACCCTGCTGTTAATCCTCCATGGCAGACTAGACATAATAGGAGTAGATGCTCTCTGAGATTAAGAAATATCAGAGATCCACCTTGCTCCTGATACCAACAACTCCTTTCTACAGAATTGTCCGTTTGATTACCCGAGATACTTTGCAGAGTGTTGTCAAGTTCACACTCTGAGCATTGCAGTGTTTGCAAGAGTCCACGGAGGACTATTTGGCTCTTTTTTTTGAAGATTCTTTTTTGCTTTCCATCCATGCTAAGGAGGTCACCGTAATGCCCAAAGATTTTCAAATTTTGTATAGAATGAGAGAGGGATATTATAGATTTCACAAGGGTGAACCCTATGCTCCCAAGGACAAACCCCTTGATAGGATCAACCTTCCCACTAAGAGGCCTCGCAAGCAACCTGCCCCTAGAAGGAGCAAGCCATTTTCTTCTCAGGCTCCCAAAAAGGTCCGACGCGTGGACCTCCAAGCTTCCAAATCTGGAGGTGATGGAATTGTAAATACTATAGCTCTAGATACTATGGCTAATTCAGCCACAAAAATTTTGGACATTCTCTCCATTGTAAATTCTCTCCCGCCTCCTCCTGTTAATTTCAAACCTGTAGTATATTTAGATTTTGATGATTATTTAAAATTTGAGAAAGATATTTAAGATGCGATAGATAGTATCGGCATGCCAATCCTCTTCCAAATAGAAGAGACTGGTTTTATTCTTAATTTTAGAATCCCAGATTGTATGTAGATGAAGGATAGAAGGGCCTCTATCAACGATCTAGTGATTGAGACGGGTCTCCCCTTACCGCAATATGATATTGCAATGGATTCCATGAAAGAAGTGTCGCTTCTCAACAATTTTTTTCTGCAAGGCATCAAGGACAACAACAACACTTTGTCGCTGTTAACAAATTCTCTGCCTTAGAATCTATTAACTGGTTTTCTTTGTTTCTTTCTTCTTCTGCTGCTTGTTTTACAGCTTTGACAGCTTGGTATTATGCCTGTCAGCAGAGACTGTGGGCACTTCTTGAGATTATCTTTCTAGTTTTAAGGCCCAGATTAGGCAGAAGGGGCTGATAATCATTGTAGTATTGTCCTGCCTGTCCATCTGGATGGGTCTCTCTTGAACTAAATGCACATGCATAATCAACCAAAATGCAAGCCAATGCGTTCAACAAATGATCTACGTTACTACTCAGTTGAACAACGATGGATTTCTACTTCTACTTTGTTGCAAAATGAACTGAAATCAGATCCTAAGCACTATTATACTTGCATAAATTGACAAAACAAGAAACAAGAACTAATCTACAACATTTTAGAAGTCCAAGAATCAAGAAACCGACCAGTCTTTTGATTTGTGGACATCCCAAGAACATAAAAAACTAGAATGTTGGAAGATATGCAAGATTTATGCCACATTTCTAGCCTATTTAGTTTATTTGAATACTGATTCCTACATTAATTCACAACAAGAAATGAAAACTAATCCACAACTAAAAAAAACAAGAAAACTAATCCACTCTAAATCCACAACCACACACAATATGAATGGAAGGGCATGATCGTAGGGGCATCACTCAAGAAAACCATCATGATCAAGGAGCTCAATGGATACATCTAACTCATGGAGGCTCTTCTCATTTCAGCATGGAGTTGATACAATACACAAAAAGGTCCTCTTCACAAAGAGGGAGCCTCTTAAATAAGCAAGAGAGCTCCTTAGGTGGCATCCTAGTGGAATTTCCACATATCACAAATTACAAGTGGCTCACTCTACCTTCTTTAAGAGGGGTCTACTTGCATTTATTACTTTGCCTAGAAATACTAGTTCCTACATGGTCATTCCATCTTCCGGGATTCACCATGAGGCTTACACAGTTTTTGCTTGCCATTCCTAACTAGCATTTCACGGCTCCCATACTCGGCTCTCAGTCTTTGTTAGTCTCGTCTTCTCAGAGACCTCCTCGGTCTAAGGTGAGTGGTGCTCTTGAGTTGCTTTGTCCAAGTATCTTGGGGATTCGTCAGAATCAGCCAACATCATCCCACCCCTAATGTGTTGTAGGACCCATTGCAACTCATATTGGACGATGTCACTTCACTTCCACGTGTCTTCGATCGGCACTTGGAAAAGCATACATCCTCGTTCGCTTGCATAAAACCAAGTGTTTATTGTTGTCAGTCTTTATTAAAAATTGTTTGCGCAAATTGTCACAATTTAACCAAAATGTCTTATTGCTGTAATGGATTGACATTCTCAAAATTTGGAGAGCTCTCAGCAGCTTCAGAACTCTGCATGCATGAGTGCTTCTCGCGTGTCTTCTTTCTTACCACTTGTATTTGCCATTGATGGTTTCATCTTTGGTTTCTTGGCAGGTTCTAACTTTTGGGAGGTCTGTATCCTCCATTTGCTTATGGGTGTTTCTGCAGTTCTTCTCTTAGTCGAAGTTCCAGTCTTAAGGAAAACCTTCGATCCACAGGTTGCACAAATTTTGATTATTAGTCTCAAGGGGATGGACTCATCAACAAAACTTTGGTGGTAGGAACAAATTGGTTTGGTAACGATAAGGAAACATGATGAAGACTTGGTGGTAGAGTGAAGGAACTGATAATTCTACAGTTGCAGCCTTGGACCCTTGCAATGCCGAGCTTCGACCACCACTTGCTGCGTGAGGAACTCGCTTTATTTTGCAGGTTCACGGTTGTCTTCATCTTTCTTTTTCTGCAACTCTTTCTTTTGATCCGTTACTTTTGGATCTCTTTGGGCTTCATAGGAGGGCATTCAACTATCATTGCTCCAGAGAGTCTCTTTTGATCAAGATCGATCTGACTCATCTGTTGCTTAAGTTTTGTCCTTCCCTCAGCTTCTTTGCTTAATTTCTGATGTCTTCTAGCTGCTTTGCTTGTTTTTGTAGGTCTTCTTTTGGTTGATCATCCATTGTAGGTGGCAGTTAGTCTCCGCAAGACACTTGCAATGATCCATCAGTTGCTTCGGTAAGACTACCAAAACTGGGAATTTCTCAGAAGAACAATGAACTGATAATAAACAAACAGGTGGAAGGAAAGGTGGTAGTGGTGACATTGGTAGATGGTGTGAACGATAGGCATGAGAATGGCACAGAAGTATGGCGAGAGATCGGTTGACAGAGACTGATTTTCCAATGCTTATGTTTCTCTTTCCGAAGGATCTTCGTCGTGACTGGAATACTTCTTCTGATTGAGTCGCTTTGGATTGTCCATCTGTCTTCTTTAGCCTTTTCTTTTTTCATTTTTGACTTGTGACCTTGGCTGTCGATCTTGCTGATGTTGTTGTTGGCAGCGTAACTGCTCCAGTGGATCCAAGCAGATCCACTCTCTCACCCCCACAAATCTGTTGGTGGGGATGTTGTTGCTTGTAACTGTTCATGCTCAGGATTGGATCGACGTGTGGAACACGTAGCTGAAACACACTGAACATTCGACTGGACTAAAGATTGAACAAATTTTAACTAAATTTGTTTCGATCTTGTTGTAGTTGACTAAAAACTTAATATGACAATGAGATACAAGAATCAACTCTAATTTGACATGGATTTCTCATATTTCTCAAAAATCCTAAACTGCTAAACAAGGGGATCTGAAGATAGATAGATGAATGAAAATGTGTTCTGGAGATGCTCTACAGAAGACTCTCGTGCAGTAGCGATTCCTCATGCAAAAATCAATCACACAAATTAGGTGAAGAGAAACAAGGAAATAAACAAACGTTACAGAGAGTGAGAACTGTATAGCACTTGTCGAACAAAACTTGCATTCATCAACATTGATAATATATCTTTACAGTTGCAATATTCCATTGTTTGTAGGGTAAGAAGACTTATTCTCACATGCCCTTGTCAAAACAAGGCAGGGTTGGTGAGACTAGAATCTACCATCATTGATAGCAGATGATGTAAGATATAGCTTGAGATGCAGGTATGGTTGAGGTACTATGTCCTGAGGACCTCTTTAAACAAGAGATTCAGAATCGAATCTCTATTAGAATTTCTGAATCCTAGAGTTATTGTGTATTTGCACCTTGGATATCTTATCAGCATGTGGAAAGACAAATAGATTGGAGGTTGTAGAAGGGGAGAAAAACTGTCAATTTCTTGTGGAGGTTGCTCTTGGTTGGACATTGTAGCAGATGACGGAATATCGGTTTCACTTTCTTTCGACAAGGACTCATTTCATACTAGTGTCTTTTGCATTATGGAGCTGGTGTATTGTGCGATAATGTAGAAGTTTGCAAGAAACTTCTTGATTGAGTAGCAGGTTTAACTATTGGTTGCCATGGTGCTCGTGTTGTTGTCGTGAGGATCCTATCGTGATTCATAACTGACGTGACGGGCAGGTAGGATCGTAATTGGTTGTTTCAGACAGTCTTTGAAACTGTGTTTTCTGATACAGTCGGTACACTCTGCATGATACTTGGTCTTGACTGGACAATCAACCATGAAGTGGCCAGTTTCACCACAGATGAAACATCTGGTGTGCAATGGCCCTTGTATAACTGCATAGCCATCTTGTATGGCTAATGGTTCTGGACGTTTATGTGGATATTCATGACAGGTTTTGATGATTGTTTTTCATATTGTTGAACTGTATGTGCATGGATAAGCCGATATGAAGGACAAGCATCAACAGGATGCATAGCCCGAAAATGTGGGCACAATATCGGTTTTCGTCTATAAGGTACTTGTGCAGTGTTTGGATGACCAGACATAGTGCTTTGGATAGACTTTAGGGTAGTTTAAAACTCATTGGTGAGTTTCTCCATTTGAAGTTGGTGTTGCTTATCAAGCAACTCCAACTGTGATTTCCAAAGCTGATTTCAGGTGTCCTCGATTGGCTTCAACTCATGGACGGGAGCATGTGGTGCTCGTCTTTCTCTTGAATCGTCAACATTTGATCCCATCTTTCTCCTTGATGGCATCAGACATAGCTAATTTGAGGCTCATATATTTATCATTGGATTTAAGCTCACGTCTAATCCATCTTGGAAGGCCGACTAAAAACCAGATGATTAGCATTTGTTCAGAGGGCTGTTCTTGACTTTTGAGGCGTTTGAAACGCTCGATATAGTCTCGTACACGTTCATCCTTTGCCATCTTGATGTTACTCAATTTGACAAAAGGACTCTCTATCAAGCGAACAGGCTTAAAACGCTTGATAAATGCTAGATTTCCGATTGATATCGTCTTCAAAGGAACGAATCGAAATTTTGGTTGTTTTTTTTTTTAAGAATATATATGTATACCTCTCCTCTAGTACTCTTGTGGCTGACGAGAATCAGGGAATGATTCGCAGAGACAGGGGAATGACTCGCACAGACATGGGAACTTACTCGCACACAATGAAAAATGACTCGTTCAAAGAAATTTATGACTTGCACAGGCGTGTTCAGTGCAAAAAATTGACTCATGCAAGGGTGGGAGATGACTCGTGGACAAAAACGTACTACTCATAAATGACTCGTATAGAAGATGACTCGCAACAAAAATGACTCGTGCAAGGGTGAGAGATGACTTGTGGACGGAAACGTACTACTCGCAGATGACTCGTATAAAAGATGACTCGCAAAAAAAAATGACTCGTGCAAGGGTGGGAGATGACACGTGGACGGAAACGTATTACTCGCAGATGGCTCGTATAGAAGATGACTCGCAAAAAAAAATGACTCGTGCAAGGGTAGGAGATGACTCGCACAAAAGATGACTCACACATGAGAACGTACTTATTCGCACATGACTCGCACAGATGATGACTCGCACACGTGAATGTACTTACTTGCATAGGTGAAAGATGACTCGCATGCAGAAACTGACGTACTCGCACATGACTCGCACAAAAAATGACTCGTGCAAGTGTAATTTACTACTTGCACACCTGGACCGGGGAGGAAAAACGTGTGAATACTCCTGAAAAATTAGCTCTTCCATTAGCAAAGAAGAAGAACAATAGGAAAAAAAAACACTACTAAAGGCGTAAAATTTTTGCAAAAAACTGCTGAAAATGATTGAATAATGGCTAGAACCGGCTGAAAAACGGATGAAAAACACCCCTTAAAATCTTAAAAATTGTAGGAAAACCTCTTAAGTATGAAAAACAGCCAGAAGATTTGGTGCAAAACCTTTGAAGTCTGGTTCAGGCCTCCATTGCTGTAAGAAATTTGTGGGATGAGTCAGATGGAAAGATTCTAGTTGGACTTCACTTAGAAAACACTCATTCTCTCCTTCAAATAGTCTAAAATGATGGGAAGAAGTGATCAGAAAAGTTGTAGTCCTGAATTGTTCTCAGAGGAAGAAAATAAGCCTCAGTTTACAAGCAAACTAAGCAACAAAACAGCAGCAAAGACATTCATGATCTAACACAATTTGAGGACAACAGATGGGGCACTCAAAACGCTTCTTAGAACTGCTCAAATTGTGCTGATGCAGACGTTGGAATGGCAGCAAGTGGTGCGGTGCTCTCCTTCTCAAATAATGCCCAGTACCCTGTTTCAATCAAGACTGATGGACAACTTAGCTTGTGGACATCTAGGAAGCTTGGCAGAGGTGTGAGACAAATCTCTATAAGGAAAAAAGAAACCCTGTCGAGACATGCCCGTGGACAAATGCCCGTGGATCTCTATGATCAAGAAGAACCAATGCGCGCTCCAAACGAGATGAGAGCATGCTCCTCTGCTATGATAACCACCTAAAAAAACCAAGAAGAAAAAAAAACAAGAAACGGGCTCCCCCGCTCTCTCTCCTTCAAACAAAAATGCACCTGCTCAGAGAGAGAGAGAGAGAGAGAGAGAGAGAGAGAGAGAGAGAGAGAGAAAAGCATGAAGGACAGACCGTTGAACCGTTGAAGAAGCAGATGGTGATGGTGATGGGCTGTTGAAGGCACTTCCAACGAGCTACAAAACACCTAATTGGCGCTACAAAACACCTGATTGCTGCTGTTGGAAAATATCTGGCTGTGCACTGGAAGGATGGCTGTGCGCTGGAAGGATGTGTGCTTGAAAACCTTTGAAGACCTTGCTGATGCCGTGAAGCTCAAATCGCTGTAGGCACTATGGGCTGAGTGTTCAAGATCGTGGATGCTGCCCCCCCCCCCCCCCCCCCCCCCCAATCCATAAAACCCTAAGAGTATAAACCCTCTATGAACCCTTTATGAGATTTCTTGAAGGAAATAAACAAGCATTGAAGGATGCTTGCGAAAAAAAAAACAGAAAGCAAAAGCAAAAGCAGTAAGCAACACAAAGACAACAACCAGCAAGAAAAGGAAAACAGAAAGCAAAAAGCACCAAGCAAGAAATAATTTGAAAAATAGAAAGAGTAGCTAGAAAGTATAGGAAGTGAAAATAGAGCGACAACGGCGCCAATGTTGGCTGTTCGCATCTCTCAACTCTGGCTATGGCTCCAACTAACGAGCGCTATGGCAGACTCCCAACTAGAACACGTTATGGCTCCGACTAGGCATTGTGGCTTTCCCAACCAATGGCTATGGCTTCCAACTAACCGAGAGGTTGAAGGATGAGAAGATCTACAATGAGTGGGTGAGTATTTCGGGCAAGATCCACTCTTCTCTCGTTTCTCTACTTAGGAACTGACTCCAATGACGGCTTAACCTAATTCAATGATGGCTTAACCTAAAATTTCCTCCTCTAAGGCTTACCCTACTAGAGAATGGAGGGCCTAGATTAACTTAACCTGTTGCCAGATGAATAATATACAATACAATGTGAAGTAATAGAGTACATGAAACCACACAAGGGAGAACACTCAGAGAGAAAGATAGACATGCATTGCAAATGAGGTTCTTTTTCAAAATGGACTCTTCCACTCCTATATTACTTGGAGTGGTGGTCACTTACAAAAAGGCACTATGGGACAAATAGACCACATAGGCTTAACTTGGTACCATGGGACAAACCCCCAATGGACCATAAACAACTGAACTAACTTAAGTTGAACTTATTTAGACTAGTTTAAGTTCCTATCTTCTAGACTTAGACTTAGAACTAAACACCTTTAAGCCGTTACAACATGGTGCAAAGGCCTAAACTTGATTGATCCAGTTCTAGGCTTAAGTCTGTATCTTTTTCAAGATGGCTCGAATATTCATAGAATATCAGCCTACAAATACCAAGGCTGCAACAAAGAGTAACTTTCCATCTTGACTCTGTTTGTAAAAACGAAAAGCTCGTAGGGACTTGCACCATTCTATATAAAGACATACACATAAATTCTTTTTTCATTTGCTGGGTCCCCCTGCTAGAACAAGCAAGCAGTAGGAAAAAAGTAGTGATTCTTCTACTGCTAAGTCGAAAGGTCTGTTTCATCAGATGAAACTTTCCATCTCCAAAGGCAGAGATTGTTACTTTGAATGATTGTAAGCAAAAGTCAATTGAAATTACTAGGAACAATCAATCACATCCCATAAATTGAAGGTTTAACTCAGTTCATAAGCTACTAAATGTTAGGAGAGCCACATGAAAAAGACTCCTCTGGGTCTATTCTTCTAGACATTTCCTGCCATCAGCCACTTTGCAATTTGCATGCTAACTTAAGGCACCATGCACTGTGTTTGGCTCATTGGAAGGACATTCGAGAGCTAGCTATAGTCATTGTGAAGTTTTTAGCACGTGTGAACTTCATCACACACCCTACAAGATCTTACTGAGGTGTTGTGATTGCACAAGATTGATCAAAGGACAGTATGCTTGAAAAATCTAAGGCAAGAGCACAATGGCATACATCAGATGAAAAAATCTAACTCTTCACTATGAGAAATGAATGTCAGAAATAATTCTAAGTGTTTAGTATGGGAAAAAGAGGCTGCTCTTGGGTAGAGAGAGAAAATCAAGCATGAATAACTCGGGTGTAGAGAGAATGAGTCCAAAACACCAAAATCTCAATAATTACAATGTGGCAAAACATGCCCAGCTTTTCCTACATGAGAGAGACTTGAATTCCTATAGTGGAGTTGCATGGAAAGTCCACTTAACTGAACTAATTCACCTACCATAGATCCACACGTGTAACTGCATGCATGTATGTTGCATGTACTGCATGTCAACTCATAAAATTGCCTAGACATGTGTAGATCACTGAAACTACTTTGCATGTTGGAGCCAATAAGACTCCTATAAAGAGTGATGTCCTCAAAGGATTTTTCATCATCTTTAATAGGAACTTTTACAGTGTGCTCCATAGGTGTATCTATGCCTTTACAGTTCTCCATATGGAATTTCTTGAGCATGGAAAGTGCATATCTACTTTGGCTTATAAATGCATGACCTTTCCAAAAATCTATTTCAAGGCCTAGAGTATAGTGAAGAACTCCTAAGTCCTGCATCTTAAACTCAGTTTCTTCAACTAACTTCTCATTGTTTCCACAAATAATGATATCATCTACATAGATGAGAAAAATAATTACAAAGTTATCTACAAACTTATAATACAGAGAAGGGTCATATTCACTTAGACAAAATCCGAGTGATATGAGATAGGAATGGAGCCTTGCCTACCAAGACCTTGGTGCCTGTTTCAGTCCATACAGACTTTTGAACAAAAGACAAACTTTTGATTCACTTCCTTCACAAAACCTGGAGGCTACTCCATATAAATCTCCTTCTCAAGGTAACCATTGAGAAATGCATTAGAAACATCAAGCTAGAACATACTTCATTTGTGAAAACATGCAAGAGAGATGAGTATTTGAATTGTTACCATCTTTGCAACTGGTGCAAAGGTGTCTTCATAGTCAAGACCTTTGATCTGTGAGTAGACTTTGGCACAAATTATTGCTTTATACTTATTCATTGATCCATCACGATTATATTTGATTCTGATTACCCACTTACATCTAATCACATGCATGTTGTTTGGTGGCTCCACAAGCTCCCATGTGTTATTTGATATCAAGGCTTCAAATTCTTGGGTCATTGCTTCAACCCACTCCTTGGATTGAAAAGCTTCTTGGACATCCTTAGGCTCTTCATCTGATATAAAAAGTGCATGATAGTAGGTTTTACCTTCCACTTGCCTCCTTCTTCATCATATGTGAGCCTCCTTGGCTCAGATCTTTCTCTTGTAGATCTTCTAGGTGTGGTAGCTGGAATTTGCTCTTCCTCAAGCCTCGGCCTCACCTCTTCTTGAACATCATTAAGATTGATGATTGTAAATCTTGCATGAGTCTCCTTGATCTGTGCATCATCCAAGTTAAACTTCTGATTTTCATGGAAGATCACATCTCTACTAACAACATTCTTGTCATTAGAGGGCAAATAAATCTTGTATGCTTTTTTAGTGGATGCATATCCTACAAATTTTTTTTTTACTGCACTAGGATCTTCCTTCTTCCTAGTTTCTAGAGGCACATGCACAAAGCATACACAGCCAAAAATCCTAAGATGATCTACCTTAGACTTTTTCTTATACAACATCTCAAATGGTGTCTTTCCTCCTATTGCAAGATTTGGAAGCCTATTACAAATATAGTTTGCACATGCAACTGCCTCTCCCCAAAATTCTTTAGGCAGAGAAGCTTCTAGCCTAATGGCTTTTGCACATTCACACAAAGTTCTATTTTTTCTCTCAGCAACTCCATTTTGCTGAGGAGTATATGAGCAAGAAAACTCTCTTTGAATACTCTCTCTTTCACAAAAGTCTTTAAACTTATTGGAAGTGTATTCTCCTCCACTATCACTTCTTAAAGCTTTTAACTTGAGAGAAAACTGCTTCTCTACTTAAGCTTTGAAAGTAAGAAAAACATCATAGACCACGGCTTTTCAAGACAACATATAGATCCAAGAATATCTTGTATAATCATCTACAAAAGAGACAAAGCAGTTGGCTCCTCCTTTGCTCTTAGTTGATGAGAAATGAACATCAGAGTGTACAAGTTCAAATGGTTGCTTTGTCTTGATACTTGATCTAGGAAAAGGCCTTCTGTGTGACTTTGCCAGCACACAAGCTTCACAAGGTAGAAGCTCCTTTGACAGTGTCTTTGGTAGACCAACAACTTTTTCTTCTTTGACCATAGATTGCATGGCTTTGAAATTGGGATGACCCAATCTCTTATGCCACAGATTCTCCTGTAGAACCTTGGTCTCATAAGCAATATCTGAAATGTTAGCACTCTCCCTAGAATATAGTTTGTACAGCTTACCAATTCTAGATCCTCTAGCAATAACTTCATTTTCTCTTGAGATTATACACTTGTCAACTTGAAACTTGACATCCAATCCACTATCAAACAATTGTTCTACACTAATGAATTCTTGGTCAATCTAGGTACATACAGTACATCATGTAAGCAAAAAGATTTTGATGATGATGCATGCAATGGAATACTACCTATTCCTTAAACTCTACACTCCACATCATTAGCAGTATAGATTGATCTTTTTGCCCCTAGATATGGCATGAGATTAGTGAAAGAGTTCCTAGAACTAGACATATGGGAACTAGCCCCACTATGTATCCACCAGACTTCTTCATTCTTTAAAGGAAAAGATGAAAAAGTAGACATCATTAATGAATCCTCTCTTTCACTCTCTACACCCTCACACTCATCCTCATCAGTAAGGTTAGCTTGCTTAGATTGGTTCTTCTTCTTGAAACAACTTGATGCATAGTGTCCTTTCTTGCCACAGAAAAAACACTTGATCTTTGACAACTTCTTCTTGCCACTGGATGTTGCAGCTTGTGAGGACTGATCTTCACCACCTTCTTTGGCTTTGTCCTTCTTGAAGTGTTGTTGTCCTTTGCCCTTGCCTCTTGACTTGTTTCCGATGAAGAGTGCTTTGTCATCTCCACCATCTTTCAATGAAAGTCTGTTGGTCCTCATCATCTTGTTCTCTTGCCTGTTTTCTTTAGCAATGAGAACACCTTGTAGTGTCTCCAAGGATGGAAGATTCTCCCTGACAGCATAAGTTTGCACAATATTGTCATACTCATCTCTAAGTCCATTTAGGACTACTTGAACAAGTTCAGTGTTCTTAAGAGCATCACTAATACCAGCTAACTCTTGATGAAGATCCTTAACTCTCATAACATATGATGAAGCACTCTCATCTACTCTCTAATAACTTAGAAATATTTGGTTTCTAAGTGTAAGCAATCTAAAAGTATTTTTGATTTCATAGATTGTTTTTAGAGTATCCCAAGCTTCCTTGGCAGTGGTGCATGTACTGACTCTCTCTTAACACTTCATTAATAGTATTCATTTTTATAAAATGAAGGGCAATTCTAGCTCTTTTGTGAAATACTGTAGCTTCATTAGGTGCAGCAGGTTCTTCTTCAACTCCACTCCCCATTCTGATCTTCCACATTGCATAATTGGAAGATGTTAATCTCTCACTAAGAAATGAGAACCAGATGAAGACATCTTCTTGGTGAGAAATTCTAGTAATGATAAAAAATGGAGTTGAAAGGATGTCGCTTGCTATCTCAATCTAGGATCTAACATAGATGTTGATCTACCCTATGAAATCTAGCAACAGATGTGAGAAAAAATTCTCAATACAAAAAATCAATCTATCTTGAATTTGGATTTTGCTTCAGTCACAAAAGAAGAAGCACATGCAAGCAAGAAGTCTATCTCTCCCACGAGTTTCAAAGTACTGATAAACTCTCTAGGAACTTACTTTCAACTCAAACACGGTAATATGTGTGAAATGAAAAGTCTAAGACCTCAAAACATACACTTCTATCCAATTCTACTTGATTGACATTGAAAATTGATGGAAATGGTAAAAAAGACAGTTGTGTGCTCACTTTGGCATATCCCACAAGTTGAGTACCCTCTCGAAATCTCTGATTGCCTAAAACTCTTCTAAAAACAAATCCGATTGATTTAGAAACAAGAGCAACACATTCTACTCTTCAATATCTATTCAACAAGCAATAGAACATCAAATTTGGATCATTCCTTAAGAAGTAGCACTCATTAATGAGGGCTGATTTCACACGTGTGAGCTCTCTATCTGTATAGAGCTCTGCTGGACTAGATCAGCCTTGATTTGATTCACTTATGGTCCACAGATTGCTTGTTTCTCAACGAGTTTGAATCCCTCTTCCAAATCCAAGTTCCTGCAAGCAAAGACACTGATAATCTGATGTATACACCCTCACCTCTTCAAAGCATGAAGCTCTGATACCATGTGAAGTTTTTAGCACGTGTGAACTTCACCACACACCCTACAAGATCTTACTGAGGTGTTGTGATTGCACAAGATTGATCAAAGAACATGCTTGAAAAATCTAAGGCAAGAGCACAATGGCATACATCAGATGTAAAAATCTAACTCTTCACTATGAGAAATGAATGTCAGAAATAATTCTAAGTGTTCAGTACGGGAAAAAGAGGCTAGTCTCGGGTAGAGAGAGAAAATCAAGCATGAATAACTCGGGTAGAGAGAGAATGAGTCCAAAACACCAAAATCTCAATAGTTACAATGTGGCAAAACATGCCTAGTTTTTCCTACATGAGAGAGACTCGAATTCCTATAGTGGAGTTGCATGGAAAGTCCACTTAATTGAACTAATTCACCTACCATAGATCCACATGTGTAACTGCATGCATGTATGTTGCATGTACTGCATGTCAACTCATAAAACTACCTAGACATGTGTAGATCACTGAAACTACTTTGCATGTTGCATGCACTGATTGCAGCTTGCATGCATACAGTAAGACTTTGCATGCTATCTAAACATCTGCATGTCATCATAATTGAACCTATCTAACTCAAATCCGAGCTACACTAGAAGGATATGTGCTCAATTCACACTCCTTTTATGTACAACATGAATTCTAGTGGAAATCACCATGGACATGGCCCCAAACTCGAGATAGGAAGATAATATTTTAATAATCTTCACAGTCATCCCTTAATTGACAATCACATGGGTCTCTTTTTAACGCTCTTTCTCTCTAGTCCTTTTATGATCTTCAATATCTTGTCAACTAGTGGCTCCGTCTTAACTTTTCTACTAACTC
Organism: Diphasiastrum complanatum; assembly: GCA_029204225.1. NCBI lineage: Eukaryota > Viridiplantae > Streptophyta > Lycopodiopsida > Lycopodiales > Lycopodiaceae > Diphasiastrum > Diphasiastrum complanatum. The sequence goes on along the minus strand of CM055112.1, from coordinate 31,944,191 downwards.
TCCAAAAAAATCTTTTGAATTTCTCATAATCTTCTATGTTTCGCTTCAGAGAAGATTAAAATAGAAAAAAGGTACGAGCTTGCATGTGATTTACACATGACACACTTTTCACTATAGTCCTAAACATTTTCTGTGTCTCCGACTCCAAATCGCGGCTAAAGTAGAGCAAGCCAGATGGGGTGAAAAAGAAAACACTTAGTCAACAGATCTTGTGTCCAAGTATGTTTGTCTTGCTATACCTCCAATTTATCAAAGATGAGTGCCAACCATATTCGATTCATAGCAACCAAAAACATTGGAGAGATGTCAGAATTTGCTATTAAAAATACCTTGAGAGTCATGTTGTCTTGGCTCATTTCAAACAATCAGAAGACTGGATTATCTTCAAATGCATATTTCCAGCATATATTTATGTCGCTTTTAATTCTGGAACTAGAATTCCCTCGCTCCAAGGATTCACACAATAAGTAGCTCATTGTTGTTCAATTTATGAATGGGTTTCTACTCCTATGTTGTTTGCTTACTCTTCTGGCTAGGTCTCCCTTATTGGATTAATAAACAGATCTCTTAAATACAAATTTGTAGTAACATATTCATTGATCAGCTCAACAACAACAAACATCATGATGGATTTTGCATTTAGGCTCTTAAAAACTTAGTTTCTATACTTGAAATTGTTTTGTTGATACTCTATAGCAGACGTCCATGATCTCTCCCATTGTATCCGAAGTGCTATCTCTAAAGTTCATATTTTTACGGGCAGTTGCTTTTTCTATTTGCCTTGTCCATGGTTTCTATGGTGGGGCTTGTGAACTCTGCCTTCAACACCTAAGTTCGTTATATTTATTGATCTCTTTAAAAGTGCAAGCATTTGTTTAGTTAGTTTCTGAAACTTTTTTTTGGATTAATGTGGTACTTAACCATTAGCATCGGCTGCACAACATTCGGAATAGCAGAGAAGGATACAGCAAGACTGCTGACATTAGATGGGAAATGTTTAGATCAAGATATATTCAAAGAAAGAACTCACAAATACTGAAAGACTACCATGCCAGCCTCAGTTGTTGCATGAAAGCAATCTGAGTCCATAAACTACTACCCAGGCATAAATTGAGAAAAACTTGTCTCTGGTAGCACGTCGCGGGTGCAAAGATAGAATCGTACTCTCATATGGTAGTGATGCAAGTATGGAGAGTACCACGACAACAATTATGGTTCAGACATCTTCAATAGTCAATCTTTGACACTAAAAATTCAATCAAACAATCTAGATTCAATAAATTTTGGCTCATAAACTTGAAATGAAAAGAACTAACATGAAACAAATTGTACTTACCTCATTTATTTGAGATTACTAAACTCAGTCGTCAATGTGTTGCCAAACCCTAAATCCTAAATAAAAAAATAATAGTATTACAAAAATCCTCATAATAGAGAAGTGCTCGCCATTGTACAATTTATCATAATATTGCTCGCCAAGAAAAAATCCTCTTTTTGGAGAAGTGCTCGCCATTGTACAATGTATCTTAACATTGCTCGCCAAAATTTGCTCGCCTTGACATGCTCGCCGAGAAATGCTCGCCAAAAATTGCGTCCCCTCCCTTTATACGAACCAATGTGCCCTTGATTTCTCCTTTGTTGAACAGTTGTATGAATCTATTTGCATGATAAATGGGCCTGCAACTACTTCCATCAATGTCACAGTGAGGCCGATTTCTTTCAAGAAAGGAGATGAAACCAAGATTTTCTTCGACAGTCCAGAGAAAATTTTAAAGATGTACCGTCATTTCAAACGGGTGGATATGGTGGAAGCATCATAATTGTATTTAGAGCTATATTTAAAAGAGAAGGACACCAATGAAGGATCCAGATTGGATGAGCTATGTAAAAATGAATTTTTATCTCATTCTTCTTTTGAACCTATTGATGGTCAGCCTTTCTGTCGTGTCTATAATGAAATAACGATGACTTTAGTGAGAACAAATAAACTTCATAGCCAAACATATGATAGGTTGTTTGCATATGTGCATGTGTATATTTATATATATAAAAACATGCCCCGCTACATATTGGAGTCTAATAGGTTGAATTATGAACATGAGAGCAAACGTAAGAGGAGCAACCTTGCTAGAATTAATGGAACGTGCACGAGAGCTCTGCATCTCATAGGACAGCCACGGTACATCAAAGGGGTGGAGCTGGATCAAGAGATGAGTAGAAGAATGGCCCAATTTTATCAGGGATTGTCAGGCATTCTCGGTAGTCAACTCATCGAAACCTTGAAGGGAAGGTTGCCCTTGAAGACTTTGTATCAAATATTTGAGAAGTATACCATAATCTTGTTGCGTTTGATGATGCATTTAATAACTACTTGGAAGTTATGAAGCGTTATGTGGTTGGGTCTCTTCCATACAATGAGCCAGAGTTCACACCTCAACGTCAAAAGACCATTCCACTCACTGTCAGATTTTTCAAATCACTGCGGTACTTGCCAGACCCAATTTGTAACAAGGTATGCAAAAAAACTCTTGGAGGGCCAACTATATTTTGGCAAAAAAAATAGAGAACAATACATTGAGGATGGTGTGGCGACAATCGTCAAGGAAATGACAGCTTTGCACATTGTAAAGTTTTTGATTTCTTTGGACAACGATCTGGATCTTTGTGATCCTATCACCATTTTAGGTCAAATCACTTGTGGTAGGCCAATTTTTGAATCCATTCACTGGAATTTGGAGACAAAAATTTCCTATGGTAGAGAATCATATATTTTAGTAGTTGTCATATCAAGATTCTAGCTTTTGCATCTAGACTATTCTTGATTCAATATTTTGCATTTTTTGAGAAGCCCTAAATTTTTTAGGATCTCTTGATTTTCAGGCTGCTGGACTTTTCAAGAGTGCATTTCTATCTTAGGTGTTAGAAAAAGTTCATCATATTATGTTTAGATCTATTGTGATCAAGAAATTAAGATTCTATGTGCTAAGAATTGCTAGAAAGAAGAGAAAAAGAGAGGATAGAATGTCCATATCTTTGTGATATTATCTTGAGTTTCATTTGTTGATCTCAAGAGAATGCTTTGTGCATTGAAACATGTTCAAAGTGAAGATCAAATCATTGCAATATGGCAACCTCAAGTGGCTACATGTTGGATGGCAATGATAGGCTTATCTCAATCAACTATTCTACTTGGAAGGTGAGGATGGAGTCCTTATTGGAGATGAATAAGTTGATGGAGATTGTTCCAGGTGTGGAGCAGAGGCCTCAAGCACCCCAAGATCAGTTGAGGTATGATAAGAGAGCTAAAATAGTTCTACACATGATTAAGATGAATGTTACCAATGAGCTTCTTAAGGAAGTTGGTAAGTGCATTATATCAAAGGAGGCTTGTGATTTATTTTTATAGAGCTCTCTACATAGTTAGATCTCTCATCTAATAGCTCAGTGAGTAATGTTCTGATTACTCGCTAGACCCAATTACTTGCCAAGTCGATTTTCATTTTTGTCGGCAAATAACTAGCATTACTCACTGATTACTCGCCCCTATCTATTACTCATTGTTAAATTTCATACGTGTGAGAGTGCCCAAAAGTGTGATTATGATCTCCTAATACTTGGTGATTGCACAAAGATTTGAGATAAGTGATGAACCGAATATCTGTGGTAAGTGATCAGCCGAATGTTTGAGGTAAGTGATCAGCCGAATGCTTGAGGTAAGTGATCAGCTAAATGCTTGAGGTAAGTGATCAGCCGAATGTTTGAATTTGCATGAACAGAAGCCGAATGTTTGCGGTAAGTGATTAGCCAAATGTTTTAATTTGCATGAACAGTAGCAGTATCAGATCTATACGTGAAATGGAATTTGTGTGATGTATTATCGGATACAGCTTATGTGGCTCGTCGGTTATAGCTATGAAGAATAAAATATTCTCAAAAACCCGTCGGATATAGATCGTCGGATCTAGATCATTAGATCTAGGTCATCGGATGCAACTCGTCGGTTCTAGACGTCAAATATGATGATATATTTGAGCATATCAATTTGGATTCTTTGAAATACTATGCTAATTATATATCACCTTTATCAATCACACAAAAGAAGGGCCATTGTCCTTCATAAAATAAAATAAACACTACCTAAAATTTTCAAAATAATCACCACAATAGACATGCAAAGAATACTTTTAAGATTAAGATTGTTACACAGTAGAAAACATTGTATACTAGACACTCCGACAAGATTTACATCATAGTAGATCTTCAAAATGTCCCTAAAAAACTCAAATGATAGATCCTCTTGTTTCTATGAACTAACTCTGAGTTCATGCATTTTCTTAGATGCTACAAGTGTCTAACAAGATATTGATGGGTGTGAGTACACTTTCACCTACATATAAAACCCTATGTGTAATAGCAAAATATTCAGTTTGGAGATCTCAACAACAATTTTTTTCAATTCTTGTATTACGATGTTTTAAGTGATAAGAAACATAATTACTTGCTTCACATTAAAAGGCCTATTACATATGAGGGTCATGGGAGGTGTTCACATTTAGCAAAGTTGTTTTTGGTAAACTATTTTACTAGACCATAGGTCAATACTTCAAGCCTAAGCACTGGTGCTGCTAAATTTTTTTTTTAGCCATTGAGAAATTTTTGGCACATAATAGCTCAAGTACCTTTTTGTATTATCTTGATGAGTATAATTTAGCTTAACTAGAGAAGTTTCTTAAAATTAATGCCTATGTTGCCACATCCAAAATATATAACATTATGTGACCTTCCTTAGTCGAATTAGACGATAAATAATAATAGAAAATAATTTTCGAGTGCAAGACATTTCTAAAGGATATTATGGTAGTCCTACTAGACAATAAAATAGGTCTATCCTTGCTAAGCCATACTATTAATCATTGATATGAAAGTTTTCTATAGATGTTGTGTCACAATAGAAAATACTTGGACTTTTCATCTCAGTTAGCTTGACAGTATAAAGGTGTTCTAGAAAGAAAGAAAAAAATTGATGTGACAAGAAAAGTAGTAAAGGCACTACTTTTAAACGATTGTGAGAAGGACTGCAAGCATAAAATTTGAGGTACCAATGTGGAATAAATTATGCAGGCGAGATTGCCACATTAATACTATTTGTCTTCACCTGTAACATTGTCAATCCAACCTCATCAAATAATTGTTATTTCAATATTCAAGTATTATTGATTGATCTTTATTATTTTGTGACTATTTTTTAGATAAAACATTTGGTGAGCTCAATGTTATTTTAAGTTTTGATGTGTAATGCAAAGAACATGTTTATCATGTAGTGATGTCACACAATTCAATTAATCATACATAGTAGATCTCTAATTATAAAGAAATTCTCAAGAGCATCATATGGTTGTAAAAAAATGTACTTACCTATGTGTATGTATTCTATATCAAAGTTCCCTTTTTAAAAGCATTGTCAGCTAGAAATACTCACAAATGTGCATGTCTCTACAAACGGGTATAAAATGTCATAGGTCCAAGGCTTTTTTCTAGAAATAATCTACAATAACAGACCATGAAAAATTGGGCACAAGAGATTTGCAACTCAAAGCATCCCATTTCATTGTCTTGTCATTGAGGACTCACTTGGAACTCTCATGCTTCGAGGATGATCCTCAAGATCTTCCTCCTTTTGATGCTCCTCCTCAATGCAAGCAAGATCACACTTTTCCAAGATCTCCTCTTGAGTGATCTCCCCCTTTGCCAAGCTCATTCTTTTAAAAGCAACACTAGCTTCCAACTTAAACAATCTTCCATGTTTAAATCCCTTTGTAATGCAAACATCATTCTTCAAGATGAAGCAAACACCTGCTTAAAGTGGACATCCAAACCACTTCCTAAGAGTAGACCAACACCTAAACATATTCTTGGTGATTGATGGTACATAAAGGACATTTTCTAGATCCATGCATTTTGAGGACTCCAGACACAAAGAGATGGTTCCAACACCATCTATCCTACACTCGTCATCATTTGCAGTAAAGAGAAACTTTTTAGCAGCATTGAACGAGTGTAAGGTTGAGAAAAAGTCCTTTTCACAAGACATGTGGGAGCTAGCCCCACTGTCGATCCACCAATTGTCTCTTGAATTGCTATTGCTTGTTGGTGAGGTGTAGATGCCATCAAGAATACATCTACTTCATCCTCCTCCTCCTCCTTTGCAAGGTTTTGTCCTCCTCCACTTGTGCTCTTAGTCTCTTGTAGCATTCAGATGCATAATGCCCCTTCTTTCCACAAAAGAAGCATTTCTACTTTGACTTGTCCTTTGAGCTTGATGCATCATCCTCTTCTTTGGCCTCCTTTGGATGCTTCTTCTTTTCATTGGTCTTCTTTTTCCCTTGAATGAGAAATTGGCTTTCTCATCACCATCCTACAAAGACAAGGAACTCATCCTAGATTCTTCAGCCACTAATACATTGTGAAGTCTTTCTATAGTTGGCAAAGTGTCTTGGATGGCAAAACTTTGGACCAAATTTGCAAAGTCATCTCCTAGACCATTAAGGACAATTTGTACAAGCTCTCCATCATGAATCTTCTCTATAATGGAAGCCAACTCCCTATTTAGAGACTTGATTCTAAGTACATAATCTTGTGCACTCTCCTCACTTGTCCTCACGCTTTGCAAAATCAGATTTTTAAGCATAAGGACTCTAGAAGCGTTGCTAGATTCATAGATTGATTTTAAAGACTCCCAAGCCTCTTTAGCACTAGTGCATGCTGATACTTCTCTCAACAAATTATTGCTCACATTCATCTTGATACAATGAAGTGCAAGCCAAGATCTCTTCTTGTATCTAGCTAACTCTTGTGCACCTAGAAGTTCATCTTCATCTTCAATCAAGAACTCATAAAGATCCTGGAGCACCAAGAGTGACTCCATCCTAACCTTCCAAATAGCATAATTTGTAGAATTCAATCTCTCACTAGCTTCTAGAAGGTATGCTCCGGCAGATCCCATCTTACTAGTGACTTCAACAAACAAGATATAGATTTGATTGACTTGAAACTCACAAAGGTCTCACACTTGAGGTGTTTCACTCAAATTTGATTTCTAGTCCAACAAAGGGACTTATAATCACAGTTCTATCACTCCCTCACAAAGTTGGGATGAAGATAAGATGAAGTGAAAACTACTTTCAGACAAATTTTGCCAAGAAATGGATTTGATTGTCTCTAGAAACTCACTAAGGTCTCTCTCTTGTAGTGTTTCACTCAAATTATATTTCTAATCTTACAAATAGACTTATAATCTCAGTTCTAGCACTCCCTCACAAAGTTGGAATGAAGATAAGATGATGTGAAATCTACTTACAATCAAATCTTGTCAATTTTGGCTATTTTTGGACAATAACATGACTAAATCTCCCTCACACTTTTTGATATACTTTCAAGACCTGTAAAACAGCTTTAGAGGACCTAATTTCAGCCTAGATTAATTAGATCTCATGACCCTATGTCAAATCTAATCAATAGCACTCAATCTTCATAGCTTATCCTAAGATTTCCACCAAAATTTACATCAAAAGCTCACAAATTGAATTTATTTGGATCAAATGAATACCATGCATTAAATGCAAGTTCAGAGGTGCCCACACATGTGGATAGTATGGATTTGGGCCCCTACCAAGTTTGGGATCAAATCTCCTCACCAAAATCAAGATTCTAGCTTGCCCTCTCAATACTAGTTTTTAGCACCAAAACTTGCTAAAAATGGATTTGCATTAGATCAATGGCTTATGCTCTTGTACTTGGATCTGATACCATGTGAAAGTACTATACTTTAGGACCATAAATGGATATACAAAAGATCCACAATAGTGATTGGATGCTTGCTTAACAATCTATCAAAAAACTAGTCATCAAAAAGTTGATCTAGATTGGCAATTTGAAAACAACAAGCATTAACAATCAAAAGCATTGATCAACATTGAAATTCGAGCCCACATGTGTGTACTACAGGTTGTAGTATGGCCTTCAACCTGAGAAGTAGAAATTGATTTGGTTTCATTTGGATCACAAAAACTCAATGTACATAGTGAACTAGCTTGAGATTGCCAATGAGCTTCATGCTCACAATAGTCATGGAACTTTATTGGAGATATACTCTCCACCTCCATCACATCTAAAAGCTTTAATTTTAATGAGAATTTTCAACAAAAGCTTTGAAAATAAGGAAATTATCAAACATCATAGATTTAGAAGAAAGAAGATATATCCAAGTGAATCTTGGGAAGTCATCAATATAAGTTACAAAGCAAGTGGCTCCTCCGTTGCTCATAGATGATGAGAAATGAACATCCGAGTGGATCAACTCCAAATGATGCTTACTCTTGATAGAAGGTCTTGTAAATGGCTTCTTTTGAGATTTAGCAATAGTACAAGCCTCACATAGCTTCATCTCCTTGGAAAATGACTTTGGAAGCCAATAACTTTGGCTTCCTTGATCATAGAGAGCATGGATTTGTAGGTGGGATGTCTCAATCTCCTATGCCATAACTCCTCCATAGATAGCTTGATCACAAAAGCAACATTACAAGAATTTCTTGGACTAGTTTATGGGTGCCTCCAAATCTAGATCCTAGTGCAAGTATCTCATCATTCTTTCTTATAGTACAAGTATCAACATTGAATTTCACATCAAGGCCATTATCAAACAATTGGCCAACACTAATAAGATTCTTTGTAAGCTTAGGTACAAAAAGAACTTTAGTGAGAGAAAGAACTTTAGAAGATGCAAGCTTCAAGGGAATATTCCCTATTCCTTCAATTGGACATTCATAATCATTTGCAGTGTATATTGACTTCTTGGCTCCATCCTAAGGTGCAACAGAAGAGAAAGAGTCCTTGGAGCTACACATATGTGAAGAAGTTCCACTATCAATATACCATAATCCATACTTCTTGAAAGGAGAGGATGAGAAGCTAGAGACCATAAGAGATCTCTCTCCATCACTTGCAATAGTGTCTTCTTTCTCATTGGAGATGTTGGCTTGCTTGAGTTGATTCTTCTTCTTGAAGCAATTGGTGGCATAATGGCCTTTCTTGCCACAATAAAACCACTTCATCTTCTTCTTCTTGAGCTTAGATATAGAAGCACTAGAGGAATCAAATTCCTCCTCATCTTTGTCTTTGGCTTTGGAATGGTCCTTGCTTGAGGATTGTTGATATTGGTTCTTGCTCCTCCCTTTGTGCTTGTCCTTGACACATAAAGCTTTGCCATCATTATGATTGAGTGATAGCTTGTCCATCCTCAAGAGTTTGGACTCTTGTCTTGATTCTTCATAAATAAGCACACTTTGAAGGGTCTTTAAACTTGGTACCTCCTCCTCAATGGCATAAGATTGGACAAGGTTGTCATATTCATTTCTCAAGCCATTTAGAATGACTTGGACTAGCTCACTTTGATTGCATTAGGGGAAATATGGGCTCAATAAGGCCTCTTTAGGAAATTTCACTTTAGAGAGAGATTACGCAGAGAGAGAATGCGAACCAGTAACTTTTGGTCATTGTTTTCTAAGTTTTTGGCCTTGCCCGATGTTTAACTGGTATGGTTAACTTCAGACATTAGTTAGTTAAGCATGAGATGTAATAACTTCTCTGCATACTCGATACAAAATTCAGGGCTAGAGCTTTAAGATTGTGAATCTTGGTGTGCTCATTGCAAAAACTGAGCACTTTTGAAATCTTTGTATGCTTACAGTGAAATATGAGGCAGGACGATTTCTCATCATGACATAGACATTACAAAAGTAAGGTATGTTAGATCTATTCAGTTTGACTTATTGTAGTTTGAAGCATTTACGGATTATAGCTTTCAACAATGGCAATGTTCTATTTGCATGTTGTACTTTCTATGGAATGCACTCCAATTATTAAAAAAAAATCAAAAGTTGTAGAGAATGTTGCTGCAATAGTTAGAAAATTGAGAATGAATAATCATAAGAAGATAGATTTGTGGGTGGATGGATCAATTTATCCTAATGATTGAGCTACCAATTTGTGTCCATATTTTAAGTCCGTAACTCATCTTCTCAGATTTGTATGTGATGGAAATAGCGGATTACTTGGATATTGTCAAAGGTTGCGTGATATTGGAATGCATAAAATATCTCGTCTTAATCAGCAATAATAGTTTGCTAATCAACAATTGCAACGTGCAATACAACAATTGCTTCATTATGTGCAGCAAACTAGTGCTGAAAATAATGCACTCAAGCATGCTATGTCAGAGTTGAATGCTACAGTCGCTACTCTTTGGAGATCAAACAAACAAATGTTAGAATCTAAGGAAAAGTTGCGATCCCAGAGTTTAAAATCTGTTGTTTGATATAAAAGTTATCAAAAAGACAATGATGAAAAGGAAAAGAAAGAGAGTACCGATGAAGAGTATAAATGACTTATCTACACTTAGCGGCAATCATAAAAAAAGAATTCGATCATTCAAGTATGTCTTTTTATAAACTGTTAATTCGATTTGTATTTGTCATCTAATATTGATTTGCATTTGATAATATGCATTATCAATTTATCAGTCATAATTTGAGTTTTATATGTATGTTGCAGATCATGTTTGGGGCAAAGAACTGTTTAACAGATCGTTCATGCATTGGATCATCTTTAAGTCATGTTTTACCAAGAAAGCTAACAAAGACAATGATGAAAAATGCTTGGTTTGAAAAAATGAAAAATAAAGTTGTAGAGACTGTTTTGAATAAGGTTCAAACTTACTTGGATGCGAATGTGATAGTAGGTGCATGAGATGTTTTTGGAATTAGGAGAGATGCTTAATCTACTTTTTTTAAAATAGTTAAAGAAGCTTTTTCTCAAGTGATGGTGAAGAAAACTTATCTTCCTCATCCATATCGGGTAAGATTAGCAAGAAATTATTATAATGACGGAATGTTCATAGTAGTTGGCCAACAACTTCATGTAACTGAATTATACAAATCTAAATATGGTGAGCTCAATTACAACGATTGATGCCACGGACTCTATTGATTGAAGATTAGGATGGCCTAGTCTTTTGAGCCAAATCTAGACTTTATTGTAATTCTTGCCAACTATTCTGTTCTTATTGGCTGACCTTGGCTTTACCAAGCTAATGCCAACATACATTGGAAGAAGAAAGAGTTGCACTTCAAAACTGGTGAACATGATGAGAACGGAAAGCTGCATGAACATGTCATTACATGGTAGCGAGAAAGTTATGAAGTGAAATGGCGCTATCAAATACTAGTTTCACTTCATAACAGTTGTCCTACACCTTGAATGTTGATTTCACACGTGTGGATTGTCCACAACATGTACTTGTGATCTCCTAAGGTGTGTAGATGCACCAAGATCAAGACTAGATTGAGATTCAAGATCTATCTTTGATTCTATGGCAAAAACACACTACTGCATGCATTCAATCACTTCCAACTCTCACTCACATGTGTGGGAAGTATTAAAAAATTATTCTAAGTAAAAACAAGCTGCTCTCCTCAGGTAGAGAGAGAAAAACCATCATGAGCTCTCGAGTAGAGAGAGAAAGCTAGAAATCCAATGACAGTCAAAATCCACACAATCACCAAATCAATTAGATCCAAAATGAGGAGTACAATGATACTAGTAGATCCACGAGCTACCACTATGCTTAACTATGATTGGACCACACTTTGTCACCTCTTAGTCCTATTGGACCATTGATCCATGCACCTCTTAATTCTATTGGACTATATTCAAGCACACCTCAAATTCCTATTGGACCTCACATGGTTCCACCTCTAAATCCTATTGGACCTCTTAGAATTCATCAAACAAAAGCATTACACTTTTCTACACTCTAATTGGCACGAGTTTAGCCTCTTACTCTATTTTGGCTCAATAGTGGCATTACAAGAGGAAATGCATAATTTGCCATCTATGCCAAATTTGTTCCTATCAACATCCTACACCTAGATGCTTGATATAAAAAACATAAGACCCCTATATCTAACATAGATAATCTTTTTCAGTTCTTCACATTGAATATCCTTTCGGAGGAGGACATTGAAACTAACTTTATGGATTGCTATAAGATTGAGGAACCAAACATATCTGATAATATAAATCAAGTGCAGTCTTCTTAGAAAGGAATTCAAGGCCACTCATGGAATAATATGACAATAGGTATGATTGACTTGAATGACACTTTATCTATCAAAGTTGTACCTGACAAAGTCTTAATGATCTCTAAAATATTATCTGAAGAAGAAATTCGACAATATACTAAATTGCTTAGAGAATATAATGACGTATTTGCCTAGCAATGGAGGATCTTAAAGACATAAACAAGAAATATGGTCAACATCATATTAAAACTTGAAGGAAGGAGCAGTTCCAATAAAGCAACAACACTATTGGTTGAATCCAAAATATTTGCTACTGGTAAAAGATGAATTGGACAAGTATATGGAGGCATGTAATTTACTATCGCGAAAGCAAAAACTGTTCAGTGTCGCGATAACGAAACTGTTTCTTTTTGTTTGTGTTTCCGTATTCGCGAATGATTTTGTGTCTTTGAATTTTCTTTTGCGCGGAAGATTCACAGGATCCCAAACACGTGACTACACATCACAGAACACATTCTATTCTAGCAATCAAGACAGACAGCACAAGACAAGGAGATGCACAAAGATAGAGCGACTGTTTTATCAATTAAAATGTTTTAGAACAAGATCGTCAGTGTCTCGCTCGTTGGCGGAATGACACTCTGCTCTTTCGCTGTGTTTAGCTCGTTGGCAGACTCTTATGCACAGCTCTATCATTTCTAATATTTTTCTTTTATGATCTACATGCTACCTCTCTCTTTGTCTCTTACAGAAATTGGGGAGAATTGCTTTAGATTAGAAGATTGGATTTGCAATACAGAAGAAATGGTCTCCTTTTATAGTTGAGAAGTAGACCTAATTTCCTACCTCCTTTTACTATCAAATATTTGGTGGGAAAGGACCCTCCAATCACTAATTTGACTTTTAGGCCTCTAAACTTATTTACTTGTGTAAATAACCGTAAAGTCTCTTTATTGCTACCTACTTGATCAAATAACATGTCATCACTGGGTTAGACTTACACACACAGGGTGCCAAATCCCTCTCACTTATCAACTGCTAATAGATGAATAATCTAATTAGAATTGTTTTGATATCCGCAAACTCTCCAACAATATCCCCAACCAAAGGTCCCAAGACACCTGCCTCAATGCTTGAATCCTGTAGAATGTTGTGGTGATGAAGTTGCAAAAAAGTGATTATTTAGTTGCAAAATAAAACTGCTTGCTACAAGAAAAGTGTAGATACTGATTTTCTTACGTAAAACTTGATGTTTTATTTGTTAATGATTAACAAAACATGAACTTGCCAGATTTTCAATAACCATATGGGTCTAGTGGCCATTCTTGATAACCTTGTTCATTGACAAATGGGTAGCCGACACCATCCAAAAAAAGATTCCAGTGTTGATTTTAATCCTGAAGATTAATGCAACTGAAAGTGACATTGTTGAAGCTTCTCTCAATTGATAATGCGAATACGATGTGCTTGCTTGACTGCGTTGTCTGTCTAGATATTCATGAAATTCCTTAACTTGAATACTCTCTTCGGCTATCAACTTTACAAATTGAGTACAAGGTGTTGACAATATTGGTGCTGGTTCTTGTTATATGAATGATCTCTTTGGGCTTACTCTCTCTTGATTTGGCCTTTTTAGTATTGATAGAACCAGATTTGTCATTGGACTGGTGGTCTATTGTTCAATGGGACACATGGACCTTGGTTGGACATTGTGCACTATTAATGTTGGAGCTAAATGACAATCGTCAACCTTAGTTGTTTCTTTTTCATTATCTTGTGATCTTGAAGGCTGCATGATCGTGCTTGCATAAGAATCTTGTGTTGGGTTGCCGCCAAGAAATTGACTTGTCACATGTACCGTTTGTAGTGCAGCATATATTGATTGTTGTAGAAGACTTGATAGAATTCAATTAATTTCTTCTGTTGTTTGGTGGTTGATTGATTATACCAATTCTATCTTCTGTGATACTATCGTAGATGGATCATGGAATGATGCCTCTATGTATTTTGCAAGCTTAGAAGAATTGCCATATTTTTCAATTGTCTCAAAGCCTGGTGGCACTATGATTTTTCTTTTGTAGTGCATCTTGAGTGGAGTAGCTTAATAATAAATTGCATGTTGGTCCATGTTGGATAATATCTTCTTAGCTTTTGCAAGTTGCCTTACTGGACAATCAAGACATGGATGGTTGACACCACATTGTGTACACCAAGGTGAAAAGATTGTTTGATTAGCTTGATGTGGAGATTCTAAATGGCGATGTCTTCCTCCACATCCATAACATCATACCATGCATAGAATATCATCCCCTCTAAGGTGATAAGCATATACAGGTAGCAATTGTCCCTTATCACTCTCCACATAGTAGAGTGGTGCACTATTATAATCTTCTGAGAGTTAGGAGACATGCATGACGATATGACCAATACTTCAACTCCACTACTTTTGACTAAAGGCTGATCTAGTGTGCTTAATGCAAAACTCCTTTTAACCTCTAAATGAATCTCTTGTTGGCGTGTTGTCAAGTTCAGTCTTTCATATTGTTGACCTTCAATCATATGCTCAACCATATGCTCTGTCTCATGCCCTTGATTTTATTTGGCAACTCATAAAGCCAAGATCATATTTACTATGATTTCTTTTTCTGACTGCCTTATGTTGGCCAATTTCGATCTAGACATTTAGTACGTGGACCATTTCCAAAGCAATAATTACAATGGTCTGATTATAGAATTACATTTTTGCAAGCAATAGACTCATGGTGGTGATCTACTTGAGGATGTTCTTCGCCAACCTTTGAATGAATAACACTTGGTCTTATTGGCTCGTCTTCATCACTTTGTTTTGATTCTGTGTCTTCTTGATTTGCACAATCATCTGAACATGAGTGATCTTTGCTCTGGTTCTTCGTCTGATGATGCCATAACTGAAGAGACTTTGTTTATCTCTGCTTCCCTTAAGTGGACTTCAAGGTTGTTGGCATCTACACAAAGTTGTGTAGGTGTTGTATAGGATGTGAATGCTTTCATACCAACTTTGATTTTGTCGAGCAGGCCAGTATAATAATATGCCTTCACAATCTTTGAAGGAATGGGAGGATCACAATCCATCATCATGTTGACAATTCTTATGGTATAGTCTCGAATAGTTTCATCATGAAACATAAATATTCAAGCCAATTGTTGCTCTATAGTTGCCATAGCCTCAACAATAGATGGCTTGATGTATCAGGAAAATATTTGGTTGTCCCAGTGCACTTTTTTTTTTTTTTTTTTTTTTTGGGAATGAAGACTAACAAAGCGATATAAAGATTCTAAGCAAAAGAAGTGTCCTTCTTTCACAAAAAAATGCTCAACATCTCAAGGAGCCTTCACTTTTACTTCTTGTCTACTTCAGAAAGACAGACAACGGTTCTCCATCGCGAACTGATATTCTTGTAGAAAAGCAAACTTTTTCATACAAAAGGTTATCGAAAACTTAGAGAACGTTCACTTTATATAGTTTTTTTTTTTTTTTTGGCAAAGGTTCCTCTCAGAGAACTAATATTCTTGTAGAAAGGTGTGAAACTTTCTACAAAAGGTTACCAGAAACTAGTGGAATGTTCACTTGGCCTTTTATTTTTAGAATATTTTATAGTTCTTTTGGAGAAGGTTTAGACAAAGATTCCTCTCAGAGAACGAATATTCTTGCAAAAAGGTGTGAAACTTTCTACAAAAGGTTACCAGAAACTAGTGGAACGTTCACTTAGCCTTTTATTTTTAGAATATATATTTTATTTTTATTTATTATTTAGGCGAAGGTTCCTCTTAGAGAACTGATATTCTTGCAGAAAGGTGTGAAACTTTCTACAAAAGGTTACCAGCAACTAGTGGAACATTCACTTAGTCTTCTATTTTTAGAATATTTATTTTTTTGGTGAAGGTTTAGGCAAAGGTTCCTCTCAGAGAACTGATATTCTTGCAGAAAGGTCTGAAACTTTCTACAAAAGATTATCAGCAACTAGTGAAACTTTTTCTTGGCCTTCTATATGTAAAAAATGATTTTTGATTCTTTTTTAAAAAAAAAAATTGATGGGTTGTCTCTCTCACTTGGCTATTATAAATTCTGGTTAATGACAAGTTTACAAATTTTTATTTATTTTTGTGTTTTTGTCAATTTCGAAAATTCGTCGCTTGCTCATTACTTAACGAAATCTAAAAAAAATTATATCCCCAAAAAGCCTTTTCAATGCTCTATAGCCTTGTCTACTGAAATAAAATTAAGAACAATAGAAAGTTGGACAAAAAAATGGATCAAGCAAGGCAGAAAAATAAAAAAATCAGAAAATTTCTGGTCTATGACAAGTTTGCCAGCTTAAAAAATTTATAACTTGCTCAATACTTGACTAAATCTAGAAAAAGTTATATCTCCAAAAATCTTTCAATGCTCTACAATTCTACTTATTTAAAACGAATTACAGAGAACATAAAGTTGGGCAAAAGTTGAATAAAAAAGAGTAGAAAAACTAAAAAAAAAATAGAGTTTCTGGTTTTTTACAAGTTTACAAAATTTTGTTGCCAAATTCAAAATATTTTAATTTGCTCAATACTTGACGGAATCCAAAAGAAATTTTATGGCTAGAAAGTCCTTTCAATGATCTACAATGCTAGCTATTCAGATCAAATTACAAAGAACATAAAGTTGGGCACAAATTGAATGAAAAAGAGCAGAAAAATAAAAAACATAGTCCCCACTGATTTTTTGAATGTTTTTTAACATAACTCTTTGAAATCACATTCATAATGCAATTCTAATCCAAGCATGCCAAAACCAAGATGCCTAAATGCATTCTAGCCACAAAATATGAAAGAAAATGCTAACAAGCAAGATGAGAGTGCATTGCTCCCCGACAACAATGCCAAAATTGTAGTGAGCATTTTTTATCCATCTCTCATCCCTAGATCCAAGCACACAAGCATCAATGAGATGATGAGGATTAACTAGTTGTCACGTGGAGATTCGTTCCCATTAGAGCGATAGGATATTTCATAATCTAGCATGTGCATATGATTCATGTCTAACACTAAGATCCATTAACATTAAGAATTAACGCTACATCCATTAACACTAGATCCACAACAATGATAGAGACTTACTCTTCTCTCTCCCCTTTTCTCTCTAACAAAAAAACATAAGAATAATCAATCCCAATAAGCATCAAATAGCAAATCCACATGAGAGTTAGAGGAGGAAAGATGGAGAGCAAGGACATTTCATATCCATTTCATAAGAGGGCCAACCTACTTGTATTGAAATGAAGAGAATATGTACAAATGATTCAAATTTACCACTATGAATAGTGGATTTTAAGGCTTTGGCCTCAAATACTATTGGCCAATTTCTACATCCCTAATTATTTGAATTTGAATCTTAGAGGGAACCATTTTTAAAGTTGGTGAGAATATCTTTTATTCACTAACTTGACTTTTAGGCCCTGCGACATAAAAGTCCTACAAAAAGGCCTATTTATTAACTTGTAACTAATCAATTAGCTATGTGATCATTGGGTTGGACTTACACACGCAGGGTTCCAAATTTCTCTCACTTATAAACTATGGTTAGGGTTGCCTCGATATCCGCAAACCCTCCAATAGACCCCTAGCCTCATCCGACCAGTTGTCGGTTCACCAATCCGTCGACAGCTACGACCTCCACTTCTTTCCCTATCACAACTCTAGCCATCGCCACATCCCCCTCCATCAATGTTACTCTTTCACTTGTATCACCCCCAATTCGCCCGACCATTGTACCAACCGTCACTACCATTACCACCCCAATCATCACCACCACCACCATTCCCACTATCACCACCATTTCTCTGACCGCGCCACTCCCTCCTCCCATCACAACCATGCCACTTTTGGCTAGTTGGGACACTCAGGTGTTGGGGGTTGCTAGACAGCCCTAATAGGCCTCCAACAACAAACCCACCAGTTGCTCAATGAACAAGCTACTAAACAATCCCATGACCAATTAGTGGGAAGGCAAATACTGTAGGCTCTGACTGCTCAAGCCGCGCATTTGTAGAAAAAAAAAGAAGGTTCCGAACCTAGTTCCAAGCTCTTCAAAATCAACTCAATAAAGAAAATTTGGTGACTCAACAATATGATCAGCTCGTGCGAAATTTCAAAGCCAAGATTGATGCGAAAAAGAAAGCCTCACAGACCTATCAATCCAATTTCCAATACCTCATGCTAAAGTCAAGAGAGTTGAAGCTAGAAAGAGAGACTCTCAAAACCAACGAGAGGTCTCTAAAGGATCTCATCTACACCCTGGAGTGCATTGTCTCTAAAGAAAAGATGATGGTAGCTGGAGACCAGAAAAATTTCTCATCCCAGCAGGCCACCTTGGAACTTCGGGTAAAGCAAGCAGAGTAGCAGGTTTAGGCATTTCAAGTTTCCCTTGATCAAGTTGTTGCTGTTTTTGAAGAAGAGACACAGGCTGCTCAAAAACTCTAGTGGAAGAGAGCTGAGTCGATCCAACTTTATAAAGACCTCGGTCGATTGCTGATTAAGACAAGATATGTTATGCATTCCAATATCATCACCATGTGACCTTTGACAATATCCAAGTAATCCACTATTTCATTCACATACAAATCTGAGAAGATGAGTTACGAACTTAGAATCTGGACACAAATTGGTAGTTGGATTTGAATAGGATAAATTGATCCATCCACCCACAAATCTATATTCTTATGATTATTCATTCTCAATTCTCTAACTGTTGCAGCAACATTCTCTACGACTTTCGAATTTCTCTTAATAATTGGAGTGCATTACACAGGAAGTCCAACATGCAAATGGAACATTGCCATTGTTGAAAGCTACAATTCGTAAATGCTTCAAACTACAATAAGTCAAACTGAATAGATCTAGCATACCTTACTTTTGTAATGTCTATGTCGCGCCAAAAACTCGTCCCGTCTCATATTTCATTGTAAGCATACAAAGATTCCAAAAGTGCTCATTGTACTCCAACTTCAGTATTTGCTACTCCCGCTTCAGTTTCTGCTGTGAGCACACCAAGATTTACAGGTGTAAAGCTCTAGACCTGAATGTTGAAACGAGCATGCAGGGAAATTATTACATCTCATGCTTAACTAACTAATGTCTGAAGTTAACCATACCAGTTAAATGTCGGGAAAGGTTGAAAACTCAAAAAATGGCGACCAAAAGTTATCGGTTTGTAGTCTCTCTCTACATAACCTCTCTCTAAATCGAAATTTCTTAAAGGGCCCATTTTGAGCCCATATTTCTCCTAATGATGCACCAAAATCAAAATTTAGCTTTTTTTTTTTTTCATTATGGCCAAATGGGTCTCTATATATACATGAGTGGGATCTCGAGCTATTGTTGATTCATTAGATCTGGCATGTGTGAGGAAGCCTACTCACCTAAATATCCTTTCACACTCACCTAAGTATGAAAAGTACATCCTTTCACACATGGGAACAGGCTCCACACGTGTGAAATCAGATCATCAAGATTGTTCTAATGTTTGATCATTATTTGTAATAACCAATGTCAAGTGAGAAGTGACAATTTTCAACACTCCACCTCACTTCTAACTTGGCAAATCTAATGTACATCTATCTACAATTCCAAGAGCATATCTTAACTTAAAAAATGGATCTTTGGACAATGGCTTGGTTAAGATATCAGCTATGCATTCGAATGATGGTACATGATGTAGTTGCACCTCTTTGGATTGTACCTTCTCCTCACAAAGTGATGAGCTATCTCAGTATGCTTTGTTCTAGCATGGAAGATAGGATTTGAAGCAATTTGTTGAAAAGTTTGATTGTCACAAAATATGTAAGGGATCTAATCGGCCTCTAGCACATGTAGCTCCATCAAGAGTCTTCTTAGCCATAGGAGCTCTTTTGTTGTTGAAGTCAATGCCTTGTACTCGACTTCACAAGAAGATAGTGAGATAGTATCTTGCTTTTTGGAAAGCCAAGATATTATTCCTCCACAAAGAAATGTTGCAAATGCACTAATGGACTTTCTATCCATCTTGTCACCTACAAAATTTGAATCCGAGTAGGCTCTCAAGTGCAAGTTAGATCCTTCATAAAGTATGCCAAAAAATCTAGTACTAGAAACATATCTAAGTACTCTCTTGGCACTTTTCCAATGATGAACTAATGGAGCCTGCATACTTTGACTCAACTTGCTTACACAAAAACTTAAGTCAGGTCTACTGATGGTTAAATAGATTAGAGAGCCTATAAGCTTCCTAAAGAGGGTGATGTCCTCAAAGGATGCTTCATCACCTTCATTAGTTGCTTTCACAACATGCTCCATAGGGGTGTCAATCCCCTTACAATATTTCATACCAAATCTTTCAAGAATGGAAGTAACATACTTAGATTGACTTATGAAAGTACAATTGCTACTTCTAGACACTTCTATCCCAAGTATAAACTTTAGGAAGCCTAGATCTACCATCTTGAACTCACTAGATAAATCAACTTTTACTTTGCTTATTCCTTCATCATCATTTCCTATCATAATGATGTCATCAACATAAAGCACCAAAATGATGATCATTCCTCCATTGCATTTGAGATATAAAGAAGGTTCATAAGCACTTAGTACAAATCCAAAGGAATAGAGAAAATCATGCAACCTAGAGTGCCAAGCTCTAGGTGCTTGCTTCAAACCATATAGGCTCTTCCTTAAGTAGCACACTTTTTGCTCCTCACCAACCTTGATGAAGCCCTCAGGTTGCATCATGTAGATTTCCTCTTCTAAGAAGCCATTCAAGAAGGAATTTGTTACATCCATTTGGTAGAGATCCCACTTGAACAAAGTAGCAATGCAAATGATTAATCTAATAGTTACAAGCTTAGCTACAGGTGCAAATGTTTCTTCATAATCCAATCCTTTTATTTGGAAAAATCCTTTAGCAAGAAGCCTAGCTTTGTACTTACTAATAGATCCATCTTGATTGTACTTTATTCTATAAATATAGGTTTCTTCCCTCTTGGAAGATTTACAAGATTCCAAGTATGATTTTCTTCTAATGCAAGAGGTAGAAGATGTAGAGTCTTCCTTTTGCTTTCCCTTGTCCACATACGTGAGCCTTGAGGGCTCGGCCTTGTTTCTTGATGATCTTCTCGGCCCCCTCTGACTCGGATCTTTGTCTCCATCCTCGGGTTTGTCAAGATCCTCCTCGGGTTTGTCAAGATCTTCAATGCACAATGGGTTAGATCCATTAGACAAGCTCTTACCAAATTGTGACTTATCAAAAAGTACATCCTTGCTTACCTTTACTTTCTTGGATATAGGAACATATATCCTATAGCCCTTGCTATTTTCTCCATAGCCAACAAAAATCCCTTTGAAGGAGGTAGCATCTTCCTTCCTTCTTGTCTCCAAAGGGATGTTGACATAACAAATACATCCAAAGATATTAAAATCTTTTACATTGGATTTCTTACCGAACAAGGCTTGATAAGGTGAGATCCCATCTATAGCACTACTGGGGAGTCTATTACACAAGTAATTAGCACATGTTATAGCTTCTCCCCAAAATGAGATGGTAAGTGATGCATCAAGTCTTAAAGACTTTGCACACTCACATAGACTCCTATTTTTCCTCTCGGACATCCCATTTTGTTGGGGGGTGTAGGAACAAGTGTATTGCAATTTAATTCCATTGATCACAAAAGTCTTTCATTTTACTGGAGGTGTACTCTCTCCCATTATCATATCTTAGTGCTTTGATGGAAGTACTAAGTTGCTTCTCTAGTAGAGACTTGAACTTAATGAAAGCTTCATAAACAAGACTTTTCTTTGATAGTAACTCAATCCATGTGAATCTAGTACAATCATCTATAAAAGTTACATACATCAAAGCATCTCCATTACTTGCATGTGAAAAACTATGTACATCAGAATGTATGAGATCCAAGGGAGAGGTAGATCTTGATGAAGATCTCTTGTAAGAAGATTTGTGTGACTTTGCAAGGCCACATGCCTCACACATCTTTCCACACTTCTTGAAGGCTCTTGGTAGGCCAAGAGCTAGTTCCTTGCTTGCCATTGACTCCATATATTGAAGATTAGGATGGCCTAATCTCTTATGCCATAGCTCCACTTGAGATAGCTCCTCCCTAGCCAAGTTCACACTTTTATTTGCAACATTAGCATCCAACTTAAATAGTCTACCTTGCTTAATGCCACTAGTTATGCACTTATCATTTTTCAAGATGGAACAAACTCCATTATTGAAATGTACATCTAGTCCATTGTCCATTAATTGTCCTACACTAAGCAAGTTTCTTGAAATGGTAGAAACATACAAAACATTATCTAGATCTATCCTTTTCGATGTGCCTAAGCAAAGAGGTATAGATCCTATGCCATCTATCTTGCATGCTTGATCACTAGCAGTGTATATTGACTTCTTAGAGTCATTACAAGATATAAGAGTGGAGAGATAATGCTTGTTAAAAGACATGTGGAAACTAGCCCCACTATCTATCCACCATGTGTCTTGACTTGAAGTTGGTGTAGATGTAACCATCAAGGACGTATTAAATCCATCCTCATCTTCTTCCTCTTGAGCAATGTTCCCTTGATCTCCATTTGCTTGTTGATTCTTCTTCAAGTAGCATTCAAGGCAAAGTGTCCTTTCTTTCCACAAAAGAAACACTTGAGCTTTGCCTTGTTCTTCCGGCCACAAGAACATTGTGCAACTTTTCAATGGATGGAAGAGTGTCTTGAATAGAAAATGATTGGACTAAGTTGGTGAACTCATCACCTAGGCCATTCAAGATGATTTGTACTAGCTCTTGATCTTGGATCTTCTCTCCTATTGCACTTAATTCCTGCTGAGATTTGATCCTAAGGACATATTCTTGTCCACTTTCTCCACTTCCTTTCATGCTTTGGAAAACTTGATTTCTTAGCATGAGGATTCTTGAAGTATTATTGGATTCATAGATGCTCTTTAATGAATCCCAAGCCTCTTTGGATGAGGCACAAGAAGACACCTCTTTTAAGAGGTCATTGCATACATTCATCTTTATGCAATGTAGAGCTAATCTTGCTCTCTTCTTGTATTTGGTTTGTTCTTGGGGAGCTTGAGGCTCTTCCTCAGCTCCTAGAACTATATCAAAGAGATCATGGATCACTAAGAGTGACTCCATTCTCACTTTTCAAATGGAATAATTTGTGGAAGTGAGTCTCTCACTTGATTCCAACAAATATCCACCCATGGATGACATTGTAGAATGAATGCTCTTCTAAAAATCACAAAGATTTATGAATTTTAAAATATCTATGAAACTAAATCACAAAAGATTGCCTATAGCCTTGTCTCTATCAAACTAGCACACAAGCTTGAATGATACACAAAGATCTTGCCAAAAATTCCTAGCTTTCACTCTCACAAAAAAAAATTTGCTTTACACTTTTCTTAGAGATTTCACTTCAACTAAGGATCTGAACAAATCAGCCTCTAAGATATGATCTGTAGACTCTAAAAAGAAATTCTTCAATGATCCAAAACTCTGTTTGGTCATAGGCATTAGCTAGATTGAATCTAGATAAATACTATGCTTCAAAAAGCACAAAAAATGAACTAGTATTGTGATATTGTGACCAACAAACACAAAGTAACTTGAAATGAAAGTTGCTGTAAGGTTTCACACGTGTGAAAAGTACATACACAGCCTCCAAGTCGTTTTGATCCAAATGAATACAAGTTGTCACTCTAGATGAACTCACCTCTTACTAGTATTGGTCAAAAACAAATTTTGCCAATGATCTTTACAAGATTTCTGATTCAAATGATCACTCTCTTACTTTGCTCTGATACCATGATAAATTTTTAGTTTTTAGGACAATAATGATTGTACTTAACAATTATAGAGAGTTATTGGTTGCTTAATCAATGGATCTATCAAGTTCTACACATTAGCTCTTGATCTAGATTCACTACACATGGATTTAAGCAAGAGCAATGGATCAACACATCATAAATTAGTGAGAGCGGCCTCATGCGTGTGGAGTACTTCCCACAGTATGGCCTGCACCGGAAACAACAAGTACAATAGTCCTAGATAGCAATCACTCATAGAAATCACAAGACAAATGACTAGAAATCTCACAAAAGTGTAGAATGCAAAAGTCTCATCAATCTTCTTAGCAAAATGATGATCCTTTTAAGGATCAAGTACATCCATGAGTCTGGTACAGTCCAACAGGACTTCACACGTGTGAAGTGTGCCACATCACTCAGATCTATCCATTTGATCCATCCTTGATCCTTATCCAAAGTTGACCTTTTTAAATATGGCTAAAATCCGAAGAGCTAGTCTCCTAGAATATAGGAATATTTCCTACAAAATAGGATCTAAGAAAAATGGTCAACTCTTATCTTCTAGAACTCTATACACATGTGTGAACATCCACTTGCCATGTGGGAGCATTTACTCATGCACATGCAAGGAAAAGCTAATTTCTAGGTGACTAGTCAACTTGACTAAAAACTAGTCAAGTAGCAAAGACAAAGGTAAATATCACTTAAACTAATAGATCAACTACCAGATCTTCATAAGAAATCTTGTAAGACTTGCCATAATCAGATCTAACCCAGATGGGCCCACAAAAATCTCTACGAGAATAACTTGTGAGAGAATAGTAAAAAAAGAGCCTCTTCGAGAGTTCAGACAAACGAAAACTTTAGAACTCTTGCATGCCATCAAGATCACCTTACCAACCTTTGAAGGCTACACAAATGGAATAAGAGCAGTGAAATTGACCTGTCTATATGGTTAGATTTTGAAAATCTGATAAAAGGAGATGGGCGAGAGTTCCCTCCCTACAAGTGTTTAACTCTCGCATGACCTTCAGAACTCTCGCAGGGTAGTCAAATTAGCTTCTGAACTCTCGTTGACTTTTCTAGGGTCTTAGAAAAATGTGAAGAAGGTCCCTTCAAAATTTGGTATGGAACTAAGTAGTGGAAAGTGCACTTCTCCTAAAACAAAATCTAAATTTTCTCTATATAAGCAAGAAATTTGAGTCATTTGTCACTTTACACAGTGAAGCTCTTGTCGAATTTTCACTCAAATTTCCAACTATCGATTCAGAGAGAGGAAGTGAGTCTGGTAATAGCTCAGTCGAATGCGAGAAGGTGGGAGGGACTTCCAAGTTTGTTGTATAT
Organism: Diphasiastrum complanatum; assembly: GCA_029204225.1. Taxonomy (NCBI): domain Eukaryota; kingdom Viridiplantae; phylum Streptophyta; class Lycopodiopsida; order Lycopodiales; family Lycopodiaceae; genus Diphasiastrum; species Diphasiastrum complanatum. The sequence goes on along the minus strand of CM055112.1, from coordinate 31,918,835 downwards.
ATTGACAGAATAAATAGCCTCAGATATATGAATGCGTACCACAAGGAGGATCCATGATAGAGATGCCCAGATGTTGTAAGAGATCAGATGCCTGTTGGTACTAGGATAGCTTGGCATGGTAATCAACTAGGACACGTGAAGAAGTAACCGCAACAACTATGTATCTATCTGGGTGAGATGCACGAATCTCCTGAATACGCTGAAGAAAAAGAATAAGATGAAAAAAGCCCTCAAGGATGATCGGAAGAGTAGCAAACTCAGCACATAGGATATCATGAGGGGTGGTAGTCTTGGCACGTATCATGCAACTCAACATAGTGGCCTGAATGCGGGAAATGCCTGCTTAGTCCTGGAAAAACAGTCCTGGCAACCATATCTCGGAGGCATACATCACTGCTGAAACCACCCATGTGTGAAACAACTGGCATCTAGTAGCGAGATCAAAAATATGATTCATTGTACAACCACGCTCGAATTGGAAGAATGCTGAAAGACTGGTGAAAATGTGCGCAAATGCAGCTTGGTGGAAACCAAGAAGGGGCACAGTAAACAGGACTCCCAAGTAAGGATAAGAAGCACCAATGTCAACTTCCTGGCCGTCATAGAAGAATTGATAATTGTGAAGGCTTTGTCGATTAGTGTTGAAAATCATGACCTTCGTCTTTTTTAAGTTAATAGAGAGACCCCAAGCAACACAAAACCGATGTAATATCTGTAAGTGACTCTGCAACCCTTCTGGTGAGGGAGAAAGCAGATCAATGTCATCAACATAAAGCAGAATGGGGATGAGCAAATGAGCCAGTGGACAACCATCTCCACCTTCACAAATGAGGTGCTCAAGATCATGAATACAAAGTGCAAACAATAGAGGGGACAGTGGACAACCTTGCTTGACGCCAACAATTCTACAGATGGGAGAAGACAAATCAATACCCAGCTAAATACGTGCTAGAACTCTCTCATACAGAGCAACCACTGCTTGCTGATGTAGTCTACTAATCAAAAGATGATGAGGAATAGTATCAAAGGCCTTAGAGAGATCAAACAAACAAGCAAATACCTTCTTGCTTGTATGCTTTGCCTCCTCAATGATAGTACGTAGAGTGAGGACATGATCAAGAGTGCCTCGGCGGAAGCCAGTCTGGCCAGTCGCATACAATAGTCGAGAATCAGTCTCTGCCATAACGAAGTTCTGGAGAATAGTGGTGTACAACTTGGCCTTGGTATGACCAATCATAATAGTGCGATAGTTGTGGACATTCATGGCATTACCTGCTTTAAGAATGGGGTGAATGAGATTGGTGGCCCAAGGTATGGGAAAATCATCAACGATAGAGTGGTTGAAACAACGGGCCAGGAAAGGGGAGGCGAGTTTGGCAATTGGTTTGAGGAGCTCAGCTAAAAGAAGTTCAATGTCAAATGTACGATTGTTCTTGAGTTTGCATATGGTGGCTACAACCATGTTAGGAGAAAAGAGGTCACAGTGTGTAGGACAAGAGAGAGAGAGAGAGAGAGAGAGAGAGAGAGAGAGAGAGAGAGAGAGAGAGAGAGAGAGAGAGAGAGAGAGAGAGAGAGAGAGAGAGAGAGAGAGAGAGAGAGAGAGAGAGAGAGAGAGAGAGAGAGCTTTATTAAAGTCTTTTCCATGTCGAAAGTCATATGAGACAAAAAAAAAAAAGAACATGTCAAGAGTGTAGTATCAGTGGGAGCATATGAATTGTCTCCAAAATAGTAGAGAAAAATTGCATATAGATCTAAAGTACTAAAACATAAGTGAAATACAATACAATAGATGTATTGGTATAGTTTCATCAATGTCATCATGTCCTATTGCTGCTGACGAAGAATTTCATGCGCGTTGGTATTGGAGGTATGTCTAGAATATGCTATCGTTATCTACATGAAGATCGTCTATGAGATGAGGTAGCTTTGATTGCAATATGACATGTTGTCTCTAGTCTCTATGTGTAGGAATGTCATCATCATCTACTCTAGATTTATTCGTAGTCTTCTCCTAAAAAAGAAGGATGTGATCTAAAGTTGTGTATCAGAGTGACTCGGCTGATTTATCTAAAATGTCTCCCACCACAATAAGAACATCTCCCATACCATGAGAGCAACAATGTGGATCCTCATATGCTATGAGAGAATGCATCATGACTGGTATGTCCTAGAATAAACAATAGTATCTCCCTCTTATCTCATAGTAGACAAGGCATCTGAAGATAAAATGTTGTTCAAACTCCACTTGTTATGTCCATGTCCAATACCGAAGATTTGGGAGAATTCTTGGCATGGGCATCTAGGCCCTTCAGTTTTCAAGATCATTAGTTATGCCTCGAAATTCAATTCAAGGCCAATATGTAATTAATAATCTTGTGAGATCCAGGCATTCCTATAGTGACATGTGGAGCAACACATGGTGTGTGATGATTAGTATGCATGCAGAGGGACTTTCAGTCGGACCTAGAGTGAGACTAGTCAACATGGGGGTTGCATGGCATCATGCATAAGCAATTGTAGGCTATATATATAGGTGGATACTCACGCTCCTACCATTGGGAATTCTATGAATTCTTGTCTCTCCACTCTCTCTTCTTGTATTCACATATTGCGGCTTAAGGGTGAAGCTTAGGTGATTGATCTTAGGCTTTTACTTGGTTGGGTGGTTTGGCTCCATAGTCTCCTTCCAAGTGTGCTTCCAATTGTGCTTGCAAGGTTCGTCTCACCACCTCACCCAAGGAACATAACTGACAAATCCTCTCCTCTCTCAAGGTACCCTACAAGCATCAGTCTCAATTGCAACCAACCTAGTGTGATGAAACTTGAAGCTAGCTTAGAATAAACTTGAGCCCAAGAGATAGTCCAAAAGCTAAATAGCATGGCAAGACCAAGAACCCCACTACATCTGACCCCAAAAAAAATGTGAGTCTGATAATAGCTAGTTTCAACTCCCAATTAATGCTACTATGCACAATAGGTGGACCGTTTGATGTACTATTGGATACTTGAGGAAGATCTATGATAGAGATGCCAAAAATCTCAAGTAGGTGAGAGGCCTGGGAGAACCACGACAACCAATAACATTGGCTCTGGAGATGTTGAGAGGAGGTAAGTGCTACATGTGTGTATCTCTGCTCATGGATGTCTGAATATACGTGAAGCTGAAACATGGCACCAAATTGTAAAGGCAAGACTGCAAAATTTACTAGAATAATTTGGTGTGGGAAAGAGGGCTTAGTCTGCATCATGAATGATAGCATAGTAATCTACAAATGTGATGTATTGGCCTAATCAAATGAAATAAGATACGTACAACAAGTCTCTCTACATATAAGATTGTAGGGATAACAATGGTATAAAAGAGCCAACACTTACTCAAGGCATCCCTAATCGACTTTTGAAAACAAAATCTCTCCAATTGGACTAGAGAAGTGTGGCCCTTCCCACGTATAGTTGTAGTTGTCTATCTCAAACAAAATAAAGGGCTAGTAAAGAGTACTTCCAAGTAAGATACAACCTCCAATGGGTACCTGTTAAAGATGAGTTTATGTCGCTATGTGAACGCCTTGGATGTGTTAAAGACCATAATGGTCCCCAATCCCCATCTAGTACAGAAAGCATGAACATTGTCCAATTGTCTCTGGAGGCCCTCTCTAGTCAAGGAGACTAGAAGTACATCATAAAAAGAATGGCATTCAATATTTGACACCTCCACGCTGCTCAATTATCCTCTCAAACTTATCACTTTACAAAGCATAGGTGACAAGGAACAACCTTGCAATGGAGAACACAAGATCTCGTAGCCTCTAGATGAGTAAGCAATGTGGGATAGAGTCAAACATACAACTTTGCTATGACATGACTAATCATGATAGTTGTCTAGCATCATGAGGTCACCATTTTTGTGGATGGGGTGGATGATGCTAGTGCACCAAGAGAAAGGGAAGCTAGAGACAATCTCATAGTTAAGGAGATTGGCCATAATGAGCAAGGATCAATAGATCAAACTAAAGGTTCTTGATACCTTTGGTATGATGGGCCTTCATTCTCTTAAAGGTAGGATGAACCATGTCAAAGGAGAAGCAAATAAAATTACATGGAAGAGAGATGGAAATGGGCTTGTCAATGGGTATGGTGTATAACATACTAGCATAATTAGTCCAGGTACATAGGTCATTTAAAGAGGGGGGGGATGCATGAGGGATGAACTCTAGCCAAAAAGAACCTAAGGAAGAGTTGAAAAGAAGGTCGACAAGTCGATTCCCTTCACACTCATAATAGGCCCACTTTTTGTAATAAAGTGCACGATGGTATGATTAGCAAGCAATAAGTAGACGAGGTGGTCCATGTGTGTGTGCATGGTTTACTCGGTGCTGTACAAAATGACACTCATCATCATACCAAATGTTACGTCCATGTCCTATATATGGGATTCGTCCTGATCCTAGACTTGGATACCCGATATCTTAGTATACGAGATTAATGGTTATGCCTCGTTATTCCGAACTAGTTATTCCAAACTAGGCCAGAAATGTAATGACATGTGGCTCTGTTGCATGGGTTAGGACGACTATTGGCATGATATAGAATATCAATAGTAATGACTTGCATGTATGGTTGTATGCTTGCATGAGCACATGCACAAATAAAGTAGGGGCTATTTCCTCTTGGACAAACTCACTCTACTCCCATTCCTATTATGTGATTTCATTGTCAGTTCTTTCTCTCTACACCTACATCCTATCCTATGGCTTGGGGTGATGCTTAGAGGGGAAGAACATTGATGCAGCAGTGTGGAATGATGTGATGAGGAGGTGTCCTATGTCTCCAATGAGCTATCATGTGGAAAATGGAGGAGTAGTGGGTTGGGAAATGGTCAAAAGTGTATCTGGGTGCAAGATCGATGCAAGAAAGGGGTAGAGACTATGAGGGTATGATAGTACCACGATGGAAAGAGAGAAAGGAATGATCATAGAGAGTAGTGGGGAAGATATGGAAGTCAGATATTAGTGGAATGGAGGATGGTGACCATATGAAGTAGTTGACAACACTATGACTGCCACTATGAGGGTGGCACATGTACCTAGTAGAGTTAGGCCAATAAGCTAAGCCGTTGTAAATGGCTAACTCATGGGCTTCGCCCATCTGCAACAAATACTCCCCATAGCTAGTGATCGGTGCCAATATGTCATTTGATGTCTTGGTAATCCTAGCCCTTCATAGAAGTCTACGAAAGTTATTTCCCAACAAAATTGCAGAAAAGTGAAGCAAGCCACGAGGATGTGGTATCAAAAGATACATGCCTATTTTTGTGATCGTGGGTTTACTAATAGTCCTAGCGAATCTACTCTTTATGTCAAGCATACTTCAAATTATATCATCATTATTTTGTTTTATGTTGATAATATTATTGTTACGAGAAGTAATGAGCAGCAGATTGATGCTTTAATGCTTGACCTTGGTATGGTTTTTGAAACCTCAGATTTAGACCTATTGCACTTTTATCTTGATCTTGAATTTGTACAAGAAGGGGCTGGACTTTCATCTCTCAAGAACGCTACATTGGGCAAATTTTGAAGCGGTTCAAGATGGAAGATTCCAAGCCGGATGCTACACCTATGGAGACAGGACTGAAATTAAGTAGTCAAGGTGATGGTGAACCATTTGATACTACTTCATATTGTCAAGCTATTGGCTGTCTCATTTACCTATGGAATTCAAGACCGACCATTTATTATAGTGTCTCACTCATGACTCAATTCATGCATGCTCCGATGACATCACATTAGAAAGCATTGAAGAGGATCTTTCGATATCTTCAAGGAACAAGAAGTCATGGATTGATTTTTTCTACTTGTGATGATGCATGTTTGGTTGGTTTTAGTGACTCGGATTGGGGTGGACATCAAGACACTAGACGCTCTACAAGTGGCCATTGCTTTTTCGATGGAAATTCTGCAATTTCTTGGTCAAGTAAAAGGTAGCCCACTGTTGCTATTTGTTCCAGTGAGGCAGATTATAGAGTGATATTTTCAGCCACAATGGAGTGTTTATGGCTAAGAAGACTACTTGTTGACATGAAGTTTGGCGAGCCCTCAGCCACTCTTATCTGAGTGATAGTCCTATTGCCATTGCACAGAATCTTGTTTTTCATGCGAGGACGAAGCACATCAAGATCCATGATGGCGACATTTACTTGAGTATTGTCCTAGAGAGGATAATATTGTGGACCTCTTCACTAAGGCGTTGCCTAGAGACTTCATGATGGCGACATTTACTTGAGTATTGTCCTAGAGAGGATAATATTGTGGACCTCTTCACTAAGGCGTTGCCTAGAGTCAGATTTGAAGCTTTATGCAAAGCTATAAATTTAATACCACGTGGTGGCTTTATTACATAGTGAAGATTTTAGTTTTTTTGCATTGTCATTTAAGGAGGGTGTTAGAAATACTTGAAAACAAGAAATTAGACCTGATTTTCACCATTTGACATCATTACATCCATTGAAGTCAATTCTAACTTTACAAAAGTTGGGTTTCTAGTTGACCATTTCTTTTATGACATGGATATGATGGTCCATAAGTGATAAATGGTTCAAAGAACTACCATATAGTAGAATTACATATTTTGATGCTGTAAACGACCATTCCTCATTTGGTCCTCCTCGATTATGATGATTACTTTGGCACTTCTCTACCAATGAGGCACCCTTGATCTTTCCTTCGCATCTTGATTTTGAATTAGCTAGTTGTCATGTACCCACTAACTTCGACACTTATGGCTAGGTCCATGGCGACTGTAATTAACCTAGCTTTTTAGTGCTTGCTAGACGGCAGGCTCACAAGGTCACTACTCACAACACACCTCACCTTTCTTGGTTGAGGTACCTAGCCTTGGTCAGAGGCCAGAAACTTCACTTACGATCAACATGCCCTCGATAATAAATTGGTTTAGGGTCATGTTAGTTCTATGACCAAGGCCTAAGTTCTCACAATTCTTTCCCCTTCAGGAATTCATCGAGCCACATTGACAAAAGATTTTGATACATCCTCCATGTTAAAATTGAAAAACAATCCATATTGATTTCTTGGCTTACTACAAATGTTGTACCATGCAAGTATGTAGCTCATTAATAAAAAATGCCAAGTTTGGCCTACATAGAACTTGAGCTACATGGTTATGTATTATCTAGTTTGATAAATGCAACTTGCATATAGTTTGTAGACATAAAATTAGCATGATTATGCTTGTAGAAACTTGTGGCAACTCACATGCATTAATTGTAAGTGATCCATAGTGACATGCAAGGCATGCACAAAGTTTTATGGACACATGCATGATGATTTGGACATTTCTAGTTAGAACTAGTACACTTGTAAAAAGTTGGTAGAATTCCATGCATGACAAGTGACAAATGTCACATAGACTCTAGATAGATATGGTTCTACCTCGAGCTACCTCAATCTCCATAAATATGTGTAGCTCTCCACACAATCAATAATGAAGAACCAAAGTTTTGTAGCTATCTCATGCCATTTTGGATCTAAACTTGTAAAAAGTTGGTAGAATTCCATGCATGACAAGTGACAAATGTCACATAGACTCGGGATAGATATGGTTCTAACTCGAGCTACCTCAATCTCCATAAATATGTGTAGCTCTCCACACAATCAATAATGAAGAACCAAAGTTTTGTAGCTATTTCATGCCATTTTGGATCTAAACAAATATTGCTTGTTATCTCTCTAGCTCTCTCTCTCTCTCTCTCTCTCTCTAACTCGTGTTGACGCTAATGCTCATACATTGAAATCTTGTATTTTTATTCATTCTTTGATTCGTTGCTATTATATTATGCTGATTAACATGCTAGATTGTGGATTAGCCATTTCTTCTGAACTAGATTTTGCTGATCAATCTAGAATCAGGTTATAGTGCCAATCACAAAGCTTAATTAAGGTCGATCACTCTTGTGGACATTCCCAACACGTGTGAATTTTTGGAAATTTTTTCACTCCATAATCCTTATAATCTCTCCCATGTGTCCATCGATGCTAGTAGTAATCTTTGGATTATTAAGTACTCTTGAAGAACATGATTATTCAATCATCCGTCAAGTCTATTAGATCCTCTCGGAGAGAGTGATTTCTAGATCGTCTTTGTATCCAATCTAGAACTAAGGACAATTCGATACTCTTGGAGAATGTGATTCAACAATTGCCTTGTGCCCTATGCAGCTCCCACTTAGGTCTATGGTTTGAATCCTACTTTTGCAGTTCTAAACAAGTTTACTATTGTTTTGATGAAGATTTTAGATGTACTTGAAATCCCTCCAATAATTGCAATTTGGAAACAACATTATAGACTCACTTATAACCCACCACATTTCACATTGCCTATGCAATATCTTCGTGCAGTTCCTTGTTAGTAACTTTGCATTCGGACATACCCTTGCAGGATCATTTTTCCTATTGTAATTTCTTGATCTATACAAAGCTATCATGCATAACTCTTTGCTTTGTTGAAGCCGAAAATATTTCTTACCGAGCCACTAATAGCCTCTGCTACATCCCATTCAAAAACTCTGCAACACTAGGCGCATAATACATAATCCTTATGGTTGCTAAGCTCATTAGCTTTAGACATAGTTCATGTTGGTTGAATTCTTTCATTAAACTCATTATGAGAAACACTTTGTAAAGTAAGTAGGGAATGCTTTCCACGATACATCTGCAATTGTGTTCCCAACATGGCATACACATATCTATGATATCCCCACTCAGGATTTTCACTTTGAATTATGGGCTTCAAAATAGTCTATACAATCTCACCGTGTTTAGAAAAGCATCTCAGTCATTTTGGAGATGTTGTTTTGTTTCCTTTTGTAGTTAATTGGGCTATCTTGGTTAAGTGAATTACTACTACCACTGCAACCATAAAAACTCATTTTTTGATGCATTATCTAGCCATATGGTCCCCCAAAAGTTCTCGTGCAAATTTTTGACCAACACATGGGGTGAACCGTACCACAGTTCATGAACCGTGGTACGGTTTTTGTATTTAATTAATTAATTAATTTTTTTGCCAATTCCCCCTCAAAACCCCTCCAATGGATTTTGGGGGTGGGAAGTAAAAAAAAGCCTTTAGTTAATTGTTAATTGAATGCTATGGTCCTCCCCAAAAGAAAGAATTAAATTCTCTACAATTCTGGATTTTTTTAGCTTTTTTTGACTTTTTTTTGGCATTTTTTTGGGCTGTTTTGGGGAGGGTAATAAAAAAAATAATTAATTAACACGATTCTAGGAACCAAACTTTGTGAACTATACGGTTCCAAGAACCGTGGTGAACTGTTCACGGTTCACAGATTCGATGGGAGAAACTAGGCTTTTTCTAGAAGAATATTTTGCAAACATCCCTGGTTTCTTGTGAACTTGCAAAGATATGTGCATATGCACATTTGCCACGTTTGCTGGTAGTATGAAAATTTTCCAGCATAGGACTAAAGATAAAAAGATTGTGATAACCATTTGCATTGAAACAAGGGTCCAACATGTTGAATGGAATGATAAAATTAGGCCCAAGCTTCCTTTCTTACTAACTTTTAGTAGATTACACAACTTTTAAAATTACTGGATCTTGTAGTAGTTGAATATCTATCAAATCCAACCACAACAGCTCCAACCTGTCTCAAAATTCAACCAATGCACATGATATTCACCTAAAGTTGAAGAACAAATGATGATCACGATTCTAAGAATTGTTAAGTCATATAAAGTTCTCACATTTAAGTAAATCCTATGGACGAGTGATATAGGATGTGATCTTACATTATGATCATGCTCCATCAGTTGTCCTGGTTTCAGATCAATTTTTTTATCACCATCTTCCTACAACATCAACATAAAATGAAAAAAATTACGTAGCACCAATGACACGATAACTATTTAAGTGGTAATGTTGCACTCATGAAAATACACATTAGAGGAGTTCTCAATATCAAAAAGACCCTTTAAGGAATGCCATGTAGGATATAGAAAAATATCAAAATAAAAAGAACAATATTGTTTATTTGCTTGCCCACACCACTCCCAAGGCCTCCCCAACTCCCAATGATCTAACCACAGTGTCTACAGTCACAGTTAAAAACTGTTAACAGTTTCGCAGTATAACTTACTAAATTCAAAGATGAGTACTTTGTTTTGCTTCGTAGAATTTGGTCATGGTACTTTGATGCAACTGATTACTCTATTATTTTTTTGATGACGACATTGTATCATCTACATGTGAATATCCCTATTGATTCGGCACCTTTGCAAAGAAGAGGAGGCAAAGGAATGCAAATATTTGCTGAGGATCGTTCTCGTTACAGGGCAGAAGGAAAAAAAAACTTGGATTTGTGGATAGATGGAACATTATATCCACAAGATCCAAGCACTTTGACACATCCCACGTTCTCTTCAATAACTCATTTAGTTACATGGATATGCAATGGACATAGTGGATTACTACAATATTGTGAAAGATTGCAGAACCGTGGAAAACAACTTTATATGAATAAAGCTCAGTTTTTAGAAGGTGAGTTAGTTCGGATATCCTCTTATTGTCAGAATAGAGATTGTCATCTCCAAAAGACATTAGAAGAAAATAAACAACTTAAAAGAAATAATGAATCATTACAGAAGATAACAATCAATATCAAATCAGAACTAGGGCAAATGCAATCAGTCTGACAGTCTATTCGTATTGAAAACTTACAATTATTGAAGGATGTGGATTTGGCAAAGAAGAAGGCTGAAAGTAAGAAGCGAAAGCGAAAAAGTTGCAAGGATATTCAAACGCTTTCAAATGGAGGTTATCGAAATAGAAAGATCTGTGCATTCATGTAAGCATATTCTGATTTTTGTAAGTTTTTCAATGACATTTGGATTTAATTTCAGCTATGGTGATATTCCATTAACTATCTGTTTTTTCTGTAGATCTGCATTAGTAGCTCCTCGGAATATCAAAGACAATGCTTCACTAGGAATGTCATTGGGCACAATATTGACTTGCAAATCCACTGAGTGTATCATGATGAACAATAGGATTTCAAATGTAAAGTGTAAAATAGCAGAGTTTTTGATGGTGGACATTCAAAATTTTTTAGATAAGACTATATTTCAGGGTGCTTGTGATTTTGCGGGTATTAGCAGGGAAGCATATGCAACAATATTTAAACTAATTAGAGAAGCTTTTAAGCAAGCTCAAATTAGAAAAGTCCCAATCCCTAGGACATATCACTTGAAGAAAGAGAGGGATTCATTAAACATAGGTATGCATAAGATCACTGGAACTCCATTTCATATTGAGGAGGTGTATGAAACTGATGGAAGATCGATATTCTATAATTCATCAAACAATTTATTTGTTGATCTAAATTACTTGCTGAGATACATTGTCACATTCTATGATATAACCTATGAAAAGGTGAATGGTAAAATAATCACAGTACTTAAGTTAGATGAGTTAGAAATTGTGAAAGAGCAGAAAATGGAGAGGGTTAGTATAACTCTCATGAATGGTGCTCTATCACAAACAGAGAACCAAGAAGATTTCAGATTCAATGTCCAGTCAGAAAATAATATACGGTGGTTGGCAGCGTTTTAGGTAACTAGCCTCATTATTACATTACATTCATTGAATAGTATTAATACATTGTAAATTAAGTCTGATTAATTTTTTTAAACAGGTGCTAAAAGAGGATCATGATATATTATCATGGATATTCTCAAGGACATCTTATCCTAGGATCATCAAGGACCATATGGATGGAGGACTTCTCAATGTTCCAGGAGTTGGAGACTTCAATGTTGAATGGCACTTAGCAGGTGATTTGAAAACATTAAAATGTATGTATAATGTCTCTCATGGTGCTACATCAAAACACCCTTGTTTGTACTATATGAAAATGGCAAAAGATGTAACTAGGAGCACAGGAGTTACTAGAGAATATGCATATTCAAACTAGAAGCCTGTGCTGCCTATCCCCTTAAAAAATGTGCATGTTTGCACTCTTCATGCATAAGTTAAATTAATAGAAAAGATCATTTATCTTCATATAGTTTTTGCTTGGAATACTAAGCCATCATCATTAGCAAAGGAAGCTATCTCTCGATTAGAAGATGTTTTATCAAAAGCAGGACTCCATAAAGGACATGTCAAAATTCAAAAAGATGAAAGGCTTTCAGGAAAGAATGGGAACATGCCAACTAAGCCAAGCATAGGAGGAGCAAAAGCACGCCGTTTCCTATCAAATCATACTGGTAGGGCTTCTAATATTCAACACTCAGTATGGATAGATATTATTGCTGCTACTCAGGACTTCGAGAAAGACGGCAAAACATGAGTACTAAAAGTTGATGTATGGAAAAAGCCTGATAGTATGATTGCTATTTTAAGAAAAGAAAAATACTCTGATATTGATAAGAAAGCTGTCCAAAGGACTTGTGTCGAGTTTGTTAATGTAGTATCAAAAGCATGGGGAGATGATCACATCACTCATTACATGGTTAGCATTATTCTTAAAATGCTTTCAAATTTAAATATATATTTAGATCCAAACATAAAACTAACATTATGATTTTGACATATGCAGCACATACTAAGAGATCATACAGCATTTTTTGCAAATACATATGGAAGCTTGAGTGTATGGTCATCACAAGAGATGGAGAAGTCACATTGGCAAGCACGAGCAGCATTTCATCAAAATACACAACATGGAGGAACCAATGAAAAACGAAACTACATTTGTCAATTGTTTCAGTGGTTCTACCACAGAGTTCAAATTCGACATATAACAAAGTCCACACAATACAACAAGTTTAGAAAAGCATGGAAGTTCATACAGGAAGAGAAAATTAGATGATTGTTGAGTACAAGATCATCATTATCATCAAATCATCACATGTTCAGAATTGCTTTGCAAATTCATTGAACAAGAAAGGAGAAATACTCAATGTAAATGTATTGATTGTATTATACCAAAATACAAAGTGTCAACTATTCATCATCAGATCTTGTGTCAGATTCTATGGCAGTATTGTCATGAAGAAATTATGTGCTAGCGTATGCATCTAATAGATGTGCATTATCCTTATTTCCACTAAGCTCAATATAAGTGAAATACATTGAATAATGGGAGCTCCTTAAAGGAACATTCCCATCAGTAAAGTCTAAAATGTTCAAAAGAGCCTTAGAAAGGAGATCTATACTTAGGATGGAGATCATTCTAAAGTTGGATCAAAGTTCTATTGTCAAAACTATGCCAAAACTAGTTGAAGAGGGAGTGTGAAAGATTTCAACTAGTTTAGTCTAGTTTAGTCACATTTTGGTAAATTGTCAATAAGAGGCCAAAACTCATTTTAGACTTAAAAATAAACTTTTTGAGCTTATATTAGTTTAAAATACATTCAATAAACACTTTTTGAAAGTGTGGGAAAGTTGGTAGTCGAGTTTGAGAGATATTCAAATTTGAACTTTGGGTACATTGAATCTAGACCCAAAAATAGTAGGGTTTACATTTTGGAGGGAAAGCCAAGTGGCCAAATAGGGTTTGGAGACTCTATAAAAGGATGTAACTCATGGAGAGACACATCTTCTCTCTTCTATCTCTCATTTCATCATTATACATGGTTGTCTTTGGGTTCTACTACTCATTGGTGCACTATCTTGGTGTTATCTTGCAATTCTCTATCTAGAATGATCATTTATTGCTATTTTCGATTCCACACATGTGAAATACAGTAGGGTACTGTAATTGTATGGACAACAAACATATTTTATGTATTGGTTCGTGTTTGATCAATATCTCTTAGAGTTTGCCTCTCATTTTGTATGTAGATGCTGATTTTTCTACATTGGCAGGATTGTTGGTTTGCTCCTTATTGTAACCAAAGATTTGCGACACGGATTGGATCTTGAATGATCTGAAATCCTTCACATGGTATCAGAGCTCTTGTGTTTCAGGTTATGAAAGGATCGTCCATCTTTAGCAAGGATTTGGAGGAGTTACCAATGCTAGAGCATGCTAGATTGATCTCTACTAAAAAATCAGCATTTTTGCATGTGTAGAATTGATCTTTTGTAGGTCAAAACTCAATATAGGGTTATATGCTTGATCAATTCTGATTTCACACCTGGTTTACTAGATCTAGATGATTTTTGGTGCATTAGGTAGGTCTCATTGGAGTCTACAAGAAGATATATCAAGTTTTTAAAAATTGCATGTAGAATTTCTCCTATCCATGGATGTGTACTATGCAATAGCAGACTTGCGCACGACGGGGAGGATGAAGATTACTGAAGAATGCTTGACTAAGACTTTATCAAATATAGTTGAGGATGGGCGAGGCAGACCATCCAATGAAGAATTCACGACATTTCAATCCCAGATGGGCTTCCCTCGTCCATCATTATTGCATTTCATGGATGATTCCAGTTCAATACGTGGTCATTATATTAATCATCCTGATCTGGTTGCTGCTGATAATGAAGAATGTGTAAGTGTTTAAACTTCCTTGCATTACGATATTTCTAACAAAATGAGTCGCTTCCACTTGCGTACCTTTCTCTTGATCATCAAAGATATCAAAGATATGAATATCTTCAGACCTGAACCTCTGGAAATACTCCCTCTCAAACATATGATCTAGATCCAACAAGAACTCATCAATGCTTGATTTCGAATTTCCACAAAGGTTAGTGAAAACAATGTTGCCAATGTCACCATCATAAATCAAAAGATAGATTCCAAACTTTCCATCCAACATGAAGTAGAGTAGGTGAAGATGAGTATCAAACCTAAGAAATCCAGCCCTCTTGAGTCCATAACAAACCTCAATAAGCTCACCAATGAGATCTCCCTTGCCTTGAAGAAGAAATTGCTTCTCGATTTGCTCCATGTAGTCTTCTGCAACCAACCTTTTGCCATCTCGATCATGAGTGATCAATTCACAATCATAGAATCCTTTGAGTTGATGAAGAGATGTGAGATCCATGCCTTGGATCTTCCCAAGAACCAATCTTTCATTGCTCTTTCCTTCATAAGACTCCCTCTTAATGATTGCATCATAAGAAGTAGAAACCTCAAAAACATTAGAAGCCATGAAAAAAATGATAAGTACCTTCAACATAAGGATGATTGAAGTACTCTCTTCTTTCAAACAAGAACTTCTACTCAATGTTTTAGGTAATGACTCATATGATAATGCTTCTTCCTCACTATCATTCACAATGACATCATTCAAAGTACATCCTACTTTGAATTCTTCACATACTTCTCTTCTTCTTGACTTGTGACTATCTTCCTCACCAAGTCTCTTGATAGAACCATTTAATCTACTCTCTTTATAAAGACATGTGACTCTACTTTCTAGAAAAATGACTTTTTTGGAACCATAACAAAAGAATGTAGAAGAATCACCTCCTTCATGCATGCACCTAGCAACATCCTTTTCCATATGATCAAATAAATCATTAGCAACAATCTTTTCCAAGGAAGAACCTTCTCCTCCATTGATGAAGTTAGCTCTTTCCTTAACTTTTGCATGCTTGAACTTGCCATGAAGAACCTTTGAAACACCATCATTATCCTCAAGACTATCCACGTTAGCACAAAGATGAACATCTCCAAGAAGCATATTAGATCTTGACCTAGATCTAACAAAAGGAAGCTTTTTAGACTTTGCATAAGATCCACCAATCTTATTGATGCTAAAAGGTTTGGAAAGTTGAGACCAATTTCCTTTTCCATTCCATCCTTTTTGTTAGCCATAACAAAAGCATCAAGCTTGAAAAGTCTACCTTGTTTATTTCCCCTAGAAACCAAGACTTCTTCCTTTTTAATGAAACAAGCATCACCTCCAAACTTTGCCATGTATCCTTTCTCTATCATTTGACCAACACTTAACAAATTCTTTGAAAGTGAAGGAATGTAAAGAACATCATCAAGTCTTGCTTTCCTATTAGTAGAGAGACAAATAGGAATTGAACCAATACCTTCAATCACACACTCACCACCATTGGCCATGTGAATTGCTTTCTTGGCTCCATCATAAGTGACCAAAGAAGTAAAGAACTCCTTGTGACTAGTCATGTGTGAACTAGCTCCACTATCAATCCACCATGAATCTTTGTCACCTTCACTTGATATTAGACTTGAAGAACACATCAAAAGAGAATCACCACCACCTAGATCCTCATCATTAGTAGTAAAGTTGATTTGCTTGCTACCTTTGTTTCTTTGTTTCTTCAAACATTCATTTGCAAAATGCCCTTTGATTCCACAATAAAAGAATTTTAACTTAGACTTATCTTTCTTTTTGCCAAAAGAGAAAGTCTCACCTTGATCTTGCCCTTTAGACCACTTGCCTTTGCCTTTGCCCTTAAACTTGACTTTGATGAACATAGCCTCTTCTTCATAATAAGATGTCGATGTAGATCCACCTCCTCTTGATTAAAGCCTATACTCCTCATTCACCAAGATCTCTTGCAAATCCACAATACTTGGCAAAGTCTTTTGAATAAAAAACTTTGAACAAGATTAGCATGATCATCCAACAAGCCATCAAGTATAACTTGAACAAGTTCTACCTCCTTAATGCTTTCATCAATACATGCTAACTCATCATTGAATGCTTTAACCCTCAAAACAAAAGCATGAGTACTCTCTTCTTTCTTTTGCAAACTTTGAAAGATTTGCCTCCCAAGAGTAAGCACTCTTGATGTAGACTTGGATTCATAAAGCTTCTTCAAAGCTTCCCAAGCCTCCAAAGATGTTGTGCACTTACCAACTTCCTTGATAAGTTCATTGGTAACATTCATCTTAATCATGTGTAGAGCTTTTTTAGCTCTCTTGTCATACCTCACTTGATCTTGAGGTGCTTGAGGCCTCTCCTCCACACCTGCAACAATCTCCATCAACTCATTCATCTCCAATAAGGACTCCATCCTCACCTTCCAAGTGGAATAGTTGATTGAGGTAAGCCTATCATTGCTCTCCAACATAAAGCCACAACTTGTAGCCCTGTTGCAATGACCTGATCGTCTCTTCTGTTCCAATGCACAAAGCACTCTCTTGAATGTCAACAAATGAACTCAAGAAGAAATCACAAAGATATGGAACCTCTCAAATCTCTTCTAGCACTTCTAACTAGAAAATCAACACATAGAATAGTGAAATCTTAATCAACCTATGATCTATTCTCAATCTAATGATTCTTGCCACTTCCTAAGATTGAAACACACTCAAATGAAGTTTAGTAACCTCACAAACTAGAGATCCAAACAAAATTAGAGTTTTGACAAAATCACAAAAAATTGAATATTTCAAATTCTACATGCAATTTTTAAAAACTTGATATATCTTCTTGTAGACTCCAATGAGACCTACCTAATGCACCAAAAATCATCTAGATCTAGTAAACCAGGTGTGAAATCGGAATTGATCAAGTATATAACCCTATATTGAGTTTTGACCTACAAAAGATCAATTCTACACATGCAAAAATGCTGATTTTTTAGTAGAGATCAATCTAGCATGCTCTAGCATTGGTAACTCCTCCAAATCCTTGCTAAAGATGGACGATCCTTTCATAACCTGAAACACAAGAGCTATGATACCATGTGAAGGATTTCAGATCATTCAAGATCCAATCCGTGTCGCAAATCTTTGGTTACAATAAGGAGCAAACCAACAATCTTACCAATGTAGAAAAATCAGCATCTACATACAAAATGAGAGGCAAACTCTAAGAGATATTGATCAAACACGAACCAAAACATAAAATATGTTTGTTGTCCATACAATTACAGTACCCTACTGTATTTCACATGTGTGGAATCGAAAATAGCAATAAATGATCATTCTAGATAGAGAATTGCAAGATAACACCAAGATAGTGCACCAATGAGTAGTAGAACCCAAAGACAACCATGTATAATAATGAAATGAGAGATAGAAGAGAGAAGATGTGTCTCTCCACGAGTTACATCCTTTTATAGAGTTTTCAAACCCTATTTGGCCACTTGGCTTTCCCTCCAAAATGTAAACCCTACTATTTTTGGGTCTAGATTCAATGTACCCAAAGTTCAAATTTGAATCTCTCTCAAACTCGACTACCAACTTTCCCACACTTTCAAAAAGTGTTTATTGAATGTATTTTAAACTAATATAACTTCAAAAAGTTTATCTCTAAGTCTAAAATGAGTTTTGGCCTCTTATTGACAATTTACCAAAATGTGACTAAACTAGACTAAACTAGTTGAAATCTTTCACAAAAATCACCTATGATTGCTGTAGAGTGCATATGTTTTGATATACTTACAATTACATTTTTGATGATCATGAGGATACACCTGCAGAAAAGGACAGCGATTTCTTAAAGAAACTCATTGACATCTGTAGAACTAAAAGAATCATGCAATTCAACACAATAACTCCAAAAGGTATAATCTAGAACATCAATTCAAGAAAGAATAGAGAACAATGGTCCCTTCTCAAAAAGTTTACAAAAGCTTAACTTAACTGCATTGAAGTCTCCTACGTTCAGCCTTCTCTCAAAAGACAAGCATTCAGGCTTCAGTCATCAAGAAAGCTGGAACTATTGAAAAGTTATCACTACCTTCTTCTGTGGGAGAAACTGGATAGATTTTAGATAAGCTGCTGCAGCAGAGGATGATGCAAATACTTCTTCCTGAATCAAAAAGGCTATCAAATTGACTATTTGATTTCCAGAGTGAAATGAGAATGCTCTTCACCAGGTATGTACCACTGACACTTTGTGCAGCTCACAACATGAAGAAAAATTATACAGTAGCCTATTCAGTCAAAATTATTGACATAAACTCTGAGGCACATGTCTATACAGATTGTTGAGTCAAACTCCACCATCTTTCTGCTGCCTTTATTACTCTGTGATTCTGTTCAGCCATAGCAACATATGTGTGATTTAGACATTTGATTTATACTGCTCAATGATGGATGCCGCGAACTTCCCTTTAGCCGAAAGTAGAAGAGAAACGATTCCTGTCTTTCTCACTAAGCATGGATACATCATATTTGTTGAGACAAAACTTTTTTGCAAATAAATGGAGATCCAAATCAAGGCAAGTGGTTCCCATAAGACCGGATTCACTGGAATTTTCATATCTTGTTTTTACAAATAGATCAGCTGTTTGAAATAGGATGGAGAGAAATCAAACACCCTGAATGAGAGCTTACGATATCGCTCCTTATTGGTTGATGTGTCAGGTAAAATAAGGAAATTCTGGATTGACAAAAAAAAGAGCTTCAAGATTAAAACTGATACTAGGTGGATAGGAAATGCAGAAGGAAAGGATATACCTCGCTGACATTTAATCCCAAGGTTTCAAACTTTTTTCCGTACTGTTTCCTTGACTTTGTGGAATTGTTTGTGACAAACACAAGACGCTTCCCCTTTAAAATAAATAAAGTAGGGAATTGTCAAAATTTACAGCCTTGAATCACCTTTGGTGATTCTTATATCCAAAAATCATGTCTTAGACTATTTCTTTCACAATGTCTTCAATACTTCAGTGTTTTGCAGTTGAACCACCTTAAGGGGAAAAGATATACTGATTGTAAGCTGTAAACTCACCAATGCCCTCAGCAATTCTAAGGTTTCAGGAACACCATCAATCAAAGTGTCACCTTTCCAGATCAAATCTACAGCACAATAATAACATGAAAAGCAACCTTCAAAACTTGAGCTCTTGGTAACAGTAAAATAAAGTATTAGCTTGACTACATGGTATGGTAGGATAACCCGGAACGACTCTCGTAACATGCTCACTTTCAACTTGACATTCAAAGACATATAGTCAGAAGGCTGAACCCTCAAGTGAACTTCAAGAATGCCAACCTCTCAAACAAATAATACGTGTCGCAGAAACAGCGAGTTGCTTTGATGAGACTCAATATCCTAGGTTTGTCAATCATTTTCAATTACAATTTAGAAACTGTACCTAGTTACAAGTCTTCCTAATTTTTCAGCAAGTAACATATCCTTGTGACATGAATTGAGTTGTAGACGGTGATAAACTGTTTACGTTTGCTTATGGTTCAATTCACCATTCCTTAACCTTTGTGAGATTTCTCGTTCTACATTGACTACGACTGATCAGTGTCACTTTGGCATTGTGGAGACTATAAAGTCTTATATTTATTACGAAACGAAGGAAAAATCTCTATTTCTATTAAGGAGCTGTAAGAAGCACATCTTCGCAACTCGGTCTATTGTAAGGGTTCCACAATGCTGATCTTTGTAAGGTAATTGCTCACCAAAGGTGATGAACGCTCACTAACCACCCGTCTATAGAATCCATCCGGACTCAACCCCTTGCAGTGGAGTTATCGACACAAACATCAAGCATGATCAAGACTCCAGAGATACCAATGTATTGTCAATTCATGCTTTATTTATGCTAAAATCTGTCATTCGATTCATAACTACATTTAAACTACTTAGCGCCAAGCAAAATACAAAATTAGAGAAAATCTTAGCTAGCAAACGTCAATTTTTAACGAGTATTGTCTCAACTTCATTAGTGTTTATAATCAGATATTAAATTGTCATGCTTTTTGCTGATTTTAATCAACTTATCAGAATTCTCTTGCAGCTATTACAGTGAGTGTTTTGATGTTTTGTTCATAATTACTTGTGAAAAGAATTTGCCTCTTGATCATTTCTAAGGCTGTTCACATAGCAAACTCTATGGCCAAAGCACTTTTAAATTTTTTTTTTAAAAAGAACCAAAATTTATTTTATACACATTTAATCAGATATTACATCAATATCCTATCCAATACGCATGAATCAAATCTTTGAGCAACCACAAAATCATGCTTAGTCAGAGACAATCACTTCTAACCATTAAGAAATTGATTTTTTTTTAAGGATTCACTGTAGTAACTTGTGTAACTCATAATACAATATAGTATGAGCCAAATTTTACTTTTCTTACTACCAAATTGTCAATGTGGATTCATTATGTATGAAATTGTGCTCTTGCCTTAGAATCAATCTAGGAAGATTGTTGTATTCAGTCTATGTGATAGATCTATGTGCAATCACAACTACCTTAGAAGATCAATTGTGGGTGTTGGGCAGGTCTTCAACGATATTATGCATTTTTTTCAAGGAGAGCAAGCTTGTTAAAAGCTCTCTCTCATCAACCTTGCATCGCTACATTGTATTGTGCAAAGATTTTCAAGCCACAACGAAGGCAAATAGCAAGACACCTCCGAGTTATCATACATGGATCAAAGTTTTGGAAATGGATCAACCACATAGTGGTCCTTCACTATAGCTTAAGAACACAACCTTTCCAAAATGATCAGTGTGTTGCATACAACCTCCAAACCATAGTTGCACAGCATTTCTAGAAACGCGTTCAGAAACGCATTTTTGGACGGCATTTGTGATTTGGGGAAGCGTTTCTCAAAAACATCTTTTTATTTTTTAATTTTTGTGGGCAATATGGGTATCAATTAAAAGCATTGATTAAGGACAGTACATTTATGTAGGTTGCCCAATGTTTCAGGTACAATGCGGTCCAGTTTAGGTGCATAAGTCCCTTTTTAGCTATCAACCCTGGCTTTCCAATCTGTTTTTTTTTTCAGTGATTCTAGATAAGGTTGTTGTCCAGAAACGCGCTTCTGGGCAACTATGCTCCAAAGTGACCCCAAACATTGTTTGTGGCAGTATCAATGTCATCAAAATGAGCTAGTTCAATGATGTAATTTAAATAAAAATGGCCCAAGCTACTATAGCCCTTCAACACATTTGATTGATCTAAGAAGTCATTAAACAACCTCACACTTTTTCTCCAATCAAAATTGTGGATTGCAATTCAGCAAGTGTAACAACCAAACATTTGAAAATTTCAAACATGAACAAGTGTAGAAAAAATTGACCAAATGTCTGAAATAATTCTGCGATTTTAGGGTTCTAAAAAAATAATTTCTTTTGCAAATTTCTACAAAAAAATGACTACTAGCTATTATACATTAAAAAGCATCAAATTAAAGAGCATAGAACAATGCACAAGCTTACAATATCATGAAAAACATTCGACGTATGCCAAAGATGTCTTGAGCTATGTAAAAAGGTCCCAAAAAGTTGAAAACTTAGGGCTTTCTGGCAGCCTAGGCCCTACACATTGGCTCAAAACATTAGTAAAGCAAGAATATGACTATGGATAGTAGGGCACCCTAGTCTTCCAAACTAGCCTACAGAATTCCAAGTGGTTTTGATAACCAACAATAGAGTCCCTGCATCTACCCATATCTACGACCTGCCGACTGACTCCCATATCACCCCTTGGATCCAAATCGCACAATCCCTCTAGAAGCAATGGACATTTACCCAATGCTTTTCACCTACACCCTCTATATTGAAAACATAGTGTATTTCTACTGACTGTTGAAAACATAGTGTATTTCTACAGACTGTTGAAAAAGTAATGTATTTCTGCAGACTTGTTCTAAATGATGATAGGATTGGTTACCCTTTGCTGGAGATCAACTGGAAGCCCGTTGTAGATGTTTTTCAAATAAATTGGTTGTCTAAGTTTGTGATTCCTGCAGGTATCAGATGAGCAGACATAGAACCAAAGTTGGTTTCATCTGACCCTAGATCAATGATCAATAAACATGCAGGAAGAATCATGAAATAAAAATTAGTCATTCACCAAAGAGACAACTGTGGGCTTAATTTCTAATACATAGCTGAATTTTTCAAGCTTTCATAGTGTGCTTACTATGTTTTTATGATACTCCATAGCTAGGCCTTGGATTTTGTCATGGTATCAGAGCAGTTCATGTTGCTTGTGGGATGGTGAAAGCTTGGACCTATTTTGATCAGATTCTTGCCATTCTTGGAGAGCAGCTTATCTTTGAGGAGGGTGCACTTTTTGTAGGGGCATTTGATCTCTATGGTATCTACATGGTTGGAGTATTGTTGGCAAGGGGAGTACTATGATCCAATAACTTTCTAATTTGGGAGAAAAAAAATTGAGTCTTTTTGGACAACCAGGGCTGTAAGAGGGCACTTTCTATAGTGGAAACTTTAGTGAAAATTCTGAGTGTATCTTGGACAAGGGCTAGGACAACCATACAGGGGGATAATCTCAAATCTAGAAGCAGAGGGCTATTGAGCAAGTGGCTGCATACCCTAGTTGGGTGAAAATCCCAGTTTATCTTTTGTGTTTTATTTCTATCCAACTATGTCTAGTCTTGCAGAGAGCATGCTGAGCGAAGCCAGCCGACTTGATGGCACTAACTTTAGCATTTGGAAATTCAAAATCAAGAACATTTTGGAAGACAAAGAATGTTGGAAGCTTGTGATAGGTGAGGAGCTTGTTCCAACATCAGAACTTGAGCTCAAAGACTATATCAAGATATGGGAAAAGACACACAAGATCATCAACATGTTAGTGAGGGATAATGTGATTCCTCTAATCAGGTCAGCCAAGATGCATGGCACATTCTTTGTGCATTGTATGAGACAACAAGTACAACTAGGCTTCTCTACTTGAAGAACAAGTTGTATACTCTCAAGATGGAGACAGGGGAGACAATTACTGATCATCTTACTACGATTCAGGATCTTAGATATCATCTTTCTTGGAGAGGCTATTGTTGACAAAGACTTGGTGCCAATAGTTTTGAATAGCTTCTCATATGCTTATCAGAACTTTGTGATGATATCTGTGAGGGAGAAAATCCCTACCTATGAAGAGGTATATGGTCTCTTGTTACAGAGAGTTAATCTCTCCAAGAGAGAAGATTTCCAGGAGCATGCCTTTGCTTCTAAGAAGAAGCAAAATCCAGCCAAGGACAAGAAGAAAGGAAAAGGAAAGAACAAAGGAGCACCACAAACACTTGAGCAAGGAATGGAGGACTTGCAGAATTTGATGCTACTTCCTGTCTTGTGTTGGACTTGAGTGATAATATCAAGGTTGTGGCCAAAGGATTGTAGGAAGATAATCTATACAGGTTGTACACTTCTATCCCTAGTCAGCATGCTTATACATCAAAATGAGGTGCTATGGATAGGTCGTGGCATGAGAGGTATGGACATCTTGGCTACCAAAGCATGCAGGTATTGAACCAGCATCATATGGTGGAGGGGCTTCCAGTCATTAAGCCAAGGTCTTTATTTTGTGAGGCTTGCGCTATGGGAAAACGACAAAGACAAAACTTTCCCAAGGAGAGCACCACCAGGGCAACATGTATATTTGATTTGGTGCATTTAGGTTTGTGGGGGTCTGCAGGGGGGGCATTTTACTTTATGACCTTTATTGACGACTTCTCATGCAAGATTTGGATTTATTTCTTGAAGAAAATATATGAAGCGTTCAAGTACTTTCAGCATTTCAAAGCTTTGGTAGAAGAACACTCAGGAAAGAAGATAAAGATGATCAGGTCAGATGGTGGTAAAGAGTTCATTAAGATAGAATTTGTGGAATTTTGCAAGGCTAATGGAATCAAAATGCAACTTACAACTCCTCATACTCCTCAGCAGAATGGTGTAGCCGAGAGAAAAAACAAACCATTGTGGAGTGTGCAAGGTGCATGCTCAAGGCAAAGGGGTTGCCCAACTCTTTTTGGGGCGAGGCAATGCACACAGCGGTGTTTCTATTGAATAGAAGTCCAACTATGTGGAAGGCAAGACTCTAGAAGAGGCATTAAGCCCAAGGTGGGAGCTTTGCAAGTGTTTGGTTGTACAACCTATGCTCATATTTCCAAGGATGCCCTACTACTCCTTTGATAATCATTCAAGTTGTGTGAGCTTTGAAGTGTCCTCTCTCTTGCTTTTGTCTTCTACTCCATAGCTGGTTTTTTCAAGCTTTCATAGTGTGCTTAATTACAAATCAAGCCATAGGTAAAGGTCAACAAATATAAGAAAGGAATGAGCAAAGCAACACTTTCTTAGACACTTTTCAGGAAAACTTTTGATGTTTCCTTAAGAGTTCAACTTGCTATATCTAAATAGCTATTCAATTTAAGGACATGTCGTAGCTCCTTACACGTTACTAGGTAATTGATCTTCACACTGAAGATCTACACTTAGAAATTCAGAGAGCAGTGTCTTAACTCTTTGAAACACCTTGTGTCCATTTTCACCAAGAGAAAGTCCATACAAAAGTAATGCAGAACCATTGAATAAAAAGATTTTAGTATAAGGATAAAGTCAATTCAGCATAAGGGCAGCTGCCCAGAAGCATTTTGTCATAGAACTGTCTACAAAAAAAGGAAATATTCCAAGAATAAGAGTGAATTCCATGAGCTAAGATCGGCAACTGGGAGATGGTGTTGGACAAAGCTTGAATATGAACAAGGATTCCGCTTAGTTTGTGATAAGACAATCAATCTAGACAGAGTATCATCATCTTCTCAAGTGCAAAGAGTTTCTAGAGGTGTGGGGGCCAAAAAGGATCTTTTCTCACAGATAAAATAGAGCTTGCATTTCCTTAGGAACATAGGTAATACTAGTTTGTTGGGTTTTATATGGCATGCACAGGACTGCTAGAGAAAGTTAACTTTGCACATAGACCTTTTTGCATAGGATCCTTTTATTTTGAGAGCTAAGCATTTTAGATAAAATATAGTATAGCTTATTTCAACATAGTTGTTAAAATGTTTTGGGTCCTACAGGCACCCTACTCTCTTTGGGTTTGGATTTTTTTTCTTCTTTTCTTCTATTCTATCTTCTATTGTATTCTATTTTATTCTCTTCTCATTCTCCCCCTCTTACAACCTAGTTCATTTATATGCACTAGATTCTTGGTTTTCCATTTATATTTTATTTACTTTGTGTGCTTGTTATCTATTCCGTTGTCTTCAAATGTACCATTCTCTTTCATGTCTTATTCTTTGTTGTTTAATAGTCTAGGTTCTAGCATTTTAAGGAATGTTGGATTGCTATATTTTCACAAAACTGCCTCTGGGCTTGTTGGATTTTTTTATATAGCCAAGGTTCAAGTGAAGCTATTTGGGTAGTAACAAACCTTGTTTTCTCCTAATTTGTGTAAGATCTTTATTTGAAAGTATGGGTTTGTAATTATCATCTTAAATTTCCTTTTTTGGAAATATGTTTTCTTTTAGAACACCAGAATTTTACTGCTCGATATCTTTTCTAGCCTTATACTTTTTAATGGTAACTTTTTTATCTCTCTTGCTATTTCTGTTCCACACTCTGCACCTTATGAATATGGATTTCGCATTCCAAGTTTTTTTTTGAATGCCAGTATTTTACTCGATATCTTTAGTAGCCTTATGCTTTTTAATGGTATACTTTGTATATCTCTTGCTATTTCTGTTCCCCACTCTGCACATTATGAATATGGATTTTGCATTCAAAGTTTTCTTAGCTTTCTTTCTTGCCCATAACTGGATTGTTTGGCCATTTTCTCTGAAGGCTTATTACCACATGGCCAACGGCAGTATTGTTAGCTATTCACACTAGGTATCAAGGGTGTGAGCAACTTTACAACTCAGAGATTTCAAAATGGTTCCCTCGTGTTTGAAGTGTCATAATCATGTTGAATTCAAATTGGCTCTGTCAACGTTACATGTCTACTATTGAGGAGATGCTAGACTCTGTTCAGAACCCAAACATGACAAAATATTTTTCTATAAAGGCATGATAAATCAACAGAAGCAATAACTCTTTGGGTGCATGGTTCTTGGCAGGTACGAACTTTGTGCTTACGTGAAAATCCAGGGTGCCTATTTATTGCAACAAATGGAAATGCAGTCACCATTCTCACAGATGCACAGGAGTGGGCAGGTTTCTGCCTGATTTGGCCCTGTGTCTCCCAGTTATTGCAACAAACTGTGACGTGGTCACTTATCTGACAGATACACAGTAGTGGGCAGTCTTTTTATGAGACCTAAAGTGGACGTATGTTTGTGCATGCAACCTGACCACTCTTGGGTAGTGGTGAAGTGGGTAGGCCTGTTGCAAGATCTGATCCACTATGATGATATGAGAATGTGTGGGTAGACTCCCATAAGATGAAGATGGCACGTCCCCTTTGCAATGTCATGTACTATCTTAGGCTTAGCATTAAAAACTTAGTGTAATGCTAAATACCACAAAAATACACTTTTTACATTTATTTTTAACTACAGTAGGTTAGTGTAGGCCAGATCACTCTTAGTCTCAGAAACCCGTTCCGACCCTTTTGGGCCGGAACATACTGTACGGATTTTTTTTTTTAAATTAAAGCCTGAAACAGGTATTAAAACGGAGCGGATATTTATGATTGTCCAACAGTGATAAATTTGATGAATTGACCAAGAAAGCCTCAAAGGTAGAATCAGAAAATCATTTTCTCTTGAGATATTAAGTTTGCTAGCGCTTGCTAAGTGGACGTATATTGTTCTGAGCTAAGATCTTACATCAAAGATGAGCTTAAGGTTCATCGTTGTTCAAAATTACAGCCGGGACAAATAATTTCAAAATGGGTGAATTAATTTAGGGGGAGGTATTGCAAATGAATGGCTATGAAGAGATGTTGCTGAAGAAACAATATTAGCAATATTGGAATTTTATTAGGAACAATTGGATCAGTAGTCACTTCTCGTAGAGTACTTAGTGTCACACTTCTCGTAGAGTACTTAGTGTCAGGAATAGATGGGCTTGCACTTATTTGATATTGACATCCATAATAGATGTTTTGTAGAGCTTGAAAATAGAATTTTTGTGTATTTGAGCTGTGGCACCTCAATCCCTTGAAAGTGTGGAGAATATTGGTGAGGCCTCCGAATACAAGGCCACAAAATCATTTTTAAAGAGATGGTAAAATGGGCATCGAATATCAAAACCCATGGTGAATTCTCATGGCTATCTAACTTACAAATTGAGAAAGATTCAAATAAATTACTAGAACAATTTAATTGTGGATAAAGTAGGGTTTGTTGGCAAGCACTCCAATCTCACTATGCAAATGGAACATAAAAGCTTTTTTTTTACAAAGAGTCTACAACATTAATAAATGCATTTGCTTTAAGTCAATATCAATTTCAAAGCCTCAAGAGTTGGTCTATTGAGCAAATAAGCATGAAGTGGACCATAAGCTTGCAACGTCCACAATATGTAGTTCTTCATCAAATTTTTTCTCCCTATTTTGAAAACCAAAAGTTGTATCGTGCATGCACATTATATTTCAATTTTTTTGCGATATAAAAATTCGTTTCCCATCTTAGGTCATGAATTAGTAGCTTACTAGTAGTAGAAAGCAACATTTAACTTGTCATTAGAAATAACACTTTGTTTGATGGTAGATTGCATGACATCACAATTGTTAATCATGCCATTGACATAGTCTTAAATTGAGCCCACATCCAAACAATAGTTAGTCATTATCATGAGTACCTTTTGTTGCTTATCCCCACACGCATGAATTTGAGCATTAATCATTTTAACATTATCTTTCACCAATTAATAATTAATTCTCACATCAACTTCAAAGAATTGACAACTATTGCTTCAATAGTAGTTGCTTACCTTGCGAGTACCATTTTTTCCAAACAATCTACTACTTGAATTAGCCTCTATCATATCGATAGAGAAAATCACATGTTCATTTTCAATTTGTTCCAAATATGTTGTATTGTTGCTAGCATGTTTGCCAAATGAGTCACTTCCACAAAAAATAGTCGACATCCTATTTAACAATGTAATTCATGACACATTTTTTGTTTTTCCAAAAAGGGGTCTTTGCTATGACTAATTATTTCATCTAATAGACAAACAACAACACACATAAACATAAGTTTGTGCTAACTAGTTAATAATGTTTGTTTGGACTTTTAGTATATTTAGAAAAATTGACTTGGAAAAGATAACTAGAAGGTTTGGAACTTATTCAAACAATTTCAATTAGCTCAAAAACTTAATAAATTTGAGTGATCTACAATGATCAATTCGATAATCATTGACATTTGAACATTTATGTTTATCATTTTATTGATTCTTTGGCACGTCATCAACAAAATGTCTCATGTATTTGATTAGTTTGTGGAATTCACAAATATGTCTCCTAGAAAGTTACACGATTGTGATGAAACATCATGAAATCATGAATGCTGATTTGTCAAAGCATGCAGGTTGAATAATGAGTTCTGTAATATGCATTTGTGAATTATTTGATATTGAATCATAAAATTTAAGAATAATGCATTGTAACATTGATGCCTACTTTAAGGATATTGACAATGCAAAAATGTTGATAATAAAATTGTAAATAACTATCATAAAATTTTGATTTTAGAATTCATGACTAGTTTGGTGAACATTGATTTTGGAGATTTTGTTCAATTTGCAAATTCAAAATAGTAATTGTGATGACTACTTTTGTAAATATTGATTGTAGAATTGTGAATACTAAATTGTGAAATTTGTGATTACTTTATTGAATATTAAATCTAAAATTGTAAAAATTGAAGTGTGATGATTTGTGATTACAACACAGTGACAAAAAAAGAGAAATGACCTAGAGACTTGTTTTCTCAAAAAACTGATTTTCTTTTTGAAAAATGTCAAAAATTTTGAATGTTAAATTTACAAATATTATTAACATTTGTCAAGAGGAGGGATTGCATTGGGTATCCACAAGAGGATAAGGAGTAGGGTGGAACAAGTCCTATGGGGTGACAATCAAGATTGGATGGAGGTAAGACTCCAGTGGAAGGGGTGCTTGTTCAGCCTCCTCTTTTTCTATGTTAAGAATACACCAACAACCAGCCAAGGATGAAAAAGAGAATGAAAGTATTATCCTGGACTACTATAGGGGGATGATGGGACAACCAAAAATAATTGACCAAGTAAAGAGAAGGGCAAGACAAGAAGTCCTGGCATGCATTCTGATGGTGGTTAAGGAGGAAGACAAGCAGACACTTGGAGAGGCCCTCACCATGTCTCAAGGTCTTCGGCAGCTGCAAGTGCAATGAGAGTCCTGATTGACTGCATCTTGATAACATGACTAAATATTTCTTGGTAATCCACTCCTTGGATTTGAGTGAATCCTTTGGCCACCAACCTTGATTTTGCAATGGAACCATCAGAGTTGATCTTCTTCTTGAAGATCGACTTGTTGTCGATAACTCTCTTTGAGTGGGAAAGTTGACCAAAGTCCAGGTTTGGTTCGATAGAAGTGAGTTGTACTTGCTTTCCATTGCTTCCTGCCATTTCACAACATCCTTAGAGCTAATTGCTTCAGCTAGGGTTTCCAGATCTCTAGATGAAGTCTGTCAGACTCCAAATCTAAAACTTCACTTAAAATCTAGCTTATCCCATGCACAACGATCAATAATGTTGATCCTTGTTGATTTCCCTACATGTACAAACATCAGAGCACACGAGACATGGTAGAGCTGGCTGCCTTGTCTCCTCCCAACCTTTTCTACATAGATTATGATGAGGAATGCCTCTCTCTAGGCTCACTTATGCACAATCCTCAAGCACCCCTTAACCCTGACCTTTTCTAATGTCGACACATGGCCAATTCCATGCACAGGCGACACTTGCCACTTGGCAGTACTCTGCCACATAGGCAAGTGTAGGGTCAAAGATCTGGTGTCGTAGTAGCCCTCCCGCCTATCAACAAGGGTTAGAACGCTGAATAGGTGCCTAACTATGTAAAGATGCTACTCTTAGATAGTTCTCTACTTTTTCTCTAACTCCATCACCACTAACATTACTCACCCCTAACTCTACTCCACTAAACTAACATTCATCATGAGTTTGTGAAGGGAAGAGAGAGTAGAAAAGAGAGAGGGAGAGAAAGAGAGAAAGAGGGAGAGAGATTAGATCAAATGCTCAATATCATTGCTTATGAAAAAACATTAACTAGCATAAACTAAGAACATAGCAAATGGGAAACAACACACACACCATTCCAAAAGCATAAGCAAAGAGTGATTAGCACTTGAGGATGTTTGAGCTCCCAAAATGGTAGAATCTCCTCCTCTCTATTAAGCATGAAAATATTGTACAAATGGTGTCTTTTTATAAAAAGGGGAAGGCCCTTGCCCCAAAATCCTATTGGCTGATATTCACATTGATCCCATCCATTCATTTTGGATCCAAATTGATCCAAGGGTCCACAAAAAGTACATTAGAAATCACAAGATTCATGTGAGTCCAAGATTGGACCCAACCTTAAAAAGTTAAATTCTAAGTTCTAAACTTGACTTTGGGCCTCAAGTTTTTATTTTGATTACAAAAGGGCCCAAGTCTATTATTTCTATTTACATTTAACTTGCGTCCTCCTTGGGCCATGGGCTTATATGCGCAGGAAGCCATGCCCTCACAACTAACTTTATTTATTTCTCTGTGTTGGGAATACCCCCGTCAAGGCCTGAGGTATTGTCGGGGGTCCCTCAACACTCTGCCAGTTCAATAAAGTGAGCGCCTGGCTCGCCTCTGGTTGATCAGGTAACTCGTCACATCTTCCATAAAGTTGATTCTGCCAATATTTTTCATGTCCTTATTAATGTGCAGGGACTTGTGGACGTCGGTGATCCATCGTTGGTCGATCCAGGCTTGAAAACGGCTCGTGTAGGTATGGTGGCCCACGAGGGTGTCTCGGTAATACACTTGAGCGATTGGCAGCTGATCTTCCACGCGATCTGAGGCTAATGCCTTATTAGGATCAAAAAATATAGGTGGAAGAAAGTTATCCCACTTGGTCTTTATACCCATGAGATACTCCAAGTCCCAGGCGTAAGTTGTTGCCACACAGACTATTGGGTCAGGACAATTGAAATATTCATTTGAAAACTTGTTGAGAGTCCTTTGGGCATCTACAGCCGTTGTCCATCTGTGCTCTGAGGAAATTTTTGGCCAATTGCAATTGTTTAGCGTGATTTTGTCCAGTGGGATGCCGCATTCTGCCCATTTGGTTTGTTGTGAGCATGGCAAGAAATGGGCATTTACTCGGAGTTGCTAAGGACTCATTTTGCCACTGTTTTTTGAAATCGAGGTCTCTAATCTGCAAATTGGGGGGCTTATTGGTGCAACATGATGATCTGCTTCCCTGTTGATCCTATCTCAAGCGGGATCTTGTTGGATCTTCTCTGATTTTGCCAGATCTGGCTGAATCTTGGTGAATCTAGCTTGATCTATCTTGATTTTCCTAAATCTGGCTGTGATGGCCTTGCAGATGAACTTTTTGTAACATGCCATTGACGGGAATTTTTTTTTAAAAAAAGTGCAAATGTATCAGGCTCTATAACGAAACGAAATGAAACTAGATGAAGCGAAACTTAAATGAGCTTGGATACTAATATCGGTGAAGCGAAGTAATCACGAAGCTAAACGAAAATAGTCGTGAACGAAATCAATTCGGATGAAGTTTGGATATGATTGCTAGTCATTGCCTACTATATCATTCCTACAATCCTCCAGAATGTAGACAAACACTACTGATCTACGTTATAGATTAATGCAACATTCAACAAGATTGAACCAGTGTGCAGAATTGATAAAACAAGTAAATGAGAGACACGAACAATAACAGACAATAAGTTATTCGAGATCAGACAAAATTCAGAATAATATGTGCTATCCAACTTGACTATAGGGGTTGATGAGGAAAATCATCTTGCTTGTGCATTTACAAGTTGTAAATATAATTCTCTAGTATGTACAAACTCGAGCTACATGTCATGCACAGTGTCTAGATGGTCATATTCACTTGATGGTTCCACAAGTTACATTTGGCTATGCCTTGTCTCTTCAAGTTTTATAGTGCATGTGTATGTTCCATCATGCAAAATTTTATGGAGCTATGGAGCTAATGGAAGGAGTGCACTATATGGAGTCTTGTTCAGTTATAAGCCTAAGGTTGTGTACCTTAGTGTTCTTGAAGATTATTGCTTTGCATGTGGTTTCTTGGAAGGAAAGAAGGATGTAGATCCTAGTCTATGGATCATGGTTGGATGCTTATCCACCAAGGAAGGCTACATAGCCTTTACACTCTCTATCTCAAAGGTGTTTGAGCATGGAGGAGTTGTTTATTTTGAAGATCTATTTACTATCTTGGAAGTGTCCAAGAGCACAGTATCTCTTATTACATCACAAGTCATTGCTATGATGAGTAATCAAGTTGTGATGGGGTCGAGGTTTGAGGAGGAGTATCCTCAACATGCATGTCCAAAGAGATCTTCATCATTGAACAAGGCCGAGTCCTTGTTGTTCTTATTTCATGGAAAAGAAAGGATAAGTGAAGATGGTATTCATTCTATTCTACTCACCTATGATTGTCTTTCTTTGATTGATGTTGTATTTTGCTTAGTTGAGATTTGCTTATCTCAAAGATCAAGTAAGACTATTCCAGTTTTGAATGAAGTCTTTAGTTTGGAATTAATTCTTGTCATTGGTGACTTGATTATGTTTCCAAAACATCTAGAAAGCAAGATATTGTATCATCATTTGTATGCTCTTAAATTGAGTAAGAGCAAGTATGAGTTTAGTACTCATAGTTTGAAAAAAGGAGTTTTTTCATGTTTTGAGGCATATTGTGAACTTCTTTTGAGAGTAAGTGAAACATCCAATGAGGACACTTACATCCTTAAGAAAGTATTTAGCCTCAATTTGAGAGTTCATAGTGTTTGGACTAATGAAGCTAGTGTGTTAATCTTGAATGTTGCTCATGGTACAATCTTGGAGGCCTCAGATTTTTCAGATTTTGGTGCATCCAACTTCATGCATGTGGACTTTGCAATCCGAGGATCGACATCAGACATGCAGGAGGCACATTGGCATAGTAGCAGATTGGTGGAATATTTTTCAAAGGCATTTGGAAAAAATTTCTGTCAAAGAGATCTTATCATGGTTATGGTAGGGGTGGTGCTATGATGGATTCTTTGATCATCTTCAGTTCAAATCCAAAGCAAAGAATCCACACACAAGAAGTTTCTTCATCAACAATTTGACCAACCTTGAAGGATTTCCAAGTTCAAGTGATCAAGCCAAGTTGATAACTTTTTAGGAGTGTAAAGAATAAAAAGCTATCCAACTTGTCTATAGGGGTTGATGAGTAAAATCATCTTGCTTGTGCATTTACAAGTTGTATATTTAATTCTCTAGTATGTACAAACTCGAGCTACATGTCATGCACAGTGTCTAGATGGTCATATTCACTTTGTTCCATTGCATATATCACAAGTATGTGAATTGAGCACATGACCATGTAGATTTGGGTGAGTTTGAGTTAGGTAGATCTAGATTTGATGACATGCAAAATCAGTTAGTGTGCATGCATGCAACATGCAATCACTGCATGCAACATGCAAGTCAGTATACATGATCTACACATGTCCAAGTCATCTAGGGAAGTTACATGCAAGACATGCAAACACTATTTGATACATGCATGTAGTTTTGTAACATTTGGACAAAGTAGATAGGAGTTAGGTGCAATTTTAGCATGCAAGTTGTTAGGTGTCAATATGGTAATAGTTTACACTTGATTAGGTGTTGGGAATGCATTGATTACAATGAGTACCACGAATTTTGGCTCTCCTATATATGTACATATCATTCTCATTCATATCTAATGATGAATCAAGCTTTGGTAATGTCATAATGTCAAAATTGGATCTCATGCTATTTTGGTTGTTTTGATATTCTTTCTCTAACTCGAGATTGGTGTCTTCTTTGGTTATGTATTCTCTCTATTTGTGAGGAATTAGGTTTACTTTGATCTGTTGCATTCTAGATTGTGCTCTAGACTCAGATCCATTGGTAGATTGCAGGATTGCTCTACAGATGTTTTGTGTGCCATCACAAAGCATGGTCAAGATCATTCACACATTTCTTGTGGATCCCTACACGTGTGAAGTTGCTGGATTTTTCACACATAATAGCTATAATATCATCTATTGATCCTCTTGATTTTGAGCACTGTGATAGACCCACATAGTGCATTGGTGTGAGAGAAAATAATGTTCTCCCACAAATAGTGTCTCGCTTACTAGCACACTTCTTGGATCTATTAATACTCTTACAAAAATTGTCTCGCTCACAGGCGCACTTGTATTCTATATTTTTCGTCTATTTGTATGTGTTTTATGCATCTAGCAAAAATGTGTATATTTCACGAAGTCTGACCATCCGTCTGAGGATGCTCAGAACTACTCATCCGCAACTGTGTTCCAAACTTGGCGAACACTTCAATCTAGAAATTTCTCGTAAACTTGGGATCCCTGTCAGAAACTATGGACTTCGGAAGATCATGTAACCTGACAATATTCTGAATAAACAACTCAACCACTTGCAGAGTTGTGACCTTCTTGGTCGTTGCGATGAAGTGAGCCATCTTGGAAAACCTGTCTACCACTACCATAACAGAGTTTAATCCATTCTGGGTCTTGGGTAGCCCAACAATAAAATCCATAAAGATGCTTTCCCACCTTCTTGTAGGTATCTCAAGTGGATGTAGCAAGCTCAGAGGACTTACTCTCTCGGCCTTGTTCACCTGACAATCCATGCAACGCTGGACGTACTCTCTTACATCTCACTACAATCGTGGCCAGAAATAATGCCTTTTTAAAAGCTCACTAGTCTTATCAATACCAGGGTGCATTGGAGGAGCTATAAATCCAAAAAAGACCCTTTGTAAAGATTATTTTTATATTTTTTTCTCAATTTTTTCTGACACATGGACCAATCAAAACACTCAAATTTGAAATCTATGTAACGTAACTTTTTAAGTCCACATTTTGATTCCACACTAAAAATGACATAACGTTTTAGTGGTAAGTCCGAATTTAGCGGAGTTTGGTGCATTGGAAAGTGCTCAACAAGGGGTTTCCAATGATATGTTAGTTGATATACTTTTGAGCTACGATTAAAAAGTTATGGCAAGTCAAAAGTATTAGTGTTACAATATTTTAATAATATAAACTACTTCTTGCACGAATTCTTAAAGGGTCTTTTTGGAGCTCAAAGCTCCCCTAATGCCTTGCGTAGGGACTAACATGGCATTCATAAAGTATGAAGATCCTTCACGTCTGGCACGAATACTATTCTATTTTCTCAACTACATACCTTCCTTCACGGTGTATGTCAAATAAGTACTGGTGTTTTTCTCTACGGAAGCGACAGGCAAGGCTGACTCTTCCGCTTGGTCGACTAACTTGCATGCATAGGCTACACACACTGACAATGTGGGTTCTTTTTGTTGAGCCCTCTTGATCTCCTCCATGAGATCATTGTCAACTATAGACAAGGCTCATCCGATGCAGTACCAACGATAGTGCATCATCGACCACATTTTCCTTCCCTCTACTGAAGCGAATTTCCAAATGAAATTCCTACATCAACTCGGCCCACCGAACTTGGTGGCCTTACAAATCTGGCTGAGTGCAAAATACTTTAAAGTGTAATGATTTGTGTACACAAAAAACTTGATGTCGTATAAATAATGTCTCCACACCTTGAGCTCATGTACTCACATATAGCTCTTTCTCTTGTGCGAGTATACCATCTTGGCTCAACACTGCACCTACGACAATGCCATTTGCATCTGTCTCTAGGTCAAACAGTTTTTGGGTATCAACAAACTTGAGAACTAGAGCCGTGGCCAGTGCCTCCATCAAGTTCTCAAAAATGTGTTGAGCTTCAGCAATCCACCGATCTACAGTGCTATTTTAAAATAACTGGTCCATCAAAGGAGCAGCTATCTTGGAATAGTTCCTAACGAACTACCAATAGAACTTGCAAAAACTTAAAAAAGATTGTAATTGCCATATATTGGCAGGCCTCGGCTACTTCTTAACCACAGTCACCTTGGCTGGGTCAACCGAAATACTCTCAACAGTCAGTACATGATCCAATTAATTGACACGAGTTTTACAACTCTGTCTTCTGAGCATTGACATACAAGATAGAAGCTTGTAATTTGCCCAATACGGTCTTGAGATGAACCTCATGCTCCTCGATTGCTTTACTAAGAACCAATATATCATCAATAAAATTGACGACAAAATTGCCCATATAGTCTCGAAGACATCGTTCATGAGCATCATGAACGTGGCTGGGGCATCGGTTAACCCAAATAGCATAACCTTAAATTCATAATGATCGAAACGGGTTCGGAAGGCCATCTTCTGGATGTCTTCATCTCGAATCTGTATCTGATTGTATCCACTTTTGAGAGCTATCTTATTGAAAATGGTTGCATCTTGCAACGCATCCAATAGATCATCAATCTTGGGCATCAGATACCTGTATTTTACAGTGATCTTATTCAATCCCCTGTAATCTACACACATCCAAAAACTACCATCTTTTTTCTTAACAAGTAAAATAGGAGAGGCGAAAGGTGAATAACTCGGACGGATGTACCCCAGCTTGAGATACTCCTCCAACATCTTTCTGACTTCCTCTTTCTCTTTTAGGCTCATCCTATAAGGAGGCCTACATACAGGACTTGCCCCTGGAACGAGCTCAATACGATGATCAATGTTCTGACTAGGCGGCAATCCCTCTGGCATATTACTAATTAGCACATGTTTAAACTGAGTGCAGATGGACTTCTCCAACTCACTTGTTGGGTCACATCTAGGCTGTAAAGAAAATGCATGTGCACTAGGGGATGCAAAATTAGATGAAGCTTCTTGTGGTTTATTAGTGAGTGTGATTATCTGATTTTTATCAATATAAGAATCAACATTATCTGACCAGTTGGTGTCATCAGTAATGACGGGGCATGAGGGTGGTGATGGAAGAGCAACGAGAAGGCTAAGTGGAATATCAACTCTATCATCTTCCAGTATGAAAAAAAAAATAGAGACAACACAAAATCAAGCTAGAAATTGCACTAATTGAAACACACTCAGGAAAGAGAAATGTGAAAATGTTCAGCTTATTCACAATTTAGAAGTGAAAGAGAAAAAGGCAACTGGAAAGTAATAAAACTC
Source organism: Diphasiastrum complanatum (assembly GCA_029204225.1). NCBI lineage: Eukaryota > Viridiplantae > Streptophyta > Lycopodiopsida > Lycopodiales > Lycopodiaceae > Diphasiastrum > Diphasiastrum complanatum. Next base: position 31,880,839 of record CM055112.1, on the reverse strand, counting down.
TGGGGAAAACACAAAGCCAAGGACAATTAGTACTTCCCTTGCATCCTACACTAGTACAAAAGTCGGTAAAAAACTTTTTTTGGGCCCCAAATCGGTTTGAAAGTCAAAAAATATAGGAAAAAAACGGGCTGTTTGACGTCGAATTTCTTCCAACGGCAAAAGTTTTTCATGAACCGTCAATTGGTAGTAGGTTGCCCTCCTACTAGGCCCAATTTGCACCCTTAATAGCAAAAATCGAAGAGAAATCGGAGAAGTTACACCCAATCCAAAAATTTGACCTATTTTTTGCTTGAAAATCGACAAAAAAGTTCAAATTTTCAGAAGAATTCTCGCAGAGCTCTCTGAAGTTCCATCTCAATGAGACAAGGACACAAAAGAGTCTGTGAGAGTTAGTTTGATTTCAGTGAAAATTGGATTTCAGTGCTTAAAAAGCACTAAAATTTGAAGATCCAAAAAATCCTTAAAAAAATAACTCTCACAAACCACTTCAATCGATCCAGAATATTACTTTTCATTTGTGGTGAATCTTGCGAGAGTTAGTTATGATTATTGGTGAAGATCAAGCCAAAATAGTGGCTTTGAACCCTCGCAAACAGTGAAATTTTCACTTTATGCGAGAGTTAACCCTCGCAAAAAATTTCAGATCAGATCTAGGCCAAATTGAGCTCCTATGATCTGAGAGATATCAAGATTTTTTGACTTTAAAACAGCTAAAGAACCCTCGCACAGCCAACTCTCACACTAAAGAACCCTCGTAGACCAGATCAGTAGGAAGATATGCATCAGATCTAGCTATTGTCAAAATATCAGGACAATCAGTGCAAGGAGTAAAACGTTATCAAGGAAAAATCCTCAAATACCAGCCTATCAGATTGATCAAACCCATAAAATCCAGATTACATCCCATTGTACCAACAAGATCCAACTACCTTGGACTCTACCATCGAATGAATCTAAGATCTGGATGATTAGTAACAAGAAGGACAATGAATCAGACATGACACTTTCTCATAATAGTAGTTATGCAACAAGAGACAGAACCGGAACCAGTGCCAATGGATCCAATGGATCAACCCATACATGTGGCTCCCTTGCAAGCAGTCCGGAGGACACCTCAAATGGAGATACCAAAATACGACGGATCATCAGATCCTATCCACTTCCTCCAGATCTATGAGCAAGCTTGTGAAATCTACGGCAATCAGACACTTGTAGAGAAGTTGATGTTGTTCCCCATGTCACTAGTAGTTGTGGCTCAAGATTGGTTTTTCAACTTTTCAGAGGAAGAAAAATCCACCTAGGAAGCAGTTAAAGCGGCTCTCATCATGCGCTTTAAACCAAGAAAGTTCCTAGAAGACCTGTTTTTCCTGCTCACCAAAGTTAAGATGGGAAAAAAGAGAAAGGGTCAAGGACTATATTGAGCAGGTCAAATATCTACGATCCAAATGTTGTGTAGCCCTAACTCCCGATCATGCGGTGATGATGTAGATCGCTATGGAATCAAGAGAGTACCAACTCAACCATCGCAAAAATTTGTTATGGCAAAAGTTTTAAAGATAGATCAACCAAAGGCACCTGCGAACAAGAAGAGCCAATTGAAACAACGTTACAACCAAGTGATCCGATGGAGTGATCTACCTGAAGAAGCTATAGCCACAGTGGATGTGGATATTCGCAACCATGAGGTGAATATCACACCAGTTCCAAAGAAAGACAACAAGGACGAATCCAACTATGTGACAAAAAAGGGCAAGAAGGAGGTGTTGGATGAAGTCAATCAGGATGAACTCGGATACATCGTCATCTTCTTCTCAGATGATGGAAAATCAAAAGATGACCAGTCGGGCTAAGATCAATATGTTGAAGGAGGAATCTCGTTGAGTACCAGTTCACGAGATGTCTGAGACCTTCAAGAATTTACCTTAATCGACGTGATAATTATGATGCCGCAAGCACAATGAGAACCTGATCAAAATCAAGAACCAGGGGAACAAGTCTTCGAGGGACCTGCATGAACATAGTTGATGAACCTTGCCGACCCATGTGAAGAAAAAAAATCGTGCATGTGGGAGAGTAGTTAACACCCACACAATTCAAGCAGCTACGATCATTGTTGGTGGAGTACATGGATTGTTTTGCTTGGAATTACAATGATCTGAAGGGCATCTCACCAACAGTAGTCCAACACACCATACCCTTGCTGGATGGAGTGGTCCCCAAGGTGAGTCATTATTACTGCTACAACCCGAAATATATAGAGCTGATCAAACAAGAGTTGCAGAAGTTGTTAGACGTTGATTTCATTTATGAAATAGAGCACACTGAGTGGGTATCGCCTATAGTTATAGTACCCAAGAAGAACGACAAAATGCAAATCTGTGTGAATTTGAAGGCACTAAATGTAGTCACTAAAAAAGACCATTTTCCTTTACCCTTTACGGAAAGTGTCCTTGACAGAGTAGCAGGAGCAGAAGCCTACAGTTTTCTGGACGACTTCAGTGGTTACAATCAAGTGAAGATAGTGCCACAAGATCGACACAAGACAACATTCGCCATTGCATGGGGGACTTATGCCTACAAAGTTGTTAGAGTCCAGTTACGACTCTATCATGATCTCAGCATAGCCGGTCACCAGAGGGTCTGAGGCCTAGTGTTGGTAAGGGCCGGTGGCCGATGACGACATCTGTCCCAAGTTGGGACTGGTGCATCATAAGTAGCGACCTGGTGTGGCCGCCTAACAAGCTGTTAGAGATGCGGTGTGTCTTGACTATCAAGACCCTAGCCGTCAGTGATGAGATGCTAGCTGGCAAGTAGTCGGGGTGACCAAGAGTGTCATAGGTCTTTGTTAGGCACGAGGGTGGTACCCTATGAGTCACTCAGTATTCAGGTCACAGGGGACAGGCATGCCAAGTGGACAGATCACCCACAGGTGGATGCCATGTGCCAATTGACGGGAATAGCAGGTAGGAAAATCACGGATGGGGTGCCTATGGTTGGGAGGTTCATTCTACCCACCGGCTTCGAGGATTCACAAGCTTGGAGAGACTGGCTTGTGTTGGAGGGTTTGCGGATCCCAAGGCAACCCTACCTTTAGTTAATAAGTGAGAGGGATTTGGCACCCTGCGTGTGTAAGTCCAACCTGATGATCACATAGTTATTTGATAATTAGAAAGTCAATAAAAGGACTTTAGGTCTTTTTTGCAGGACTTTTAATGTCGCAGGGCCTAAATGTCAAGTTAGTGAATAAAGTTGAGTTTCCCTCCAGTTTGGATGGTTCTCACTCTTTTTTAAATTTGAATAATTAGGGAGGCAAAAATGGACCAACAAGATTCAGAGGCCAGGGTCCTCCTCTCTACTATAAAAAGGGACCAAGTCGAGTTCCTACACATGTTCATTTCCTCATTTCAATAAAGCAGATTGGTTCTCTTCAGAAATGGATTGATGAATGTCCTTGCTCTCTATCACTTTTCCTCCATCTCTCATGCTCTATTTGTGTTTTTCTAATTGTTGGATCTGATTGTTATTGGAATTGCATGTTATTATACTTTTTATGAGAGAGAAAGAGTAAGCTATTGTGGATCGTAGTGTTAATGGATCGTAGTGTTAATGTTTAGGGTTAATGGGTTAGATGTGAATCCTCCATTCATGTTGAAATCTGAACTATACTATCGTTCTCATGTGAACGAACCTACACGTGACAACTACCTTCGTCTCTTTGATGCTAGATTGACTAGAACTTGGTTTGAGGTTAGGCAAGGAAAGAAACCCACTACAATTTTGGCGCCGTTGCCGGGGAGCTACGCCAATTTTTCAGTTTGCAGCATGCTTGTTGGATGGTTAGCTTGCATTTAGGCATCTTGGTCTTGGCATGCTAGGGTTGGCTTTGTATTATAGATGTGATTTGTGAGAGTTGTCCAAAAACGTTCAAAAAATGAGTGGTGACTGTATTTTTTGTTTTTTTTTATTACTTTTTGATTCTTTTTTATTCAATTTTTGCCCTATTTTCTATTCCCTATAATTCAAGTTGAATAGGTAGGATTGTAGAGAATTAAAAGGGCTTTCTTTTCATTTAATTTTTTTTTTAATTCCGTTCAATATTAAGCAAGTTACAAATTTTTGAAGTTGGCCACAAAAATTTGTAAACTTGTCAAAAGCCAAAAACTTCCAGATTTTTGTATTTTTTTTGTCCTGTTTGATTCAATTTTTGCCCTACCTTCTGTTCTCCATAATTCCATCTAAATAGCTAGAGCTGTAGAGCATTGAAAGGGCTTTTTTGAAGATATAATTTTTTTCTTAATTCATTAATTATTGAGGAAGTTACAAAATTTTGAAAATGTCAAAAAAAAAAAAATTCTCTGATCTTGACAATGTCATTGCTAGTAGGTGCACCTATCTACAAGGATCAACATCAACAAGCATTATCTTGAGATCTTTTTTTGGATGGTGTCGACTACCCATTTGGCAATGAACAAGGTTATCATGAATGGCCACCGGACCCATATGACTATTATTGAAAATTTGCATTCAAGCTTCGAGGCAGGTGTCGTGGGACCGCCACCAGTTTTGGTGGGAGATACTGTTGGAGGGTTTGTGGATCCCAAGGCAACCCTAACCCTAGTTAATAAGTGAGATGGATTTGGCACCCTGCGTGTGTAAGTCCAACCCGATGATCACATAGTTAATTGATAATTAGAAACTCAATAAAAGGACTTTGGGCCTTTTTTGTGGGACTTTTAATGTCACAGGGCCTAAATGTCAAGTTAGTGAATTTTTTACAAGGGTTTTTTGAATTTTTATGGTTCATGTTTCACAGGTGTCCTTTTGGTTTGCATGTGATTGGAATCCTGTAGATCTGATCTTGGTGGTTCTTACAGGAGGGATCTTCATTCTACATTTCTGGATTCATTTCTAGCGTGTCTTCCTTATGGATTAAACTTTATTATGAGGATTGAGTTTCTTGAAAATTGATTTGTTATTAACTTCATGCTTTTGTATACTTGCCATTGAGATCATTTGTTCATTGAGAGTTAGATCCATGAAGAGTGCATTAGTGATCCCATGAGAGGATGAGTAGAGATGAGACATATGGCTTCACCATTATGAGTGATTGTATGATTGAGAGATTGTGGTCCTAAGAAGATAGAGGTGGGAGTTTATCCACTATTCAATGATTCCAATTTTTTTGTGAGTTCCATTTGAGAGGGTCTTCTTAGAGTGGTTCTATTCAATAGTTCAATATGAGTTATCCATTACTATCATGTCACCCATTAGACACCCTTTATGAGATTGCTAGTCGAGATCCATTCTGTTGATTGAGAGTGTTGCATGTAAGATGAAGATGATGAGCTGAAGCCATTGCCTTTGTCACTTTCCAAAGAGAGACTTTCTATTTTCTATGAGAAATACTTTTGGGAGGATTTTTGTGAACTGCGTAATTCATTTGTATTTCTGTTTGCGGGGAAAAAGACCCCCTTTTCAAGCTATTTTTGACGGAAAATCATCGTCACGCGCTATTACGCCAATGCGGAACTGTTAAAAAATGACTCTTAAATGACCCATAATGGCCGGTTGCACTTTTATTGAAACTCTGTTTATTTATTAATTTACGCTGGACTTAAATATAACTAAGAAGCCTATGCCCCTACTTCTCGGGTTTGTCGGGGCTAGGAGGTGCTAGTTTGTCTTAAAAACCAGTTAAATGGCAGTTTTATTCACCGTAGGCCACTTTAGTAATTTAAAACCAAACTTGGGGCTCAGCCCTTAAGATTGGGCCCATCTGCCAAAAAGCCCTTATTGGTGGCCATTCATGAAGAGGTGCACCTTTTGGGGCCTCAGCCCTCTCTAGCATTAGAAGGGGCCAGCCTCTACATAGCATTCAGCCATTGTCACTTTTGAGAAGGAGAGAGAGAAACTAGGTGCAAAGAAAGAGCTTGTGGAGAAAGAAAGAGGGAAGGAGAAGAAGCAAGGCTGTTTGATCCCTGCTTGGTGCCTCCCACTCCTCTCTCAGCCTTTTTCATTTTTGTTGTCCATCATTATACACTGCTCACTTTGGAAGGGAGGAGGAAAGGAGAAGAGGCTGATCTGCCTGGTGCCTTCCACTCTATCTTCTTTGTTGATCTTTGTTGTAAACTGCCTATATTTCATTGCTATCGATTCATTGCTTTGATCTCTAGCATTGTGTTATCACCATTTCTTTTGTTGGATCTGCCTCTAACCGTGTGGTTGCAGGCTTTGACATTGTGAGGATTGTACTTGTATATTTTTGGTGTATCTAGCATTGTTACTGCAGGTTTTGAAGTATGGGACTGTGTTGTTCCTTTTACTGAGATATGAAAGTGAGGATTGATGACATACTGCTCTTAAGACTGCTCATTTCCTTGCATTTGTGTTTATGAGAGACTCTGGCTGAGTTTATAGGATTAGAGAATTAGTTGTCATTGTGTTCTGCTCAAGGATTGTTGTCTTGAGAGAATCTTGTTTCATGTTAGAACAGTGTTTTTATGCTTCAGAAGTGGGTGACTTGTAGCATCCTGTTTGTTTGATGCCATCGTTACTCCATCTGCAACCCTGCCCTACTCATTACCAAAAACCTGTTATCAAGTCCTATTGGCTGATCTGTAGCCCATTACTTGCTGTCTACGGGTTTGTTATGTGAGCCTAGCTGAGCACACTACTGTTACACATCTTGTAAGGCATAATCATTTGCAAGGGATTCTTGGAAACCAATAAACAGAGAATATCCTACGCGTGAGCAATGGGCATTTTAAAGAATAGCTGAAATCCGTTGGTGCTGCCTCACAATCACATAACCTTGCCTATCTGCGACCATCACTTCCCTAATCTGATCGTTGGCTTGCAGTCAGCGGCCCTTTCCATTCCATTTCCTGTCTGCTGTTAGCCCGTTGGCTGATCAAGGGCTTGTAACCTCTGACCGTTCTCTGTTATGGCCCGCTCCCTCCTCGCTTGCCTGAGTGTCTTCCTATTTGCGCTCAGGATCCCTGTTGCAACCTATCCTTCTTCTTGCGACCTCCCTGCTTGTTGGATCCGCTAACGGCTGTCTGCCCCGCTCCCTCCTCGCTTACCTGCGGCTGCTTCCTCTTCCCTATTTTCCCTAACCTGCGGTTCCTACTCATATCTCCTTCCTCTCTGATCTGCGGCCCTCCTTACCTGCATCCGCTAAGGCCCATTTATCCCTGCCTAGCACTCCCTATCCGCCCTCTTGCTCGCTTTCCTACTTCCCTGTTAGCTGGCTGTCTCGTGGCCTCCCTCTTGCGCTTTGCCATCTGGCTCGCTCCCTCTTCGTTTGCTTGCTCGCTGATACCCCTTCTGTGCCCTCTTCGCTGCCTGTGTGGGAAGAAGGTGTGCTCATCCCTCAGCCTGCTCCCTGTTGCGGGTTCCTACCCTGTCCCACGGCCCTGCCTGGCCACGCCCTTTCTTTCTTTCTACGTGCCTTCTTAAGCCTGCTACCACTCCATTCCAAATACTCGCTGGGGCTTCGCTTTGCACTATTATGGGAAGATACAAAGTTACCCTACATATTTGCTTCTGGAATGTTCTCATGGATGTGAAACTTTTTAGTTTCAAGCTGTTCAATCAGTTGTTATTGACCCTGTAGGTACATGTTCAGAATGTTGCCCTTCTAAACCTATACCTGGTTGCTCAATCGAGTGTGATATATGTTTTGTCACATCCCAAGCCTACTTGTGAAGTCTCTGAACATGAGTGTTATGAATGGAGCAGGCTTCTGTCTTCTTATTATTCAATCACAACTCATGTGAGAGCGATCTGGTTAGTAGACATGGCTGAAGAGAGCCATCCACCTACCTACATATCGTTGCTCCAGAGAACAAAACGATTGAGTGTGTCTGTCTATCTGCATTGAAGCATTGTTGCCTTCCTGGCATATAATCTAACTTTGTTTTACCTCACTCGTTAAGTGATTTCTAGCTCATACACGAGTCAGGCATGTACGTCCTATCAATATCTCAAAAGCCAGAGCTTACACGCGTGATCTCTTGTCCATTTTAGAGTTTTGTAGGCTATTTCAAAATTGCCTGTAGGCCGTTTGAAATCCGCCTGGCCGATTGACATTGAAAGTGCCTGTGATCATGAACGGCCTTATTTTCAACTCCATACCCAATGGAGCTTGAGCTGTAATCGTGGTATAGAACGACTTTCGTTAGCATTTCCCTAGATTGCCAGTCTATTTGGGGGTCATTTTATAATCCTTCAATTTCCATTGAGGACTTCTTTGTGAAGGAGAGTAATGGTTCTGGTTTCTCTGCTGGTAGACACCTGAGGAGTGTATCTTCTGTGACAGAGGAGCTGTTGTTTCTGTCCTTCATTGATGACAGAAGGACCATCTGAATACTTCAATGTTTTGTCAATGAGTGAATGAAGAAGCCATATGAGACTAGTTCATGGATTTATCATAAAGGAATGAATGTTCTACTTCTGCCACAAGGAAATGAGAGTACCAAATCATTAGAGAATGGAAAGACTAATTTTACAACTCTTGTTGAATTGAGGAAATATGGCTTAGAGTACTCTAGAAAATCATTTCAATGTTGTGGTTAAATCTTCCCATAGGAATAGGTATTCCCTATGTCGATACATCATATTTGAACATCAGGATACTGATTAGTTCAAAATTGATATATCGACAAAGGATTATATCTATCCTAGAAGTCTCACATCTAGATGAAATCATGAGATTCCCAGAGCCTCTTATTTTGCCCATTATACATTATCATCATTCTCGAGATATTCAAATTCTAATCCTTTTCTAGAGAGTGAAGTGTGTTTTGATAAAGTGAGGAAGTATGATTATAGGAGAGATATTCCATGCATCACAACATTCCAAGCTATCATTAGGAAAGATGTTCTACCCAAACCTTCCTCTAGGACCTAACATTCCTTACACTAATAAATCCCATTTGAACATCGTCCTGTTAGTCGGGTTGAAAATCATGTATCATCAACGTATAGTAGCAAGAGTCGAGGAGATAAAGGAATCAACAGATCCTTGCATTTTACCCATCATAGACCTGAGGAGAACAAGAGATGTCATAATCTTGATCCTATTCTAGAGGATGGAATCCTGATGAAAATGTAGACATTCCAATATCATACCAACTAGAGAGAATCTCAGGTACCACTACAATTTGCTACCTAAAGCAGGTTGTAGGTTTGTATGACGGACCTCGATTTTATACCGTCGTTTGGTGATGTTTGTCAAGTGATTCAAGGGGGGATTTTGAGCTATTATTTCTATTCTTTTGAGATATATCACTACCTATAGCCTGGTGACATCTTGATTAGATTGCAACATTGTGGAGACTGTAGGTACTTTGAAGTCCACAAACTCACTGTTGATAGATCCTGGTGCCTTACTGATGCTTTATCCACCCACTATATAGAAGTGATACAACCTTCGTTAGAAGATCCAATACAATTACTAGGTTCAACCAATAGTACAAATGCTTGAAATAACTCCGAGAAGAGATCTTCGGTGAGTATGATTGGAGAGTAGCTCATGAGTTCCATAGGCAAGTGAGATAGGAATGAGATTGAGAATGATTGTACACCCCTTCATTAGTTATATCTCTAGAGGATTGGAAACCTTCTATTAACTCTGAAGGCACGGTTTGGTTGATAAAACACGTTTGGGATCGCCAGTCTAGAATCAAGTTTGAGACATGTGTAGCCATCCTCGTAGCAGCATGATACTAGAAGTGTTGCACCATGTCAAGTTATTCTCTGAATCCCCTATGTTGATCCCACGATGAGGAAAAAGCCTAACAAATGTCTCTCATGGGGCTACATTAAAGCATCCATGTCTTTATTGCATGAAGGATTTCTACAATATGCATTAGGGCCCTTTTTGGACTCAAAAAGGGCCTCTTCCTTGCCTAAACAAGTTTTCTAATCATAATTAATTTAGTGCTAATCAATCCTACGTGGCACCTTTACCTTGGGTTACCATACAAGGTGAGCAAGAGTTAAGGCCTAAATGTAGGTCTCATTTTCATAGACTATTGTAGGTTATTTGCATAGACTATAATAGGCAACTAATAGGTAAGTTACAAATTACAACTAGAGTAGGGTTAGTATAGGACGACCTTTCATTGTCCTAACTACAATAGGACCCTAGGGATGGAAACTAGTATATGCCTAATAAAGCTCATATCATGGTTAGTTCACATTGAACTTTGACACAAGGTTGATTAAGGTGTGTTTCTACTGTTCTACATAGATTCTTTTGGGAAATTCGACATCTTCAAGATGACAACCAAGTATCACTTACATGTGAAGTTAGAGAAGGATTATGCGACCACCAAAGCTGCATGGGGTGTTAACTTAAATCCGTATGACATGCATTGTTGGAGATTAGAAGGAAAAAAACATATTGACCTATGGGTAAGAGGTGATTTATACCCTCATAATCCACTGGTAGATCCTCCTCCTAAATTTTCTGATGTACATAGTTTGTTAAGGTTCGTTGGAGATGGTCGGAATGGACTGCTTGGCTATTGTCAAGCAATGGATTCTCGAAGAATTCAAGCTGAGACATTGGCAAATACGGCAAACATTCATATATTGAGTATGAATGACAATTTAAAGTCATTGCATGGAATAAATATGAAATTGGAGCAGGAGATAAATGGTTTGAAAATAGAGCTCGCCAGTTCTGTCGCAAAAATTGAAGAATTGCAATCTTCAATCAGTATATTTCAGAGGACAATATATGGCTTACAACGAAAGCGTAGAGTCTCGATGGATCAGCAAGCAGAAAATGAAAACACTAAGAGACACAAACTAGAAGCTTTGGCACCAGGTGGTGGTGCCAGTAAAAGACGTATGAGGGACACAAAAGAGTTCTTGAAAAAGATGGTTGGAAAAGATTTTATTGCCGAAAAATATATGAAACATTTTTTGAAGGGTAAAGATTTGATTAAGATTGTGGAAGATGAAACAAGTAATTCAATTCGCTTGAGAATTGCAAAAAAGCTAGTCGACAAGTTCAAGCCAAATCCAAATGTTAAAGAGATGGTGTACGCATGTGACCAAGGTGTTGTGAGTCGCAAGGAGTATAGAGCTTTGAAGAAGTATATGAAACGCTCTGCCAAAAATGGGTTAAAACGCCATCAAATAATACCTAGTTATAAACTTGTCGAATCTGCCAAACGAGAATGCAATTCGATATTGCTCTCTGAATTAGGAGAGTTTCAACATATTGAGGATTCTTTTACAATAACCAATAAGAAGAAAGGACCTCCGACATGTTTTCGTTATCATCAAGGCAGTAATATATTCTTAGATCTGGAAAAGGTCCAAGCGATGATGATCCGACATTACAAAGTTAGAACAAATGGTAAGAACATTTATTGTGAATTTCGGTTTTCAATTGTATGCTTTTCTTTAACTAAGATGTTTTAGTAATGAAATTTCTGTTTTACAGATTGCGGAGGTAAAGTTATATTTGTTTCTAAGTTGGACGAAGCAAAAATCGTAAAAGGGCATAAACTTGAACGTGTCACAATCACCTTGATGAATCGTGAATTGCAACAGTTTGGTGGAAGTTATTGTAAAGAATTTAGTGTGCAATCCGAAAATCACATATGGTGGATAGCTGCATTTGAAGTTCCTAAGGAGTCTCACGACATACTGGAGTGGCTATTTGAAAAATACAGTATATCTAAGATAATACATGCACAAAATGAAGGCAAATTGCTCAATGTTGAAGGAGAAAGCTTTGCTGTAGAATGGCACCTAGCTGCTGATTTGAAGACTTTGAAATGCATGTACGGTTGTGATCTCAGTGCAAATGCAAAGAATTTTTATATATATTGTATGTTTGAATCTGGGCGGAACAAAAGTATTTTGAGTTGCAACCAACGTCTTCCACCAAATAGGCACAATCTAGACAAAGCTTGGAGTCCTGTGTTGAACATTCCTCTCGACAGAGTCCATTTTTGCACAATGCATGGTGAATTATGAATACTGGACAAATGATTATTTTTGCATTGTTGTTACGCATGGAACATGCAGCCCAAATCAAGAGCAGATGTTAGCATTAGAAATCTAGAGATAATTTTATCCGATATGGGATTGCACAGGGGCCACGTGAGTCTTACCAAAGACATTGAGATGAGTGGAAAAATGCAAGATGTTCCAGCAAAAGTTTCAATGGGTGGTGCGAAAGCGAGACACCTATTGTCAAATCATACTGCACGTGAAAGCAATGTTGAATGGGAGTACTGGAGAAAAATATGTCAATGCACAACAAATATTGGCAGAGATCCTCGCATGGCAAGTACACGTGCTAAGGTTTGGCAAGCATTTGATGCCTTGTCACAAACTATCAACAAAAAGATTGTGAGAGATGAAGATTTGGATAGATACGCAAGAGAAGTCAAAACATTTACTGAATTGATGATCGATGCATGGGGAGAAACACACATAACTCACTATATGGTATGTGTGTCTCATACCTTTTTACTTTCATATTTATGTATTTGTAAAGATTTAAACTAATACAAATTTTCTATGAACAGCACATCTTCTATGCTCATGGACCTTGGTTTATGAAAACCTATGGATCATTAGCTATTTGGAATACGCAAGGCATGGAAAAGAGTCATTACAGGGCAAAGGCTGCGTATTTCAAAAATTCACGGCATGGCGGAGGAAAGGGTCTTAGCAATGCATTGGTTGAGATATTCCAATGGTTTTACAGAGGAGTTTTGGACTGAGGACACTTTCAAAACACAAGAACTAAAGAGTTGTGTTCAATGATCTCCAATTCAAATTCAGTCAGAAAGACAGCATGACAATCCTCTAATGCTAGAACAAGGCATCAAGAATGGAGGATGTCTAGAGTCCGAGTTGGAAAGAGATGGATGCCGAGGACACCAACATCCAATGTTTTGAAAAACAGCGCTAGAGAAACTACGGAAACTGATGGAATATAAACAATTTATGCTGAATTGTAATTCGAATATTCCTTTGTGATAAATATTACTGCCGAATTGGATTGTTGTTATAAATAGAAATTATTTTATTGGGTTTTATAATAATATCTATTTTTGGATACACGTCCCTCTATATAAGAGTGGGGGTTTTCATTTTGTTGTCACTTCTTGCTTTGTTAAAATTTGTTTCCTCGTAATTTAGCTTGTCTTGTTCAATTAGACTACTAGTTTGCTGGTCAATTAGTGTTCTTAGTTGCATAACAATGTCTCCCCTAAAATAGAGTTGGCCAATCTGCTGGCCCCCATAGAGTTTTTAGATCAGTTAGATCGTATTTATTGTATGTTTACCGGTAGAATAGACATGCTTGCCACTCTACGGGCTAATACGGATGCATTCACGTACGTGAGTGAGTATATAGATGAAACTTTGAAGCCTTATGCCATACAAATTCCTGGCTCAACTATCATGTGGATTCCATATAACTTGCTTAGTTATATATGGAAAGGAGATAGACCCTTTATCGCTCGTCTCAACAGATTTATTAGTCACTTGGGTAACGATCATTACTTGGAGCTGACGAAGGATCAGCTGAAAACTTTTGATCTTGAAAGTGTAGGAAAGAAGTTTCTATCCGGTGAGATTACTGTTATTTTTTTGCTTAATGAGTTTCTAGCGACTGTGGCTAGCAACAAACACAATCCTAGTGAGCAGGTAAAAGAGATGAACGACCCGGGTGAAGAGGAAGATTTATCTGCGGAGCACGAAGCAATCTTGGCTACGCAAGAGGCAACAGGTGCATCCACATCAGCGGAGCCAGAAGATATAGATGAGTCCGATGATGTCGTGCTTCGAATCCATGGCCTTGCTCCAATCATCATTGATGGGCAGGAGTATGTGTTCATGCATGACTTGCAACATATTCTCGGCTTGCGAGAAGATGAGATGCTGACAGCATTGGTAAATTTGTAGAATGGCAGTTCCACTTTCGACCACACCCAGCCCGACGATACGTATGAGAAGCTGATCGAGCATGACATGGACACCACCGAGCAAGCACTGGCAAGGGTGCTTTGCCAATTGAAAACGCTTCAACCACCACCAGTTCAAACGAGGCCATTCGAGGTACTCAAAGGGAAAACTGCTGACGTGAAGTACAAAGGCAAAGGAATTAACCTTGCGCAAACCAAAGACATTGATGAAGGCACCGAGGCAAGTCTGACCCAACAATTCAACTTGCATGTGTTTGTTATGTTTGTTTGTCTTCATTATACTCATTTTGCAATAATTTGAGCCAAATGCAGGATGCAGTGGAGCTTGATGCATTTGCAATGTGAAGGGGTGGCTCTCGGGAGAAAGTTGAAGCAGGAACTCTGGACAGGTCTATGGCCCGCTACATTGGGAACTTGCCCAACAACTTTATTTTCTGCTTCAGCAACAAGTACAGCCCAGATGGACAGACAGAGCTTCTTAAATGCAAAGCACTCTCCAAGCACATTGGTGAGCTGGACATGTCACCATCAGCGCCAAAGGCTTACTATGTCTTCCAAAAAGCCGTTTTGAATGAATTTTGCCCTGGATTCGAGACCCGGCTCATTCTCTAGAGTTTAATTGGCCCTTATGAGGATGAGGGAGATGCTCCTAAATTAGCATTAGAAATGTTAAAACCAGTACTGTCATCAGAGAAGCGATCAGAGAAGCTGAAGTCCTCTCTGAAGGAAATGGATCAAATGTGAATAAAGATTTTGTCCTTTTTTTCTTGTGGACTCTCCTAATTCTCTGTTGTCATTATATGATGTGCTAATTTATTGAATTTAGAATTTAATTTTTTTTTCTAATAAAGATTGTTCCTCCTTTTTTTACGTGACGTGATTTTCACGCCAGGGCGCGACCAGGGCCCGTTTGACCTGGTCAAACGGGCCCTAGTCGTGCCCTGGCATGAAAATCACGTCAAGACGTGACCAGCGCCCGTTTGACCAGGTCAAACGTCCCTTGGTCGCGCCTTGGCTTGAAAATCACGCCAAGGCGCGACCAGGGCCCGTTTGACCATGTCAAACGGGCTCTGGTCGCGCCTTGGCATGATTCTCACGCCAAGGCGCGACCAGAGCCCGTTTGACCTAGTCAAACGGGCCCTGGTCGCGCCCTGGCGTGATTTCCATGCCACGACATGGAAACCTATCTTATCTACAACATAGTTAAAGAAACTACTATTCCCATAGTACTGAAAAATTTTAAATCACTGCATTCACATACATGATACTAAAATTTTCAAATGACTGCATTCACATAAACAGTACTGAAATCAGATATCAAACTCAATCACAACAATTTGCATTCACACAACCTGGAATTCTGCAAGATACTTGACACCAAATCTTCAGTATATTATAAATAAAATCATGTACATGATATTTTTAATTCCGCTCTCTCCTTAGCCTTCTAGCTAGGTGGAGATCCTTCGGGAGTATTGTGACTCTCTTCCCATGCACTGCACACAAAAATGAGTCCTCAAAGAGCTGCGTTAGGTACATTTTCGCAGACTCTTGTATTGCGGACACCGCATCTGCCGTAACTCTGTTTCCCAAGAAAAATTCATCGACTATTTCTTTTACAAGCCTCAGAAAAGGGGCCCCCAGGGATCAAAAATTTTACGGACTTCTAATAGCTCCGTATATCCTAGAGCCACTTTGCGATTCTGTGCTTCCTACGCGGTCAAGGTGGTGGTGGCTGCATCCTACAGAGCTCCTTTCCAGTCCATGGTGCTGCACGAGGGGCCGGCCTATCCCTGCGATGCTCTACGGTCCTACTTGGGCCAGCTGCGACAGAACTTGGAGGCAGTGGAGGTGGTGGTGGTGGTGGTGGTGGAGGTGGAGGTGGTGGAGGTGGCGGTGGAGGTGGTGGAGGCGGTGGGGGCGGAGGCGGTGGAGGTGGAGGCGGTGGAGGCGATGTTGGCGGTGTGGGTAGTGGTGATGGCTCCTGAGCTGCAGGGTTCCGCCGCTTTGAAGTAGACCCAGCCTTGCGAGGATTCTATCTTTTTCACTCATGTGCTCCTCTTTCTGACCGTCTATAGGTCGCCTTCTGCTTCATCCTTGTTGTGTTCGACATCGGGGTGCCCTCATCAGAACCACCCACCAGCAACGACATCATCGGACCCATCACCGCTGTGACTTGGAGGTGACACGATGGGTGTGGTGTTCCCCGATATGCCTAAATTTGATGTGTCCATGCCCATTGCTGGTGGAAATGGGTCGAAGAAAGAATCATTCAGAACCGGCAACTCACCCGATGCCGCAAGCTCCTCATCTAGGAACTTCATTGTTTCCTCCCGCTCAGTTGTCGTCGGGGAAGGGCTTTTTTCTCGTGTTGGCTGCTGCTGCTGCTGCTGCTGGTGGTGGTCCTCCTGCTGCTGCTGGTCTTCTTGCTACTGCTGCTCAGTCTGGTCCTCCTATGCAGCTGCTGTATGGGCCATGTCCTCCTCAGCTTCACGCTGAGTGGCTGGATCTTCCTAAGATGCTATAGGGCTACGACTCCTACTCCTTCTTCTGCTCTCCCGTCTCTCTCTCTCATCGAGGGTGGCTAGTGCATCCCTATGGAGCAATGCAGTCACTCTGGGATCTCTAGCTGTTTGTTTCATCCATGCCATTTCCTCCGACATTGGTTAGCCTTTGAAAACGTATCAGAGAACACGAGAGATGAAAAACAGAGAATTTAAAAAAACTGACACTCTGACACTCAAGGGATGAAGTGGAGAAATGAGGAGCCAAGCACCTTTATAGTGAAGGGTTCTAGTTTTAGTAAGTGCCCCTATAAAAGTTTTGGCCTCTTTTCCAAATATAGTATGTTCTTGTCTAGGCTCATGAGTAAAAATCCTTGGACATCCACAAATGTAGTAACAAGCATATAAAATGTGACAACGCAAAAGTAATGTCAAAACGTAACCAAATATATTAGGATAGAGTCAAAACACAACCAACTAATTGTGTTTTCTATTTTCCATTAGATTAAATCCTTTATTCCCATTGGACTTCTAATGTCCCTGTTTGTAAAAATGAAACGCATTCATGATCTTTTTCGGCTCGTCTCCGTATCTGCAAAACCAGACACAAAGCTAATAATCCTATATTTATTCAACATTATTATTTAAAATTCAGGAATCTGATGGAAATTAGGGACTCACATTTTGTCCATTACGAGTGAAGACAAAATCTATTGGCACATCAACAAAAGTCAATCCAAGCATATGCCAAAGATCTTCTAGGCTGCACTCCTTATTTATATGAATTTCTCGTATTTCATCATGGGGCAAATGTATGGATATCTCCACTTCTTGCTGATTCGTCTCCACGTCTAGAGGGTCCCATCGACCATGACCAAACTTATATCGCCTATAAATGAAACTTAAGGAGCATGTTTGACGTGAAATATGATATCTTATGGTCATTGTTTCACAAGAGAGCTTACACCTTATTAAATCTCTTTTATGCTCCATTTCCTTTGAATCCCATGCGACAAATATGTTGTCCAACAGTGATGATTCTGTTGCTTTCCATGCCCACATCGTGTTTGTTTTCCTAAAGGGGACCGCCTTAAATATGGCAACAAATACGGTGATCGGCACAGAGATGCTAGTGTAGACTCATTTGGATCCGAATGTTGGCTTCATATTACCAATAATCTCTTTGAGAAGTTGCCTCTTCGTTAATTCAATAGTCAGTTGGTCAACATATGGCCACTCGTGAGAATTGATCGTAGGCTCAGAAGTTGGTGCTAATTTGCCTTGGCCAAAGTTTTTTTTTGGAACTTCGTACATGTGATCGTAAAAGAAAATGCCCATTTTGATCAGGACAGAGGATGCCAACCCACCATATATTAGTTCTCCATATTTGGCGTGTATGGCGGAGAATTTTCCAGTGAAGGACTTCACGTTTTGCCAGTCGAAGCTATTTCAAGGAAAGACATCTGCACCAGACATCAATGCAACATTATTATCCATTACAATGACATAATAATAATTCAAACATAATAGTTAACACAAGAATAAAAGAGGTGAGACCTACAATGTGACTGTATGGTTCTATCAGCAATAGCCACATCCAATAAAATATCTCGACGCATGTATACGTGTTGCACATTTGCAAGGTATCGCCATTTTGGTCGATCTTGAATTCGTGGATCCTTCCTTTCCAATGGTAGTCTTGGTTGTTTCGCTTCCTCTTTGCAACCTTGTGAGTTCCTTTGCCCGATGGTTGCATGTAAACCTAGTCAAAAGTTGAAAATGTATGGGGCACCCAATGCTCATTGGAATCTTTGATGTGTGCAACAATGGAAGCTAGTTGATTCTTGGGCTTCCTTGATTGAGTAGAGGCCATAATGGATGATGTAATGATAATGTAGGATATGCGAAATAGTGTGTAGATCTTCAGATAAGGTGAACCAAAATAAAAAAAATAGAATATCTGTGGAGTATAGAGAGAGAGAGAGAGAGAGAGAGAGAGAGAGAGAGAGAGAGAGAGAGAGAGAGAGAGAGAGAGAGAGAGAGAGAGAGAGAGAGAGAGGTCGTTTAGAGAGAGACTACAAAATGAGAGAGAGATGAGAGATACAAGCTTGTGAACATTCAAAATTTGAAATAAGGACTAGGCTCACTTAGGATAAGACTGCTAGTAGATAGACAGGCTAGTTGATGCTAACTTGTAGGCATAGTTATTGCTTTATCTAAGATTAATGTAGGGTTAATGTTAGAGGTGTACTTTGTGGGCCCACACTTGATTTAATCTGCACCATTGAATTTGCCATGTCATATGGACCATTCCCTCTCAGTTGTCAATATTTTATTGGGACACGTGTCGTCATTAACACTAATTATAATTGGTGAAGAGGCCCTTTTTGAGTCCAAAAAGGGCCCTAATGAGTTTGGGATGACCAAACACTAGCCCCAACACGAGAAGCAAAAGATCCAAATATGAAATGTGTTCTGCCAATTTCATGAAAAACTGAATGAATATGACAGATGGTTGAGATGAGAAAATCGATGTACCATTAATGTATATGCATTGTCAAACCATGGTTAACAGGGATAACCAGATTTAATTTGTGGCGCCAAATAGATTAGTGTTTCAAATTTTCACCAAGACTTTTTCTCAGATTCATGGCTTTTGGTCTATGCAAATTTTTAGATTCATAGTTCATTGTTTCAGTTTTTTGCATGCAAATTACGAATGGCACCATCAAGAAAGCCGTGCTCCTCAATCGACTCTGTGCTTCTACTCAACGAGAGAGATGATAATGGATTATGGGTGCCAAGAAAATATTCAAAAAAGTCTTGGGTTTTGATGCATCCATCATCAAGAGGAGCATTTCAAAAAAGGAAAAGGTCAAAACTATCATTTCGATCTTAGTGGAAGGCCAAAATTTTGGATTTCAGAACATCATCAGGAGGAAAATCTATTTATGATATTCTAGTCCAACATGTATATATGCATTCAGAGATAAATGTGCAAGGATTCAACCGTCAAGATCACAAAAAAAGCAACTGTGAGTATTGATATTTTTGATACTTTGATTTTTGTCATTCATAAATATCTAATAGTAAACTTGCCAATCTGATCATTTTTCTCTTGCAAATTTATATCCATCCAACATAAATGAATGGGAGCCGAGTGGATCTTTAGCAAGTGTGTTAGATGTTATTCACACTGATATTGGACAGCTGCAATATCGAGGTAGAACTGCAAAAGATCTAGCTGATAGTGGAATTTTTTTTATGAATCAATCTATATTCCTGATACAAAAGAAAATTTTGGACAAATAGTACCAATTCCATTACCTAGTTTTGAAAGTGATGAATGGATTGCACTAGATGCTACAATTTCAGAATCATTTCGTTGCACGATATATAATGATGTAAAAAATTCATTAAAAATGAGCACGGGATAAAAAACATTTAGATTGAGTTGGTTTATTTCCTTGAATATATTTGTGGATTTCTTTTCAAGTGTCAATGTACACAAAACCCCAACGATGTTTGTATGCAAAAATTTATCAGATAGTTTATTATCTGAATTTATGGATGAAGGCTGGGACAAAAGATCAGATGGAGAAATAGAATGCAGAATTAAAATGTCTTCTATGTGCTTCCTTTATCAAATTGAAAAACAAATGTTAAGTTTATGCTTCCATTATCAAAGATGAAAAAAAAAATAAAAGTAAATGGGTGCCACTCGATCAAGACTTGGAAGCCAGTGGACATTCAAAACGAAAAAATATTGAACTTATATACAATGATGCCATTTTGACATGTGTTGAGGTGGAAGAAGGTTGGAGTCTAAACTACATCCGGCGAGAGCTATCACTCCTACAAGATGATGTACTTTCAGACTTCAGATTCATTTTCAATGGTAAACTCGTAAGTAACTGTAAACACTCGATCTTTTATGAATAGTTTCAATCAAAACTGTCTAATACAAACTCTGTACTAATTCCAAAAGTTAGTATTAGTTTTATGCAGGTACTTACAAGACATGAGCTCGAGATCAAATGCAAAGATATTGGTGAAACAATCCAACTTATGGAAGAACGTTGAGATTCACTATCAGCAAATACATGCCAATCATCATGTCTTTTTATCATTATAGAAAAATTGCATTCCAGTATTAGACTATGGACACAAATCTATTGTGATATCAATAAAAAAAATTCATAAACGGGTTGTTTACAAGTAAAATGATTGTATCTTTTCTTTTATGTCTCTATTTACAAATAGATCTCTATTCAATCAATTTTTCTATATTTTCTATATCAGTATTAGAAACTGGTAAGGCAACAGCTCCTTCTATAATCTCGTCCTCCTCTGTTTCGGGAAGGGCCTCAATGTCTTTTAAGGCAAGAGGAATATCTGTTACAAAATTGCCTTCCTCTGTAGTAGGAAAGACTTTCATTCTTTTTTTATCATACAAAATAACATCTGCATACTGAACAACCTGAAAGGCTGTTAAGACAGGAGCAACTTCCTTTTCAGGGCCCTGGATTGCAGGTGCAACGCTTACACCGTACTGGGCAAAGGTTCTAATCAACTCTTGCCGAAATCTATATACATCATCATGAGTATACGGCTCAAGAGTGAACTATCATCACAAAACACGAGAATCAACAAATTACAAACAATGATAGTAATAAAATATGAATCAGAATGAAATGAACCACAAATGAATAGAATATTACCTTTTCAATATCTACATCCGTTTGTAAATTATACCATTCAAAAAATAGCTTCGTATTGTACAAGACGAACCATGCACAACTAAAAGCATCATTTTGCTGTACACACTACATATATAGAACTAAAATTAGTAATATTATGATAGAAATTTTATTTATGCTATGACAATACATTTGAATTAAAAAAGAAATACATGCATATCAGAGATAAATTGAATATACCTTGAGAGATTTAATGGTTATATTCCCAATTGAAGTTGTCGTTGTCGGTATTTCCCAAACGACATCATGAAGTAGAACATCAAATTCTCTATGTGTATTTGCAGCTGAGTTTAATCTTACACAGAAAATTTGATACTCCCTCCTTATTTATCTTTACAAAAAGAATGTTTAGGCTCCAATGCCAACTGCAACAACCAAGATACAAATATCGATAAATTCATATTTATGAAAAAATTCTGTTCTTATTAAAGCAATGAGGCATGCAACAATCTATATTAAAGCAACAAAAACAAAAGAGCAATCCTTACTTATTTTCATATGGAATCAAATAGAATTTCGCCATAAGACTGCACTCGATAAAATAGACAGCCTTCTCAAAATTGGCTTTTTTCACCTTTACCGCTCCCATGAAAAATGGACTAACTAGAAAAACTATATCATGGGAATCCAAACTAATACTATTCTACAAAAAAGAAACTCCGGCCTCTACTATTGCATCTGAAATTTTTGAGGTCTTATCTTTTAGCTTGGCACAAAATCTGGGACCTAAACTAAAGCTTCTACGTGAATCTGGAAGAAAAAACTCAAAAAAGTTGTCGAGAAGATCAATTTTGTTAGCTAGGTAGGCCTCGTATTGATTATAAGGGATCGTATGGAATTCTCACAAAAAGATTATGTACAGGAGCAGAAACAGTAAGTGAAAAGAATATTTACAGATTTCTCTGTTATTTTGTCTAGTTCCTCTTGGGTAATCAACACTTTTGGTGATGAAACCTGTTGAGGAGCTGGACGAATAACAAGAGGAGAACTGGGGTTCTCCATATGAGTCAGATTTTCCAGCATCTGACTCAGAGCTCAGGAAGACACGAGGTCTCTTGGCCGGGATACGTCTAGGAGGAAGGGAAGTAGCTGGCCTTCGAGATCCAGTCTTCTTGGGGACAACCTGCTTTCTCTTCCTCCTAGAGGTAGGAGGCACATCGGTTCTATTCAAAGGCAGGTCTCTGGAGGTGCTGGCATTATCAACATGCAGACCAGAATATCTGTCCCGAAGCCTTTTGAAAATAATGAAATCATTTGGCATAATAGTGACACGCTTACCATGCACTGCCAAAAGACAAGTATCCTCAAAAAATTGGGACTGAAAATCTTCTGCAGCACCCTGCAAGGCTTGCATGGCTATATGGACAAAACGTACATCCAGCCCAAGTGACAGAGTGACATTCCGTACAGATCGGCCAAAAGGAGCTCTAGGGATCAACAATTCAGTTGATCTTTGGAGTTTTTTTATCTCCCTCAGCCAGACCTACTTCCTGCCACGCCTACAGCTAGTACCAGGGGGAACACGGGAATGGGATGGCTGTATAGTGGTGATGGCATGGGCGGTGGATTTGGTTCTGGCCATCATTCTAGGAAGAAGAAAATTAACAAAAAGAAGTGAACAAAACAAAAGTGGATCAAAACAAAAAAGTTTGCGATGAAAGGGCGCTTGAGATCGATACCAACACTGAATATCGGTTTCGAGCGCAAGATCTACAGAGATATTTGCAAAAAAGAGATGCGCGCTCGAAAGCGATGTTGCACAACAGGCGATATCGGACTCGAGCGCACTGTGAGAGGGTAGAAGCTTGAAAGATGAAAGAGCGCGCTTGAGAGCAATATCGGGAGCTAAAAGCGAAAATTTTGTGAAAAAAAATGAAAATTTTGAGGACTTATATATAGAAATTTTTGCACGTGTGAAAAGACGACTGAGACACGTGTTGCCAGATGATTCGACCACATGGAATGTCCGTACGGACAATGATGACCCAATTATGAGGCCACGTGGGCTGAGACACGTGCGCGAATCCCTAATCGACGCGTGTTATTCTCGCACGTGATAGATGTCAGATCAATCATACTAGGTACGGCGCATTTAAGTTGGCAAATCACAAGTCGACACGTGTTCCTTTGCCACTCCTCCACACGTGCAAATTTTTTTTCATATATATGTCTTTTTGGGCTCAAATTTTCACGTAAATTCATGATTGCTTTGCCGGATATCGATTTCAAGCACGCCGCTTGCTCTCATTACATCTCGTTGGCTATTATGCGTCTGGATCCGATACTGCATTGTCCGGTATCGCATTCGAGCGCGTCTCACAACCCTTTTCTTTTCTACTCGTTGTTCTTGCGCTCGAATCCGATACTCCAACTTCAAATATCTCTCTCGAGCGCACATTGATTTGACGTGCTTGTCAGACCTGGGGTTTGCGCCGGAGAGCGATATTTGGAACTTCAATTCTGTTATTTGTTTTTAAACTGTCTAAATTTGAATCCAGTTTGCTTTCTTTTTTTAATGAATTTTTGCAAATTTTCACACGTGTGAAAAGACGGCCGAGACACGTGTCGTCAGATGACTAGACCACGTGGAATGTCCGTACTCATAATGATGAACCAATTATGGGGACACGTGGGCTGAGACACATGTCATTCTCGCATGTGACAAATGTCAGATAAATCATTCAAGGTATGACGCATTTATTTTGGCCAATCACATGTCGACACGTGTATCTTCACCACTTCTCACACGTGCAAAATTTTTTATATAAATAGGTCTTTTTCGGTTCGGATTTTCACACAAATTTACAATTGCTTTGCCGGATATCGATTTCAAGCGTGCCGCTTGCTCTCATTACGTCTCGTTGACTATTATGCGCCTGGATCCGATACTGCATCCTCCGGTATCGCATTCAAGCGCGTTTCGTATTCCTTTTCTTTCTTGCTCATTGTTCTTGCGCTCGGATCCGATACTCCAGTTTCCAATATCTCTCTCGAGTGCACATTTCCTTGACGTGCTTGTCTGACCCCGGGTTTGCGTATGAGAGTGATATTTGGAACGTCAGATCTGTTATTTTTATTTAAAATGTCTAATTTTGAATCCAGTTTGTTTTCTTTTTTTAATGAATTTGGTATTACTGATAGGTTGGACTATTTTTAATCTCTTTTTTCTTCTTTTCTTTTTATTCTACCTTCTATAATTGAGGGCCCTGGTGTGGAGGCATTTTCTGAGATATATCTCAGATTAAAGTCCCTGCTCAGTACTCCGTTATTCAGGCCTCAGAATAAAGACATGATTCATTATCAGGACCTGGTGGCACTCGACAAGCATATCTACAAAGCTAAGATTGACAGAATAATTTCTTACAATCCATCGATTTTGTATTATGACATATTTGGATTCTTCTATAAAACCATTGGAAAAGTTGCAGTATATAGCTATTTCTTGTGCTAGTCTCGCCATGTTGTGTACTTTTATGAAATGCCGCTTGTGATGACCATATGCTAAGACTTCCACTATTTCTTGCAAAGAATGTCGAATGATGTCGTAATATGTGCTGCATGTCATAAAAACATAATCTAAATCAGTACCAAAAGTATCTAATTTAATTGCACATATTTGTCTATCGTAGTGTAAACTCAAAATCTTACCATATAATGTGTTATATGATCAACACCCCATGCACTCTGAACCGCATCCACAAATTCATTGGTTGTTTTCTGTATCATTTGAACATCAGTATTTGAAAATTTATCTTTTCTCAAGTATTTCACCATGTTGTCTAACTTTTTCCAAACTTCTACTTTGTGTATACGAGTAGAACCTTCTTCTTCGAAATCTTGAGTTGCTGCAGTAATTTCTTTCCAAACCGTGTAGTGAATCTTAGATTGTTTGCCAGAATAATTTGATAAAAATCTTTAGATCCTCCAATGCTTGGCTTGCATGGAATATTTCCTGTTTTACCTAATAACTTGTCATCTTTTCTTATTTTAATGTGGCCTTTATGTAAGCCTGCTTTGGACAACACATCCTCTAATCTGAAAATAGCTTCCTTTGCAGAGGCCTATGGCTCGAAATCCCATGCAAACAAGATGTGAAGATATATTATTTTTTCTATAATACGCACCTCCGCATGCAATGTACAGTTATGAACATTTTGTAGAGGAATTGGTAGTACAAGTTTTCAATTAGGATCTTCTCGATCTCTTGATATTCATGTACTGCTTGTCATGTCTTTTGCTGTTTTCATGCAGTACAAACAAGGGTGTTTAGAGTTAGCGCCATGAGATACATTGAACATACATTTTAATGTCTTCAGATTTCTTGCTAAATGCCATTCAATGTTGAAAGTGCCAATTCCAAGAATATTGAGTAGAACTCCCTCCATGTGATTTTTTATGGTGGCAGGATATGATGTTTTATTAAATATTCATGAGAGAGTGTTATGGTCTTCTTTCAGCACCTATAAGAGAACACAAAAACGTGATTAGCTTTTTATATATGAAATCCATATTCAAATGATTATCCCTATTTATTATGCGAAGGAACTGCTATACCTGAAATGCTGCCAACCACCAGATATCATTTTCTGATTGAGCACTGAAATTGAGGCCTTCGAAGTCTTTTGAATTTGAAAGTGCTCCATTCATGATTGTGAGACTGACTCTTTCCATTTTTTTTTCTTTATATGAGAACTGGGTGATGATCATATCGACACACTCAGATCTAACTCTTACCAGAGTTATAACTATGTTGTTACAAGAAGATAATTGAAGAAGTTGGGACGTTTCGTCTACTTCCTCCTCTCAGGCTCTATATGTCAACAAAGGCTCTAAGCGACAGAAACAGAAAAGCTCCAAGAAGGCTGCAATGAATCAAAAATAGACTCAAAGTCAAGCACAATCATCAGGTCCAATCGAAGAAGAAGATGTTTTGTAGGTTTTGCAAGTGCAATAACCATGAGATCAAGGATTGCCGAATTCTCCAAGCGAAAAATACAGCCAAACAACCTGATCAACAAGCAAACACAGTTTCATCATCTTCCTAGGTCAAAGTGGACGAAGGCGCATTTATGGTCAAAGACTAAAGCGCATTTTTGGATGATTCATGGTTTCTAGATTCTAAAGCAACTCAATACATGACCAATCAACGTGAGATTTTCAAATCCTACATGCTTATAGCACGAAGAAATTTGTTCATCTTGGTGACAATAGTACTCACACTATTGAAGGTGAAGGTACTATAAGATTGCAATTCCAGCATGATTAGTTCAAACTACTATCAAAAGTTTTGTATGTTCCTAAACTCTCTTCGAGTCTGTTATCAGTAAGTATAATTACAGATTTAGGTCATAAGGTAGAATTTGAATCTGATCAATGCAAGATTATTGATAGGAGTAACAAGATCCTTGCACTCGGCAAGAGGCAGGGATATATATATATATATAGATTGGCTCATTGTTATTCTAAATCTAGTCAAGCCTTAAAAACCTCTGTTTCAATCAATAAAGCATTACTATGGCATCATCGCTTAGGACACTTGAATTATGCATCTTTTTTTAACATGTCCAAACAATCCATGGTTTATGATCTCGACTATCCTACTGGTAAGGTCGATCTCCCTGTCTATCATAGCTGCATCTTTGGAAAACAAGCTAGGATTCCTTTTAGACCAAACCATAGGCATGTAGCAAAAGATCTGTTAGATGTTGTTCAGTCAGATATTTGTGGACCTATGCAAACTCCTATGATTATTAGATGCAAAGTATTTCATCACTTTCATTGATGAGTTCTCTAGAAGAACAGTTGTTTATTTCATTAAGCAAAAATCAGAGGCTTTCACCAAATTAAGGCGATTCAAAGAGCATGCTGAGAATCAAACTAGCAAAAGGATCAAAGCATCGAGGTTAGATAACGTGGGAGAATACATCTCCACCGAATTCAAGGATTACTGCCTTAAAAACGACATTGAACAACAATACATCACCTCCTATTCACCTCAATCAAATGTCTTGCAGAGTGAAAGAACAAAACCTTAGTTGAATTGGCAAAGTGCACGTTATTACATGTTACACTTCCGAAGTCCTTCTCGGGTGAAGTTGTTTCAACAACAACTTATATTCAGAACAAATGTCCTACTAAAGGTCTCTCGGGCAAAACACCATTTGAAGTTTGGACAGGTACCAAACCTTCTCTATCAAACTTACGAGTTTTTGGATGTACTGCTTTTGTGCTGATTCCTTGTGATCTCCAAAAGAAGCTCAACTTCCAGAGTATCAAATATATTTTCATCAGATACACTACTTCAGATCAAGCCTACAAGTTATTCGAGCCTATCGAGTCAAAGATATTCACTAGTCGGGATGTCATCTTCATTGAAGATCATTTTCAAGACCTCAAGGGAAAAGGCACAACCCATCCAGCCGACCTGTCAACTTCACCTGACATATTAACCTACCAGTTCCTCAGTCGACTATACTCGTTGAAGACCCGAGCTCTTCTACTCTCCACAAACAACCTACCAACGGCAGATCAAAAGATGATGATGTTGCAGTTCAACAACTATAGTATGATTGAAAAGATCAACCTCTATTACCCAGAAGATCATCAAGAACTAGTAGACCACCTCACAGATATATCGATGAGTCTACAACCTACATTGTTCAGGAACCGACGTATGTCCAAGAGACACTCAGTCAACCTGATTCAAATCTCTAAAAAGAAGCTATGGAAAAAGAGTATTCATCTCTTATCAAGAACTAGACATGGACAATTGTCGAATTACCTGATAGCAGAAACATGGTTGATTGCAAATGGATATTCAAAGTCAAGTACAAAGCAGATAGAAGCATCGACAGAAGAAAAGCCCGACTTGTCGCTAGAGGTTTTTCTCAAGTATACAATGTCGATTACACTGAGACCTTCAGTCCAGTAGTCCAGCATTCTTCTATTTGACTTTTATTATCGTTTGCTGCTACAACTGATTTGGAAATACATCAAATGGATGTACAGACAACATGTCTCAATGGAGTTATTGAAAAAGACATTTACATGGTGCAACTCGAAAGTTATATTATCATGGGTAAACACAATCATGTGTGTAAACTCCATAAGGCACTTTATGGCTTGAAGCAATCTACTCGAGCATGCTTTCAAAGGATCAATACTTTTCTTATTGATCACGGCTACACACCAAGCTCTTTAGATTCTAATGTTGACTTCCAGACAATGCAACAGTCTTTTATCATTATCACTTTATACGTGGATGATACATTGCTTTTCAGCAACAGTACCAATTTGATAAAAGAGGTCAAGACAATGCTATCTTCCAAATTTGACATGATCGATCTGGGCGTAGCCCATTTCTTCCTTGGTATTCAAATCCACAGAGACAGAAAACAGAAATCGATCTACATTACTCAACAGAGGTATATCTACAACATGTTAGTCAGATATAATCTGATTATTAATTGCAAGTTAAGTCTCTCACCAATGGAACCAAGTCTCAAATTGTCAAAGGACCAGTGTCCTCAAACAATTCATGAGAAGCAGTAGATGCGTGAGTATCCCTATCATTCTATTATAGGATCTCTTATGTACACCATGATCTGACAAAATTTCCAGAATTCACACATGTGGGAAATGTCCACAAGTATGATTGATCTTGATTAAGCTTTGTGATTAGCACAGTAACCTGATTCTAGATTGTTTAGCAAGATCTAGTTTCGAAGAAATGGCTTAACCACAATCTAGCATGCTAAGCATCAGAATATGATAGCAATGAATCAAAGAATGAACAAAAGTACAAGATTTTAGTGTATTAGCATTAGCTTCAACACAAGTTAGAGAGAGAAAGCTAGAGAGATAACAAGCAAAATAGTTTAGATTCAAAATGGCATGAGGTAGCTACAAAACTTTGGTTCTTCATCATTTATTGTGAGGAGAGCTACACATATTTATGGAGTTTGAGGTAGCTCGAGGAAGAACCACATCTATCCATTCCAAAATGACAACTAAAGTGAAATCTAGAGTCTATGTGACATTTGTCACTTGCCATGCATGAAATTCTACCAACTTTTTACAAGTGTACTAGTTCTAACTAACAAAGTACAAATCATCATGCATGTGTCCATTATACTTTGTGCATGCCTTGCATGTCACTATGGATCACTTACAATAAATGCATGTGAATTGCCACGAGTTTCTACAAGCATGAATTTGCCAATTCTCTGTCTACAAACTATATGCAAGTTGTATTCTTCAAACTAGACATTACATAACCATAAAGCTCGAAATCTATGTAGGCCAAACTTGGCATTTTGCATTTATGAGCTACATACTTGCATGGTTCAACATTTTTAGCTAGCCAAGAAATCAATATGATTTGTTTTTCCAATGTTAACACTCCTAAAAATAATCAATATTGATTTGAACATGGATCTTGGTATAACTCCAAGATTGGCTCTATGATTGATGAAGGAACTTTTGGTCAAAGGTTTGGTGAGCATATCAGCAATGCAAGATGATGTGTCGATGTGCTCCAAATTGATTTCCCCTCCAATGAGCTTCTCTCTCACGAAGTGATGTGCAACTTCGATATGCTTGCTCCTTGCATGGAATATCGAGTTATTGGGAAGGGCTTGGGCTGAAATGTTGTCACACATGATCATAGGTAGATCCTCTTTCAAGATTATCTTTAGCTCCACTAGTAACCTCTTGATCCAAAGCACTTCCTTTGTTGTTGTAGTGAGTGCCTTGTACTCAGCTTCACATGATGAAAGTAATACAGTATCTTTCTTTTTGGAAAGCCAAGGTATCAAACTCCAAGATATATGACATAAGCACTTGTAGATTTTTGATCTACTCTATCACTTGCAAACTCCAAGTCAGAATAACCAATAATAGATAGATCTTCACTTTTATACAATAAACCAAAATCAAAAGTTGAAGATATATATCTAAGCACTCTCCTGGCCATTTTCCAATAATAGATGGTAGGATTTTGCATAGCCTGGCTCAACTTATGAACACTAAAGCTTATGTCAGGTCTAGTTATTGTGAGCCAAAGACTCAACAAAGGTGCTAAGTCGATAATACCATGACCTTGGAGCTTGCTTCAATCCATATAAACTTTTGAAGAGCAAGCAAACTTTTTCTTTATCATGGATGAACCCAATAGGCTGATCCATATAAATCTCTTCTTCTAGATACCCATTTA
Source organism: Diphasiastrum complanatum (assembly GCA_029204225.1). Taxonomy (NCBI): domain Eukaryota; kingdom Viridiplantae; phylum Streptophyta; class Lycopodiopsida; order Lycopodiales; family Lycopodiaceae; genus Diphasiastrum; species Diphasiastrum complanatum. The sequence goes on along the minus strand of CM055112.1, from coordinate 31,850,397 downwards.
GAAATGCATTAGAGACATCTAGGTGAAGAACTTGCCAATTGAAAAAACAAGCAAGAGAAATTACGATTCTAATTGATACCATCTTTGCAACTGGGGCAAAGGTCTCCTCATAATCAAGTCCATAAACTTGAGCAAAACCTTTAGCACAAAGCCTAGCCTTGTACTTGTTGATTGTGCCATCTTGATTATACCTGACTCAAAAAACCCACTTGCAACCAATAAAGTGCTTGTTGGATGGAAGATCCACAAGCTCCCATATCTTATTGGCCATCAAAGCTTCATATTCCTCCTTCATGGCAAGGTACCATTCCTTCGAGTTGAGTGCATCATATACATCCTTCGGCTCCTCATGAGAAATAAAATAAGCATAATTAGTGGAGTTGATTTCCACTTGCTTGCCTCTATCTTAATAGGTAAGCCTTCTAGGCTCGGATCTTTCTCTTTGAGATCTCCTTGGTGAAAAGATTCAAGGTGGCTCCTCCTCAATTCTTGGCCCCATCTCTCCATGATAATCTTCAAGGGTGATAATTGGAGTTTGTGAGAATCTTTGAACTCGGCCTCCTCAAGAATGTATTTTTGATCTTCATGGAATATAACATCTCTACTCTCAATTATAGTTGAGGTAGAGGGAACATAGATTCTGTAAGCTTTCTTGTTGGATGCATATCCAACGATGATCCCTTTAATAGAATTGGGATCATCTCTTTTCCTTGTTTCCAAGGGCACATTAACAAAGCAAGCACAACCAAAAACTCTAAGGTTAGAATCTACCTTAGGTTTCTTCTTAAACAAGACTTCAAAAGATGATTTTCCAGCAAGTGCATTGTGAGTAATCTATTGCACAAATAGTTTGCACAATTTATAGCTTCACCCCATTAATCAATAGGCAAAGAAGCTTCTACTCGAATTGCTTTAGCACATTCACATAAAGATCTGTTTTTCCTCTCAACTACTCCATTTTGAGATGGAGAATAAGCACAAGAAAACTCTCTCTTTATTTCTTCACCTTCACAGTATTCATGAAACTTGTTGGAGATGTATTCACCTCCTCCATCACATCTTAAAGCTTTAACTTTAAAAGAAAACCGTTTCTCAACATAAGCTTTGAAGATTAGGAAGTGATAAAAAACCATTGCCTTTGAAGAAAGTACATACATCTAGGTATATCTAGTAAAGTCATGAATAAAGGTGACAAAACATGTTGCACCACCAATACTTTTAGAAGAGGAAAGTACATCTGAGTGTATAAGCTTCAAAGGATGAGTAGTCTTTAAAAAAGACTTTTGATATGGCTTTCTGTGTGACTTTGCAATGGCACAAGCCTCACAAGGCTTGAAATCTTTAGAAAGAGATTTTGAAAGTCTAAGAGCCTTCACCTTCTTAACCATAGAAGACATAGATTTAAAGTTAGGATGACCCAACTTTCTATGCCACATCTCCTTCTTAGATAACAAAGTAACTTCAAAAAGGTTTGCATTCTCATAAGAATTCAACTTAAAAATTCCACCACATCAACTTAAAAATTCCACCACATCTAGACCCATCAGCAAGGATCTCATCTTTTCTCTTGATAAAACAAGTATTGGAGTTGAACTTTACATCACAACCATTATCAAGCAACTGTTGTAAAGCTACCTTTACAAGCTTTATTTTCGGCGCCATCGGCGCCAGCTATGTCCCCGGCGCCAACAACATAGCTAACCGGCCAGTTGGCTCTAAAACCACATGTAGTGCAAGCATCCCAAAGGGAGCCGGGAACCACGACTTAGCTTCCCAGCCTTCAACTCTTGCCATCCAAATCTACTTGACATACAAGTAGCCAACTCGCCAACAACGATCAGACTTAACCAACTTGAAGTTCCGAAAACCAACATTGAGATCCAACCTGGCACCATGCCAGATCAGGGGTCCCGATGTGGGTGACTTCCCTCCAAGCAAGCCGCCCGACATACATCAAACTTAACCAACTCGAAGCTTCGTTACAAACGAGTAACATCCATTCCAAGCAAGCGGTCTGACTTACATCAGACTTAACCAACTGAAAGCTTCGTCACGAGCACTGAAAGCCAACCTGGCGCCACGCCAGACTGGACAGCCATAAACAGGTAACTTCCACCCAAGCAAGCCATCCAACTCAGCCGATAGGTTAGAGCCTGTTCCCCAAGAGCTTAACCCATTCACGTTCATGCAAGGAACACTCAGAACCACAAGCCGCGACAGATATGGAAACAACCAGTTCCTGGACCAAATGGTCCCGAAAGCATACCGCTGGCGCCACGGACCGAATGGTCCCGACGGCATACCACTGGCGTCTCGGGATACGACCCTCAGCTATGTGCCAGCTTAAAAATTTGGAAGCGGCCTTACAACTGGCGCTTTAACCGAACATTGAAACCTAGAAGGTAATCAGAGTCAGTTTGAGAAAAATCCCACTCTATTGATAAATCTGAGAAGGTTACATTTCAAGTGTGTGACCGACCCTAGTCTTCGGGGCGCTAGCATGCCAAGGCGAGAGCCATGACAACATTCCAGCAAGGGAGGCTGAGACTTGGTTGGAGCTCGCCCTGAGTCACAACCCGCACTCTCCTATAGTATTGGTGTGATTTGGCAGCCCCCCTCGTACCAAGCACTCTACCCAAGCTGGTAAAGCACATTTTTCTCTCTCTAGGATTTTCTCTTTCTAGAAAGTCATTTTCTCTCTCTAGATTTTATTGATCCCCATGCTTCCTTTAATCATGCCTAGATCGTGTGAGGTGATTGCACATCGATCTGAGCTCTCTTGACTCCGCTAGAAACGATCAAAGATTTTCAGCCATAGGAACTTGGCACCGGCTGGATTCTGGTCACAGTGGCGCCGGGAGCGGCGCCGGTGCTGTTGGCGCCAGGAGCAGCAGGGGCGCTGCTGGCGCCGGGGACATAGCTGGTGCCGATGACGCCGGAAGTAAAGCTTGTAAAGGTAGCTTTACAACATCCACCCCACCTTTATAAAATCTGATGTCCTCATCAGATGTCAGATTAAAGTAACTATACATTTAAGCTACTTGGCACAATACTCAATTTACTGGCCACTTTTTATTAACATTTAGGTTGGCTCACCACAAGTCGGAGGCTCAGCTCTTTGTACTGAAAGATTACATAACTTGAAAATATATCTTTGTCTGGAAAAAGCGTAGATTTGATATCGCTTTCGTAAAACCCAAAAACCTTATTAACTGGTGACAGAGGTCTTTCTTTGAAATGTTCGTCCCTGTCGCTTTTGACTTTCGACTTTGGAACTCCTTTGACTCCTGATTTGTCCTTGATGCACTTTGTGTTGAGCTCCCTTGAGCTCCAGATTTGTTCAGTTCCGCACAGGTATCAAGGCTCCCTGAGCCAAAGGATTTATCGTTTGATTGCCACTTTATGGTCCACTCCGTGCCTTGTTGCTTCTACACCTTGGTTTCTCTCCTTGTCCCAGCCTGATCTTGATACTTTTCCATCTTGTCTCTTTAAGGTAGGCAAAGATTGAGTACTCTGCAATGCACCTCTCACTTAGCTTGAAGTAGCTCTTTGAATTAGCCCAAATGTAACCATTGACCTCGTGGAAAGCCAAAGGGTCGCATCAGTTTGATCCGCATCCGAACTATCTCTTCGCGTTTTTTTGAAGCACCATGTTCGTCGTGCAAAACTTGACTTTCACGATTCCATCATTGGTCAGTTGCCTCACAGTCAGAACAAGAAGTGTACATCGAGCTTGGCTTCAAGTAGCTCTCTTTGAATCAGACACATGCATCCAGAGTCTGCACTAGTCCGATCTCAACGTGAACTGTCCCTTAGCGTCCGTTCGAAATACCAAGTCTTTCATGCAAGACTCAACTTTCACAGTTCCTTCATTGATCAGCCTCCTTACACGTAACACAAGCCTGCGTACTCATATGTTTCCTCATCATTACTGGTCCAGAGAAAGCCTATAACAAACTTTCCTTTCCACAACAAAAACTTGTCAACTTATTAGGTCCAAAGTTTGCCAGTCTCCTCGTGTGAGTATGGCTAGGTCACCTTGAATTTGCCCCCGTTTTGATCAATTCTCATTCAAAATTTGCCCCAAGAGAGAGGTGTGTGTGATGGTTCCCCTCCACTTATAAAATTAGCTGATCGGACTTAGAGTAGAGTTTTTCGGACAAAAAGCCTTTCCAACACTTTGCTTCTCATCTGCTAGGATTATGGCTCGATCCAACTTGTTGCCAATCTCTGAAGAGGATCCTAGTCTTTCCCCTTTGAGAAAATATCCAACTGATACTAGAAATCACCCATGCTCAGTGAGTTTCAGTTCCGAAGGGTGGCCGTCCCAAAATGAAGACCAACTGCTCCATAGAAGATCTCCCCTGAAATTGCCCTTTCCGACTTTTGACTTCCTGCTTGCGTCTGGTGGGCGTTGTTGCAAATGAAACTAACCCAAGAAACAGGCTAGCCATCCATCTTTTGCAAACATTGAGTCGTTTCGTTGTCGTTCACGTGCGAGTACTTGAACTGCAAATCCACCCCACAGATTTTGTAGTCCTCTTTGTTTGATGGTATCAGCCTTCAAAAGAAAAGGTTTCTTCTCGAGCCATCAGCTCATTGTATCACAAGCAATCATGCAAACCAGACAAAGCACGAGTACTAAGACTCACCACGAATACATACAAGTAAGACACTCAGGCAGGTTTACTAACAAGTAACAAAGACAAGGTCCCCCTTTGAGATGGTCCTGCCAATGGACCTTTGCCTGGTCGCGCCCATACAAATCGATCACAGAATCGGCCCACATAGGACACCCCTCCAACTATCCGTGCTTTCACCATTAACTAGCACATTGTCTCAGTCACGCCCCACCACTTTTTGGTCGATAGCCCTTATAGCTAAACGATCGGCAGCTATCCCGCACTGGCAGCTAACCACTCGAATTCGAGCAGCATCTCTGTATCAATGGTTAACCCGTACAGTTTGAATATGTCGTCCCGCACCCCACAAGGCACAGACCGTGCTTACACCAACCTAATGGCAGCACACTACCTCATCTGTCCTACGTGCAGATAGCGCCAAGCCCGAACCGTGAGAACTAACCATGCTTACACCTCAAGGGCAGCACCTTGACTCATCAAGTCCCCCGTTCTGTCGACCACGCTGACCGTGGACGCACCCGTGCTTACACTGTGGGCAGCACCTTGCACAACAGTTGTCTTGATGAACCCCAAAACGTGGCCATTTCCGTGAGATCCGGATAGCTCACCGGCCAGTCGGCTCTGATACCACATGTAGCGCAGGCATCCCAAAGGGAGCCGAGAACCACGACTTAGCTTCCCAGCCTTCAACTCTTGCCATCCAGACCCACTTGACATACAAGCAGCCAACTCGCCAACAACGATCAGACTTAACCAGCTTGAAGTTCCGAAAACCAACATTGAGATCCACCATGCCAGATTGGGGGTCCCGATGTGGGTGACTTCCCTCCAAGCAAGCCGCCCGACATACATCAAACTTAACCAACTCGAAGCTTCGTTACAAATGAGTAACATCCATTCCAAGCAAGCGGTCTGACTTACATCAAACTTAACCAACTGAAAGCTTCGTCACGAGCGCTAGAAGCCAACCTAGCGCCATGCTAGACTGGACAGCCATAAACAGGTAACTTCCACCCAAGCAAGCCATCCAACTCAGCCGACAGGTTAGAGCCCGTTCCCCAAGAGCTTAACCCATTCACGTTTATACAAGGAACACTCAGAACCACAAGCCGCGACAGATATTGAAACAACCAATTCCTGGACCAAATGGTCCTGACAGCATACCGCTGGCGCCACGGACCGAATGGTCTCTACGGCATACCGTTGGCGTCCCGGGATACGACCCTCAGCTATGTGCCAGCTTAAAAATTTGGAAGCAGCCTTACAACTGGCGCTTTTACCGAAAATTGAAATCTAGAAGGTAATCAGAGTCAGTTTGAGAAAAATCCCACTTTATTGATAAATCTGAGAAGGTTACATTTCAAGTGTGTGACCAACCCTAGTCTCCGGGACGCTAGCATGCCAAGGCGAGAGCCATGACAACATTCCAGCAAGGGAGGCTGAGACTTGGTTGGAGCTCACCCTTGCAACCCGCACTCCCCTATAGTATTGGTGTGATTTGGCACCCCCAACCAAGCACTCTACCCAAGCTGGTAAAGCACGTTTTTCTCTCTCTAGGATTTTCTCTTTCTAGAAAGTCATTTTCTCTCTCTAGATTTTATTGATCCCCAGGCTTCCTTTAATCATGCCTAGATCGTGTGAGGTGATTGCACATCGATCTGAGCTCTCTGGACTCCGCTAGAAACGATCAAAGATTTTCAGCCATAGGAACTTGGCGCCGGCTAGATTCTGGTCACAGTGGCGCCGGGAGCGGCACCGGCGCCATTGGTGCCGGGAGCAGCAAGGGCGCTGCTGGCGCCGGGGACATAGTTGGCACTGGAAGTAAAGCTTGTAAAGGTAGCTATACAATAACAACTTTCCCACACTAATTAAGTTCTTTGTGAGTTTTGGAATGAAAAGAACATTAGAAAGTGCAAGAACTTTTGAAGAAGCAAGTTTCAATGGAATGTTGCCAATTTCTTCTATTGGGCACTCATGATCATTAGCAGTATAAATAAATCTCTTGAATCCTTTGAAAGGTAAGATTGAGTTAAATGAGTTCTTTGAACAACACATATGTGAAGAGGCTCCACTGTCTATGTACCAAGCTCCATCTTTCTTGAAAGGTGATGAAGAAAAGACTGGACACCATAAGTGATCCTTCTCCATCACTTGCAACAGAATCTTTTTCAATCTCTTTGGAGAGATTAGCTTGCTTGAGTTAGTTTTTCTTCTTGAAGCAATTAGAGGCATAGTGCCCCTTCTTGCCATAGAAGAAACACATCACTTTCTTCTTCTTGGTCTTTGAGTTAGAAGGATGAAATGTATCATCCTCTTCACCATCTTTGTCTCGATCTTTGGCTTTGTCTTTGTTGGATGCTTGAGAGAACTGGTTCTTACTCCTTCCTTTCTGCTTGCCTTTGACAAAGAGGGCTTTATCACTTCCACCATGCTCGAGTTTGTTCATCTTGGAGAGTTTATAGCTTTGCCTAGATTCTTCAGAAATAAGTATTCCTTGGAGAGTTTCTAGATTAGGCAACTCCTCTTTAATAGCAAAAGACTGAACAAGATTATCATATTATCTCTCAAGCCATTCAGTATGACTTGAACTAGTTCATCTTGGTTAATAGTAACACCAACATAGGAAAGCTCTCTATGTAAATCTTTAACTTTCAGAACATAGTTAGATGCACTTTCTTCACTTCTTTGGAAACTTTATAAAATCTGATTCCTAAGAGTGAGTATTCTAGTTTTTAGTGCATCCCAAACTTCTTTGGCTGTAGTGCAAGATCCTATCTCTCTCAAAATTTCATTAGATACATTCATCTTAATGAAATGTAGAGCCATTCTAGCTCTTTTCTTGTACTTAAAAATTTCAGCCTATGCTTGAGCCTCCTCCTCAACACCAAGCACAATATCCATAACATCCTGGAGTATCAAGATAGACTCAATTCTGAACTTCCAAATTGAATTAGAAGTGTTTAGTCTTTCATTGGCTTCTAGAAAATATCCTCCTGAGATGCCATTTTAATGAAGACTTCTTAGTTCTTGGACTGAGATATGTTTGAGCTTGTTCCAATTAGACTTAAAGTTGCTGATCTCTTTCACTATAGGTATTTTCAAGGATGTACTACTTCCTATCTGAAACACTTGCAACTATATTTGAGATGACTCTCAAATATTCCACAAAACAAGTTATCTAGATCAAACACACAAAGTGGATTGAGACACTTTGGCTAGTTTGAATCCTACTTTTTGGCACGTGCGAAATGCTTCAAAAGAAAACACAATTGACTCTCAGAAGGCTCAAAAGGTTTAGAGTCTTGATCTTCAATTTCTTGTGTAGGATGCTCAAAACAATGGATTCAAAACAAAGCAAGATTGAATCGAATCAAAATGCTGTCACTCGGATTTTGGACCTATCCCTATCCTCGTTAAGAGATTATAACTCTTGCTAGACACATTAGATTGATTTGGTTTCAAAATCTATGGAAAGTACAAATCATAAGCTTTCCATTAAGCTATAACACTACTATCTTTGGATCTACTAGCAAGGAGAACAAAAGGATTGAAAATCTCTGATTTTCACACATGCAAAATTCCAGTATTCCGTACTACCTCTTCTTAGGTCTGAAAATTCAGCTCCAATCTGACTTGATCCAAATACACTTCAGAGAAAGGTGAGAAAAAGTGCAAAACTACTTTTTTGATTGATTTAGCTCTCAGTTTCTTGTACAATCAGGGGTGTTAGCATGCAAAGCTTAATTTGGCTCTGATACCATGACAAAATTTCCAGAATTCACACGTGTGGGGAATGTCCACAAGTATGATTGATCTTGATTAAGCTTTGTGATTAGCACAATAACCTGATTCTAGATTGTTTAGCAAGATCTAGTTCAGAAGAAATGGCTTAACTACAATCTAGCATGCTAAGCATCAAAATATGATAGCAATGAATCAAAGAATGAACAAAAGTACAAGATTTCAGTGTATTAGCATTAGCTTCAACATGAGTTAGAGAGTGAAAGCTAGAGAGATAACAAGCAAAATAGTTTAGATCCAAAATGGCATGAGGTAGCTACAAAACTTTGGTTCTTCATCATTTATTGTGAGGAGAGCTACACATATTTATGGAGTTTGAGGTAGCTCGAGGTAGAACCACATCTATCCATTCCAAAATGACAACTAAAGTGACATCTAGAGTCTATGTGACATTTGTCACTTGCAATGCATGAAATTCTACCAACTTTTTACAAGTGTACTAGTTCTAACTAACAAAGCAAAAATCATCATGCATGTGTCCATTATACTTTGTGCATGCCTTGCATGTCACTATGGATCACTTACAATTAATGCATGTGAATTGCCACTAGTTTCTACAAGCATGAATTTGCCAGTTCTATGTCTACAAACTATATGCAAGTTGTATTCTGCAAACCAGACATTACATAACCATGTAGCTCAAGTTCTATGTAGGCCAAACTTGGCATTTTGCATTTATGAGCTACATACTTGCATGGTACAACATTTGTAGCAAGCCAAGAAATCAATATGATTTGTTTTTCCAATTTTAACATGATCTATACCAGGCCAGACATAGCTTTTGCAGTCAACTCTCTCAGTCAGTTTATGACTAACCCTGGTGTAACACATTGGAAGGCTCTTATTAGAGTCATGAGATAACTTCGAGCTACTATGGACTTTTGCATTTGTTATGGAGCAATCGGCAACGACAAACTCAATTTACTCAGTGGTTACACAGATGCAAGTTGGGCAAGAGATGTAGACACTCGTAAATTAGAATTGGACCCTTGTGCAAAACTATGACCAATTTTGACAACATTCTACATTATATGGGTTCAAAACTTGAGAAGGACATTCTCAAAAGATACTTTTATTTTTTCCTCTAATTTTGGCTTTCAACTGGACCAATAAAAATACCCAAAAATAAAAATCTACATAATGTAGCTCATCAGGATTAGCAAATTAGTTTGTAATTTTTGAATTTATTTAATTGCTGCTAGGTAGCTCTCATGCATATCATTGGTTGACTTTTGATGCCCATGGAGTACAATGTTGCCTAAAATCAATTTCTTAAAATACTAACCATAATGGATGCAATCACAAGTTATACACCACCATATTTACAAAATAGTTTATAATATTAACCCCATTGGTTGAAAAATGTAAACATAATAATCTTGCATGGTTATAGTTGATCACAAGAATGCATTTATTGCATTTTAAATTTCTTAGAGTTTCAAGTAGAGAGAGAGAGAGAGAGAGAGAGAGAGAGAGAGAGAGAGAGAGAGAGAGAGAGAGAGAGAGACCATGGCGACATCAAGGAGACCCAGATTTGCAACAGACTCTGGATATAGAATCTAGATTTGACATCATCCCTGATGGGGGCAATGGAGATAGAAGAACGTGAACGAAGAAGAGAGCATGAATATTGCAGAACACCTCTCCCGTTACAATCAGCTACTAGATGCAAAAACAATCTAATAGAAAGCTTATGCTAAATATAATCACAGCTTAAAGTGCTCTTACTGCCCAACAGGATTTTAAAAATTATTTCATACTCTCAAAAATGAAAGTACAGTCCAATGAAGAGATTAGAAATGGTTTGTGTGTGGTATAACTAAAAATTAGAACCAATATAACGGTCTACCTGGGAGGCTCAAATTATACGTCTCATGGACGGAGCGGCTTGAGTTTTTATTTAGTGCTGGTATGATCTACTTATGGATTGCATCCATGTATTAACTACATTAAATGTTTGTCACCTAATTAGGTAAGCCATTGTACTTGGAAGTATTTGGCTTTTGTGACAACTATACATAGTATATACGGTCAACAAATCAGGAACGTTGACGCAAACGAGGACGTCACAAATTTTCTCACTTTACATTTTACGTGAAGTGGTTTTCTCTCACTTTGCAATTTTCAAGAAGTGGCTGGGAACGTTCCTCGTTCAAAATAGACGACCTTCACCATTTTTTTCTCTCTTTGAAATTTTGCGAAATAGCCGAAGGTGCCCTTAAAAATAAGACGAAGGTGCCTTTAACAGTTTAACCCTTAAAAATAGATGACCTTCAGAAATTTTCTCTCTCTTCGCATTTTTCAAAAAAATACAAAAAAGCCAAAGGTGTTGAAAATAGTTAAACTTTTGAACTGTGAACAAGTTGACTTCTTCAAAATAATTGAACGGAAGAAGTCAAAGGCAAGTGTCGTAGTTTTCAAAAAAGTGCAAAAAATGTGGACTGTGCGACACTTAGTGTATTTTTGCAGACTGTTGAAAAAATAATGTAAATCTGCAGACTTGTTCTAATGCAAGTTTGTGGAAGTCCTTGAAAATGGCCAAGTCTTCAATGACTTCATGTTATTAAACTTAATATCTGAACTTAAAATTATGGTGGAATTGGTTACCTTATGTTGGAGATTAGCCAAAAGCCCGTTGTAGACGTTCTTCAAATAATTTGGCTTTCTAAGTTTGGGATTCCTGTAGGTATCAGATAAGCAGACGTAGGACAAATTTCCAACTATCTCCGAATGCTTTCAAACTTCATACACACCATCTCAGCACTTTTTACCACCTGTTCCAATATCATTTCCACCTGTTCCATGTTTATCCCATCAAAATCCACTACTTTTCTCTTTTTTGAGCCCTTTTTGTCCTTCCTTGACCTTTTACCCACTCTTTCTCCCTAGACCTTACCTGATGTCCAATTCATAGTCCCACATCACCAAGTTATAGTCCAACATCACCAAGCTACAGTCCCCAACCTCACCAAGCTATAGGCCAACCTCACCAAGCTATAGTCCAATATCTCAATCAACATGGCCTCTTCTACCAACCTAGATAACCAGCCATCCAGCCCATCAGATGAAACCGATACCATCCAAATCACTTGGTGCAAATTCATGCGTCTACCCACATCTACGACCTGCCCACTAACTCTTCTCAACTCAGCCAGATCCATGCTACATCGAGCACACCTACCTACAAAGTTCTGGGCAGAAGCTGCTGCCACAGCCTGTTACTACATGCAGAACCGATCAAGCACCAAAGTCGTCAGCAACAAAACTCCTTATGAAATTTGGCATGGGCACAAGCCTAGCATCAGCCATTAAAAATCTTTGGTTGTATATGTTTTGTTCACATTCCTCAATAGCTTAGGAAGAAACTGCATCATAGGACAAATAATTGTATTTTCATTGGCTATCCTGATGAACATAAAGCTTATAAAGTTTATGATCCATCCATCAATGTAGTATTTGTCACTAGGAATGTAATATTTCAAGAACATACATACTATGATTTCAAACAACCATCGATAAACGATGTTATGTCATTTCATTCTATTTTATGTAGCATGGATTCTTCCAACGTTGATGTTCCTTCTATAGAACCTGCAGCTACAACTATAGAAGCCGAGCAGCCAACAACACCTACCATCAGACCAGACCAGACCAACTCGAGCTCAAGAAGAAGCATCATCTCATCCTAGTCAACCAAACATCTGCAGATCCTCACGGACTCGGACAGTTCCTGAGAGGTACACACCTCAATTATTTCGAACTTCATCAGAAGAACCAGAGAGCTTAGCCGAAGCAACTAACTCCAAGGATGCTGTGAAGTGGCAAGAAGCTATGGAAAGCAAGGTACAACTCACTTTTGACGAACCAGACCTGGACACTGGTCGACTTCCCCACTCACAAGAGAGTTGTCGACAACAAGTGGATCTTCAAGAAGAAGATCAACTCTGATGGTTCCATTGCTAAATGGAAAGCACAGCTGGTGGCTAAAGGATTCACTCCTCAAGTCCAAGGAGTGGATTACCAAGAAATTTTCAGTCATGTCATCAAGATGCAGTCAATTAGGACTCTGATTGCATTAGCAACTGGAGAAGACCTCAAAATGCACCAAATGGATGTCAAGACAACATTTCTCAATGGCAACATCAAAGAAGAGCTGTATACCTTCCAACTAGAAGGATTCGAAGTCAAAGGCCAAGAGCACAAAGTGTGCAAGCTGCACAAAGCAATCTACGATCTGAAACAGGCCGCAAGAGCATGGTTCGATAGAATCAACTCTTATCTCATTCAATTAGGATTTGCAAACAATTCAGGTGACTATAATGTTATTCAAAGCATATAGGCACCAGTTTAGGTCACATAGCTCTTTACGTAGATGATGTATTTATCTTGTCTAATGACACTTCTCTTCTGCATACTATTAAGAGTAATCTGTCATAGGAATTTGATATGATTGATCTAGGAGCTGTCCATTCTTTGCTAGGAATTCACATTACTAGAGATAGACTTCAGTAGAAGATCTATCTTAGCCAAAGGCATTTTAGAAAAGTTTCATATGTCTGATCGCAAACCAATTGATTCTCCAATGGATCCAAGTATAGTATTGACTAAACCCACTTGTGTTGATTCTGATAGTGAAATACTCGACATATTGAAGTACCCTTATCATTCACTAATGGGATCTTTGATGTATGCAATGTTGTGTACTAGACCAGATTTAGCATACACTGTTAGCACGTTAAGTCAATTCATGTCTAATCCTAGGATCTCTCATTGGAAAGCATTAAAGAGAGTGATGAGATACATTCAGGGAAGTTTAGATCACATTTTATGTTATGATGGAAATGCTATCGACCCACTCGTCCTGCGGGCTACTCCGTCTCAGATTGGGGAGGAACAGTCTCTACCAGAAAATCTACCTCCGGGTTCTGTTTCTATCTGACAAGGGACCGATTTCGTGAAACTCAAGGAAGCAGAAATCAGTTGCACTTTCTTCGAATGAGGTAGAGTACATCACAACATGTCAAGCTTCAAAAGAAGCTGTATGGACCAGGTTGTTACTTCATGACTTACATCACACTCAGTTCAATGCTATCACCATTCTGTGTGACAACTTGAGTTGTATTTCACTATCACTAAATCCCATATTTCATGGCAAATCCAAGCACATAGAAATCCAGTATCATTTCATTCAATAAAAAGTTTTCTCAAGGCAAGTGATCCTTCAATACTGCTCCACAACAGAAATGGTCGTAGACATCTTCACCAAAGTGCTTCCCAAGATCAAGCATCAGAAGTTCTTCAGCATGCTGAACCTGACGAAGATACCAAGGCACCAGCCGTGTCCTAAAGGGAGACTATTGGAAACTAAGTCCAAAGTTGTCTCCTTGGTGAATAATTTCTATTTCATGATTCTTCCTGCACATTTATTGATCATTGATCTAGAGTCAAGTGTTACATCCAAAAGCAAGAAGAATCAATATCCATTCAAGAAGACTCAAGGCAAGGAGGCCGAGATGAAGAATGGAGGATCTACTTCCAAAGGCAAGGTGAAGAACAAGACAAAGCTCAAATGTTTCTTTTGTGGAAAGAAATGACACTTTGCCTCGGAATGCTACTTGAAGAAGAATCAACAAGAAAATGGAGATCAAGGGAACATTGCTCAATAGGAAGAAGATGAGGATGGATTCAATACATCCTTGATGGTTGCATCTACACCAACTTCAAGTCAAGACACATGGTGGATAGATAGTGGGGCTAGTTCTTGTGAAAAAAGTACAAAATGGATGAAGAGTGGATCCTAATCTGATCCTCAAGAGGGATTGGATGTTAGATTTACTTGATCTATCAATCTACATATGATTAAGATCAATCTAGATCAATTCTAGACATAAAATCCAAACAAGAACAATCATTTAATGAAGTAAATTTACTTGCTGGTTTCACACGTGTGAAATCCCGTCAGGGTATGGACTCCAACCTGAAAATCAATTACACTATGATAGAACCCCAAAAAAATCAAAACAAATGTGGACAAATAGAGATTATTACACAAAATTGCCTCCAAAACCAAGATTGGTGTTTCATGATGATTATGGCCAAATGTGGCTCTATATATACAATAAGTGGGAGCTCGTGGTACTGATCATCCATCTGATCCCACATGTGTGAAGGTGCTTTTTCATATGATGATTCACCATGCAAAACTGACACTTGGACAAAACCTTCTATTTTGAGCACTTTTGGTCTATTTTCCTTCTATATGGAGATATACTTGGAGATCTTATAGAACTCAAAATTTGCCTACTTCAGCTTATTCCACACGTGTGAGCTGTTCTCTACACATGGGATATGACACCTAACAAAAGGATGTGGCTCATGCAATCAATAGATTGATGCCATGTGTCATATGTCTAGAAAACTAGTTTTTGGCCTTTTTAGCCACTAGAACTTGAATTAAATCATATGTACATCCTATACAGTTATGGTACATGACAAGTACACTAGTTTCACACGTGAGAAAAGGCTCCACACATGTGTGTTTATCTATATATAAGATTTTTGGCCTCTACCAAGCTTATTTTTGCATTTTTCACACTCCTTCTCAAAAATCTAGCTTGGTAAATCTACCTTGATGGAAAACATGATGATCTTGAACTTGACTCCATGGGCTGAATTGGTCTTTGTTGATTTAAAAGGTGTGAAGATCAGCCAATGAGCTTGATGTTGATCTGAATCACCATATCCATGATAGTGCTTCTTTGATGTTGACATCTTTGATGAACTTGAGAGCTTTGCACTATCCTAGCACCTCCAAATGTGATTCCTTCCGAATTTCATGTAGATGCTTGACTTTGAGGCTTGCTCCTTCTTCATGTGCATGCTCCTCCATGAGAAAATAAAGATTTATTTTTGATTTATTAGGATTACAAAGATCCAACATCATGTTACTACAATCTAGAGAATTAGTCTCATCCAAATTGGCAAGACTATGCATGCTATAATAACAAAGTGTTTGCAATATATCTTCATGCTTGTTTACCATGCTAATATTAAATCCAATGAGGCTAAATGCCTCATTATGGAGATAAGTGTCTTTATAAGATGATTCACTTACTCTCATAAAGAGTTTACAATTTGCCTGAATACAAATTTTCAAACTATGAGTGAACAAATCACTTTTGCTCTTGCATGACTCAAGAGCATACATTTGATGAATTAACCATTTGCTTTCTAATTGATTTAAAATCGATTTCAACCTTTTAAGAACATCATCTATGTTCTCAAGAGAGACTTCATACTCAGTAGTATGGCTTTACTCCAATTTTGAGATGCAATGATCTCACTAAAGAAAATTGATTTATCAAATGACATAAGAGAAGTAAGTGTGAGATGTATACCACATGAGATATGCTCCTCTTTCCCATGAAATGTGAGCCACATGGACTCAACCATATTTCTTGAGTTTATTTTTGGAATCACAATTTGAGAAGGTCTCTCCTCCTCAATTCTTGGCACACTTGAACCTTGAGAAGGATTCTCCTCCTCAATCCTTGGCACACTTGAACCTTGAGAAGGATTCTCCTCCTCAATCCTTGGCACATTTGAACCTTGAGATGACTCCTTAAGATCCTCTTCATGGTGCTCCTTTTTGTTGGAAATCCGAGACCTCCATGTCTCATAATGATCACAACAAGTATGACCATTCAATATGCACTTCCTATGATTATCAAGATTACTTATGCTAGAAACATAAGTCCAAAAATCACCACAACTTGGCATGATTTTTCCAATATTGAAATCAAAAGGTATTTCCATCTCAATAAGGCTAACTACTTGCTTATGGATATAAGTGTCCACTTTGGATGCTTCACTTATTCTCATAAGAAGTTTACAACTTGCCTTTAAGATTGAAAACTTACAATTTTCATCTTTATGAATGAACACATCATTCATGATCTTTTTGAAACCAAAAGATCCTACATTATGAAGATATTTCCATTTCCTTCACTTCATAACTAATGTGAGCTTGCAAGGAAAACATATTTTGCTATCTTTTAAGGCATCAGACTCAACTAGTATTGCCTTAATCCACCTTTGAGATACAAAAATCTCTTCAAAGCAAAATGGCTCTTCATAAGTTGACATGAGAGCATAAATGAAACTATTTTCATTTTGTGATTGCTCCTTATTCTTGATTGATTTCTCTTGGTTAATGACAATAAGTTTGAACTTGTCCAAAGTTCCAAGCAAAATACTTTTCAAGGACATAAAATAAATCTAAGTTACTTTCATGAAAGTGACATCTATCTCTGCATCTTGAACCAAACAATGCACTTCCAAATGAAAAATTTCAAAAGATTTGACAATGTGTTGTGATGGACTCTTGAAGACAAATCTTGCAAGTCCTTGTGAGACTCCAAGCCTCATTCACCTTTCCACAAAGGAAACACCTTTTCTTGGACTTGTCCTTCTTGTATTTGCATTTTGAACTTGAAGCTCCATCCTTCACCTCGGCCTCCTTGCTTTGGTCCTCCTTGGATGGATTGGTCTTCTTTTTGTAGCATCTTGAGAAAAAATATCCTCCCTTGCCACAAAGGTTGCACTTAGGATCCTTTCTTTCCTTCAATAAGATGCCACCTATTGATGCCATGTGAATAAAAACCTGTAACATGATTTTATCACTTGGAAACTTTGCTTTGATCACTAAGACAAAAGCACACAATCTTTGAATCAAATCACTAAAGAAATCAGATCCAATCTCCTATTGGACTCATCAAATACCAACGACTCTTTCTTTTGAAAGTTGAAATGGACATGAAAAAGATTTGACACCTAATTTTCCTTTTCACTTGACTAGTTCTCTCAACACTTGAGATTCTTGAACAAAAGACGGATTTTGTTTCAAATACATGAAAATCAAACTTAATCACTTCTTTGGGACTCACTCTTGACCCAAATAATCTCACACTTGAGATTTAGAATGCATTTGATTTGATTCGACAACAAACTATACCCCCAATTTTTTACAAAGCTTAAAAATTAGACAACTAGATATTCACAAAGATCTCAACCATGCATGAATACTCAAATATGGACTCCTCCTCATTCTAGACATCCAATGGGATCACAAATTGACCCTCACACTCTCACAAAGAAATTTGAATAGAACTAATTTGAGTTTTATACATTCTATGTCAATTTTTGCTCAACAAATTGAATTCAATCACTCCTATTGGATTCCAGCAATTACTCTACTTTTTAAGACTTGGAATGAAATTCAAAATCAAAAGTTGTGATTTTTCTCACTAAGATATTGTGCTTCAAAGAGCTAATACCACTTAGAAAGATTTGATCACCTAGGAGAAGACAAATTCTTCATCTATAACAACACATAATGAGCTTCTAGATCTTGCCCTCTACAAAGGAAGGAACTCTTAGAAAATTGGATCTCTCTCTACACATTTGCCATAGACACCTTAATGACTCTTTTCAAACCTTACAATCACTCAAACAAATTGAGTAGGGTTGAACAATGTGACTTGAATCTCAATCTCTTTTCTAGAACTCTCAATTGAAGCCAATCTATGTCAAATTTTACAAAAGATTTGCATAGATGCTCTATATGCACTAGAAACTCTCAAAGGTTTCACTTGGAGGATAGATCCAAGAATGTTTTCTAAAAAAATTGATGCTTCTAAACTTGACCCTATCACTCTTGAACAAATCTAGAGTGATGGTACAATGGATTTTATCCTCTCACCTTGCATATCACTCCTTAATCTATGAATTTTGGCAAAATCTCTCTCAACTTCAAGCTTCAATTTTAATTTTTGGCTGATCTAATCCAATAACTAATCATGGGATTAGATTCTCTATAGAAAATGCTTGATTCTGCACTAAAAAAATCTCAAATTGGGTGTGTGAGTCAAATTGTACAATTTTTTGAATTTTCTTAGCCAAAACCGGAGCTGTATGGCCTCACACATGTGAAAAGAGTTCCTACATCCCACAACAAGATCTGGACCAAAAATTTTGAGGATAGCTATCAAATCCAACTTGCTACACAAAATTTGACTAGTTTTCAAAAAACTTCTAATTTTGGCTTTTATTTGGATTAACCCTATCAATTTCAACAAAACCTCTTGTACTTGGCTCTGATACCATGTGCAAAAAAGTACAAAAAGGACCAAGAGTGGATCCTAATCTGATCCTCAAGAGGGATTGGTTGTCAAATTACTTGACCTATCAATCTACTTCATATTAAGATCAATTTAGATCAATTCTAGACACAAAATCCTAACAAGAACAATCATTTAATGAAAGTAAATGTACTTGCTGGTTTCACACATGTGAAATCCTGTCAGGGTATGGACTCCAACCTGAAAATCAATTACACTATGATAGAACCTCAAAACAATCAAAACAAATGTAGACAAATAGAGAGAATTACACAAAATTGCCTCCAAAACCAAGATTGGTGTTTCATGATGATTATGGCCACATGTGGCTCTATATATACAATAAGTGGTAGCTCATGGTACTGATCATCCCTCTAATCCCACATGTGTAAAGGTGCTTTGTCATATGATGATTCATCATGCAAAACTGACACTTGGACAAAACCTTCTATTTTGAGCACTTTTGGTCTATTTTCCTTCTATATGGAGATCTACTTGGAAATCTTATAGAACTCAAAATTTTCCTACTTCAACTTATTCCACATGTGTGAGATGTCCTCTACACATGGGATATGACACCTAACCAAAGGATGTGGCTCATGCAATCAATAGATTGATGCCATGTGTCATATGTCTAGAAAACTAGTTTTTGGCCTTTTTAGCCACTAGAACTTGAATTAAATCATATGTACATCCCATACAATTATGGTACATGACAAGTACACTAGTTTCACATTTGGGAACAGGCTCCACACATGTGTGTTTATCTATATATAAGATTTTTGGCCTCTACCAAGCTTATTTTTGCATTTTTCACAGTTTCCACATGTCTTTTAACAAGCATTATTTCTCCACTCTTCTATCTTGTAATGACTCTAAGAAGTCAATATACACTGCTAGTGATCAAACATGCAAGATAGATGGCATAGGATCTATACCTCTTTGCTTAGGCACATCTAAAAGGATAGATCTAGATAATGTTTTGTATGTTTCTACCATTTCAAGAAACTTGCTTAGTGTAGGACAATTAATGGACAATGGACTAGATGTACATTTCAAGAATGGAGTTTGTTCCATCTTGAAAAATGATAAGTGCATAGCTAGTGGCATTAAGCAAGGTAGACTATTTAAGTTGAATGCTAATGTTGCAAATGAAAGTGTGAACTTGGCTAGGGAGGAGCTATCTCAAGTGGAGCTCTGGTCAATGGCAAGCAAGGAACTAGCTCTCGGCCTACCATGAGCCTTCAAGAAGTTTGGAAAGATGTGTGAGGCATGTGACCTTCCAAAGTCACACAAATCTTCTTACAAGAGACCTTCATCAAGATCTACCTCTCCCTTGGATCTCATACATTCCGATGTACATAGTTTTTCACATGCAGGTAATGGAGGTGCTTTGATGTATGTAACTTTTATAGATGATTGTACTAGATTCACATGGATTTAGTTACAATCAAAGAAAAGTCTTGTTTATGAAGCTTTCATTAAGTTCCAATCTCTAGTAGAGAAGCAACTTAGTACTTCCATCAAAGCACTAAGATGTGATAATGGAGGAGAGTACACCTCCAATAAAATGAAAGACTTTTGTGAGATCAATGGCATTAAATTGCAATACACTTGTTCCTACACCCCCCAACAAAATGGGGTGGCCGAGAGGAAAAATAGGAGTCTATGTGAGTGTGCAAAGTCTTTAAGACTTGATGCATCACTTCCCATCTCATTTTGGGGAGAAGCTATAACATGTGCTAATTACTTGTGTAATATAATTCCTAGTAGTCCTATAGATGGGATCTCACCTTATCAAGCCTTGTTTGGTAAGAAACCCAATGTAAAAGATTTTAAGATCTTTGGATGTATTTGCTATATCCACATCCCTTTGGAGACAAGAAGGAAGGAAGATGCTACCTCCTTCAAAGGGATTTTTGTTGGCTATGGAGAAAATAGCAAGGGCTATAGGATATATGATCCTATATCCAAGAAAGTAAAGGTAAGCAAGGATGTACTTTTTGATGAGTCACAATTTTCTAAGAGCTTGTCTAATGGATCTAACCCATTGTGCATTGAAGATTTTGACAAACCCGAGGATGCAGACAAAGATCTGAGTCAAAGGGGGCTGAGAAGAGGCTGAGCCCTCAAGGCTCACATAGGTGGACAAGGGAAAGCAAAATGAAGACTCTACATCTTCTACCTCTTACTCTTTCTTAGCTACATTGCTTGAAGAACCATAATCTTTTGAATAAGCATATAGATCTAAAGTTTGGAGAGATGCAATGCAAGTAGAGTATGATGTATTAGAATAAAATCATACTTGGAATCTTGTAAGTCTTCCAAGAGGGAAGAAACCACTTGCATGTAAGTGGATTTATAGAATAAAGTACAATCAAGATGGATCTATTAGTAGGTACAAAGCTAGGCTTGTTGCTAAGGAATTTTTTTAAAATAAAATGATTGGATTATGAAGAAACATTTGCACCTGTAGCTAAGCTTGTAACTATTAGATTAATCAGTTGCATTGCTACTTTGTTCAAGTGGGATCTCTACCAAATGGATGTAACAAATGCCTTCTTGAATGGCTTCTTAGAAGAGGAAATCTACATGATGCAACCCGAGGGCTTCATCAAGGTTGGTGAGGAGAAAAAAGTGTGCTACTTAAGGAAGAGCCTATATGGCTTGAAGCAAGCACCTAGAGCCTGGTACTCTAGGTTGCATGATTTTCTCTATTCCCTTGGATTTGTACTAAGTGCTTATGAACCTTCTTTATATTTCAAATGCAATGAAGGAATGATCATCATTTTGGTGCTTTATGTTGATTACATCATTATGACAGGAAATGATGATGAAGGAATAAGCAAAGTAAAATTTGATTTATCTAGTGAGTTCAAGATGGTAGATCTAGGCTTCCTAAAGTTTATACTTGGGATAGAAGTGTCTAGAAGTAGCAATTGTACTTTCATAAGTCAATCTAAGTATGCTACTTCCATTCTTGAAAGATTTGGTATGAAAGATTGTAAGGGGATTGACACCCCTGTGGAGCATGTTGTGAATGCAACTAATGAAGGTGATGAAGCATCCTTTGAGGACATCAG
The DNA here is from genome assembly GCA_029204225.1 of Diphasiastrum complanatum. Taxonomy (NCBI): domain Eukaryota; kingdom Viridiplantae; phylum Streptophyta; class Lycopodiopsida; order Lycopodiales; family Lycopodiaceae; genus Diphasiastrum; species Diphasiastrum complanatum. The sequence continues at coordinate 31,828,692 of CM055112.1, read as the reverse complement.
CTGTTTAGGAAGCTTATAGGCTCTCTAATCTATTTAACCATCACTAGACCTCACTTAAGTTTTTGTGTAAGCAAATTGAGTCAAATTATGCAAGCTCCATTAGTTCCAAGAGAGTACTTAGATATGTTTCTAGTGCTAGATTTTTTGGCATACTTTATGAAGGATCTAACTTGCACTTGAGAGCCTACTCGGATTCAAATTTTGCAGGTGAAAAGATGGATAGAAAGTCCATTAGTGCATTTGCAACATTTCTTTGTGGAGTAGTAATATCTTGGCTTTCCAAAAAGCAAGATACTATCTCACTATCTTCTTGTGAAGCCGAATAGAAGGCATTGACTTCAACAACCAAAGAGCTCCTATGGCTAAGAAGACTCTTGATGGAGCTACATGTGCTAGAGGTTGAGGAGATCCCTTACATATTTTGTGACAATCAAGCTTCTCAACAAATTACTTCAAATCCTATCTTCCATGCTAGAACAAAGCATACTGAGATAGCTCATCACTTTGTGAGGGAGAAGGTACAATGCAAGGAGGTGCAACTACATCATGTACCATCATCCGAATGCATAGCTGATATCTTAACCAAGCCATTGTCCAAAGATCCATTTTTTAAGTTAAGATATGCTCTTGGAATTGTAGATAGATGTACATTAGATTTGCCAAGCTAGAAGTGAGGAGGAGTGTTGAAAATTGTCACTTCTCACTTGACATTGGTTATTGTAAATAATGATCAAACATTAGAACAATGTTGATGATATAATTTCACACATGTGGAGTCTGTTCCCATGTGTGAAAGAATGTACTTTTCATACTTGTATATATCTAAATTGATTTTGTATCAATCTATTTAGTATGAACATGATATGACTAGTTTTTAGTCAAGTTGACTAGTCACCTAGAAATTAGCTTTTCCTTGCATGTGCAGGAGTAAATTCTCCCACATGGCAAGTGGATGTTCACACGTGTGTATAGAGTTCTAGAAGATAAGAGTTGACCATTTTTCTTAGATCCTATTTTGTAGGGAATATTCCTATATTCTAGGAGACTAGCTCTTTGGATTCTAGCCATATTCTAGAAGGTCAACTTTGGATAAGGATCAAGGATGGATCAAATGGATAGATCTGAGTGATGTGGCACTCTTCACACGTGTGAAGACCTGCTGGACTGTACCAGACTCATGGATGTACTTGATCCATAAAAAGATCATCATTTTGCTAAGAAGATTGATGAGACTTTTGTATTCTACACTTTTGTGAGATTTCTAGTCATTTGTCTTGTGATTTCTATGAGTGATTGCTATCTAGGACTATTGTACTTGTTGTTTCAGGTGCAGGCCATACTGTGGACAATACTCCACACGTGTGAGGCCGCTCTCACTAATTTATGATGTGTTGATCCATTGCTCTTGCTTAAATCCATGTGTAGTGAATCTAGATCAAGATCTAATGTGTAGAACTTGATAGATCCATTGATTAAGCAGCCAATAACTCTCTATGATTGTTAAGTACAATCATCATTGTCCTAAAAACTAAAATTTATCACTTCCGCAATCATTGACTTTCTCCACTGGGCATCCGAAGTGCACAATGATGTTTTCTTTGGGATCTAGTGGCTAAAATGGCCAAAATCTAGTTTTCTAGCTATATGCCACATGGCACCCTTTTATTGGTAGAATGTGCTACATCTTGAGTTTAGGATTGATTTCCCATGTGTAGAGGTCTGCTCACACGTTTGAAAAATCAGTAGAAGTCGAGTTTAGACTTGCAGAAGATTTTTGTCTGAGTTCTTATAACATAGGAAAATTATCCAAAATCAAGGAGGTGTCTTAAATAATGGAAATCATGGACCATGTGCCAAGTTTGATGTGATTGATGGATATTTAGGTGAGTAGGCTTCCTCACACATGCCAGATTTGATGAATCAACAATAGCTCGAGATCCCACTCATGTATATATAGAGCCTCATTTGGCCATAATGAAAAAAAGAAGAAGCTAAGTCTTGGTTTTGGTGCATCATTAGGATAAATATGGGCTCAAAATGGGCCCTTTAAAAAATTTTGATTTAGAGAGAGGTTATGTAGAGAGAGACTACAAACTGAAGCATGAGATGTAATAACTTCCCTGCATGTTCGTTTCAAAATTTGGGTCTAGAGCTTTATGACTGTAAATTTTGGTGTGCTCACAACAAAAACTGAAGCGGGAGTAGCAAATACTAAAGCGGGAGTACAATGAGCACTTTTGGAATCTTTGTATGCTTACAATGAAATATGAGGCGGGACGAGTTTTTGGCTCGACATAGACATTACAAAAGTAAGGTATGCTAGATCTATTCAGTTTGACTTATTGTAGTTTGAAGCATTTACGAATTGTAGCTTTCAACAATGGCAATGTTCCATTTGTATGTTGGACTTCCTGTGTAATGCACTCCAATTATTAAGAAAAATTCGAAAGTTGTAGAGAATGTTGCTGCAATAGTTAGAGAATTGAGAATGAATAATCATAAGAATATAGATTGTGGGTGGATGGATCAATTTATCCTATTGATCCAACTACCAATTTGTGTCCAGATTTTAAGTCCGTAACTCATCTTCTCAGATTTGTATGTGAAGGGAATAGTGGATTACTTGGATATTGTCAAAGGTTACATGATGATGATATTGGAATGCATAGCATATCTTGTCTTAATCAACAATTACAGTTTTGCTAATCAATAATTGCAACATGCAAATCAACAATCGCTTCATTATGTGCAACACACTAGTGTTCAAAACAATGCAAGGCTCAAGCATGCTATATCATAGTTGAATGCTACAGTCACTACTCTTTGGGGATCAAACCAAGAAATGTTAGAATCCACAGAGAATTTGCAATTCGACAATTTAAAATCTATCGTTGATATAAAAGTTATTAAAAAGACAATGATAAAAAGGAAAAGAAAGAGAGTGCCGCTGAAGAATATTGATGACTTATCTACACATAGCGGCAATCGGGAAAAAATGGATTTGAGCATTTAAGTATTTTTTTTATAAACAATTTATTTGATTTGTATTGGTCATACAAGTTTCATTTGCATTTGATAATATGCATTATCAATTTATTAAACATAATTTGAGTTTTATATGTTTGTTGTAGATCATGTTTGGTGGCAAAGAACTATTTACAAATTGTTCATGCATTGGATCATCTTGAAGTCATGTTTTACCAAGAAAGTCAAGAAAGACAATGATGAAAAATGCTCGATTTGAAAAATGAAAAATGAAATTGCAGAGACTGTTTTGAATAAGGTTCAAACTTACTTGGATACAAATGTGATAGTAGGTGCAAGTGATATTTCTGGAATTAGCAAAGATGCTTGTTTTACTTTTTTTAAAATAGTTAAAGAAGCTTTTTCTCAAGTGATGGTGAAAAAAACTTATCTTCCTCATCCATATTGGGTAAGATTAGCAAGAAATTATTATAATGATGGAATGTTCAAAGTAGTTGGCCAACCACTTCATATAACTAAACTATACAAATCAGAATATAGTGAGCTCAATTACAATGATTGCAATAATATTTTTCTTGATATGGAAAATGTTCTAAAAAACATTCTTTGATTCTATACACTAGATGAATATCAAATAAATGAAAAGATCATTATTGTAATAAAATTGGATAAACCCGAAATCAACAAAGGTCAAAAGTTGGAATGAGTGAGTGTCACCTTAATGAACAAAATTTTAGATACAGATGATCGAACGTTTAGGGGCACTACGTATCTGGTCATCACAAGGCATGGAAAAATCACATTGGCAAGCAAGAGGAGCATTTCATAGAGCTACAAATCATGGAGGACACAATTCTCAAAGTTCAACTTTTTCAGTGGTTTTATAGAAGAGCACAATTTAGATATCAAGTTAAAAATTCGCCAAATGTTACAATTTTTCATAAGGCATTCGAATTCATAACAAAAGATAGATCTTTGTAATATATCAATAATCAATTACAAAAGATTGTTTAATTTTCATCATCATCCTCTTCAAGATTCAGACGGATGGTATTGTCATGAAGGAATAATCTCCTTTCATATGGATCCAAAAATTCTAAATTTTTCTTTTTGCTCATATCAATGTAACCCGAATAAAGGGCCATTGAAGATGATTTTTTTGTAGTCTCATTGGTGTTGAAATATTGGAAAAATTTACCTAATGTTGTAAGTAGGGATTCTAAAAATGCCAAAGATGAATTGAGCTCTTTTGGCTTAGTAAAGACCCATCTTAAAATAAAATATTCAAGGTAGGTAGAAGTAGAAAACTCGAGCTACCATAGGAATTGCCATTTGTACTTTGCATGCCACATTTAATGCATGAAAATACTAGGTGGCACAATTAGACATATTGAGGTGGCTTGAATAAGTCTAGATAGCTTGAGAGGTGGATTCAGAGCTCCAATTCAACTCAAAGTAGGAGGAGAGTCTATGGATCTATATATATGTAATGTACTCTCATTGAGAAGATGATGATTTTTGTGTGTAATGCAAATTTGGAGACTAAGCTCTTTGTGCCCTATCTCTCTACTCGAGTTTGTACTTTCATATTCTCTCTCTAGCCGAGTTGAGGCATTTATTGTACTTAGTTTCATGTTTTGTTAACAGATCTTGCTTGTAACACAATAATATTTCTTGTATGATCAGCTTTCCTATTGTCAATCAATGCTAGTTTGATCTTTATGGTATTATTGGGCTTAGTAGATCAAAAGTACATGTGTAGGGCATCCCACCCGTGTGAATTCAACATGGTATCAGAGCCTACCTAAGATTTACAAGCAAATCTAATCAAAAAGTTTGCAAATTTGATCAGATTTCAAGCTAGGAATTTTTAGATTCTACTTTCTAGCTAGTTTGTAGGTTTCTGGTGATTAAGAGCTTCAGCCCACTTTGAATGGTCCAGATGAGGTACTGTACGGAATTTCAGGTGCAGGCACGTGTGAAATTTGCCATTTGTAGTTCTCTCTCACGTTAGATCCAAATTTCATGCAATTTGGCCCACTAGAAAGCTAAAAATGTAAAAATCTGATGCAATTTGAATCATGACAGTTGGATAAGCCAATCAAAAGTTATAAGCTTTTGAATAGTCATAGGTAGGGTGCCTAGACCTGTGGCAGATCGTGAGTACATGTCATTTATTGCTTGAATGATCACAAAAATCATCCAGTAGTTGACCAATCTCATCTATATGTGATTTAGACAAAATTTATAGGTTCTAGGCAAATTGTTTCATACAAATAGATTGTATTTGAGTCAATTTGACATTTTTGGAGTATTTCACACGTGTGAAATTCAGAGAACCATAACTTCTGCCATACTTCATCTTTTTTGATGATTCAAATCTTGTTTTAGAGAGATTGTCAAGCTAGTGAGATCTATCTCACAGTTTTTTGCTTAGTCTTACATAGGATTTGTGTTTTTACCCTTGATTGGTTCCTATAATGAGAAGATAAGCCATTTTTTAATCCATCTTTTTTGATTTCCAACATTCTTTATGGCTTCAATGGGTGCCTTTCTATTAGAAGCAAGTGAAAGATTGTCAACCTCCAATTACTCAATTTGGAAGGTTAGGATGGAATATGTCTTAATTCTACAAGATGTGATGGATATTGTACTTGGTATTGAAGAAGAACCACAAATTCCTCAAGAAATTCCTAAGTACAAAAAGAGAGCTAGGATGGCTCTACATTATATTAAAATGAATGTCTCAAATGACATCTTAAGAGAAATTGGTGCTTGTACTAATGCCAAAGATGCTTGGGATATTCGCGAGTCCATCTATGAGGCAAAGAATACTTCTAGACTTCTAACACTAAGAAACCAAATTTTTCAAAGTATACAGAGAAGTGATGAATGTGCTTCACCTTATGTAATGAGAGTTAAAGAAGACCTCCATAGAGAATTGTCATGCATAGGAGACTCCATCAACCAAAATGAGCTTGTTCAAGTCATACTTAATGGGTTAAAGGAGGAATATGACAACCTTGTTCAGAGTTATGCCATTAAGGAGGAGCTACCAAGTTTGGAAGCACTCCAAAGTGTGCTCATTTATGAAGAATCAAGACAAGAGTATAAACTCTTGAAAATGGAAAGACTGTCTCTCAACATTGATGGTAAAGCCCTCTTTACCCAAGACAAGCACAAGTCAAGAAGTAAGAATCAACACCAACTCTCTTCAAGCAAGAACACTCTTATTTCCAAGGAGAAAGAACTATGAAGAAACCTTTGCTCCTGTAGCAAAGATGGTGACAATAAGAATCATAATCTCTCTTGCCTTATTTTTTAAGTGGAAATTGTATCAACTTGATGTCTCCAATGCCTTTTTGAATGGCTATCTTGAGGAGGAGATATACATGAAACAACCTCAAGGATTCATCAAGGATAAATCTACGGTGTGTTTTCTATTTAGAAGTCTTTATGGCTTGAAGCAAGCATCTAGATCATGGTATTCAGGACTCAACAACTTTCTACTTTCATTAGGATTTGTGCTTAGTGACTATGATCCTTCTATGTACTTAAAGTTTGATGGTAGTAATATTGTCATTCTTCTAATCTATGTAGATGACATTATTCTTAGTGGAACTTGTTTGATGCTAGTTCAAGAAACTAAGGATGCATTAGGAGGAGAATTTAAAATGCAAGATCTAGGAGAGATCCATTACATTTTAGGCCTTGAGATTGATTTTCATGAAGAGTATGCATTTATTTGTCAATCTACATATGTCTTTTCTATGTTGAGAAAATTCAATATGCAAAATTGTAAAGGCATAGATACTCCCATGGAGCAACATGTAAAAGACCCTATTAAAGGTGATGAAAGATCCTTCAAGGACATCACACTTTCTAGGATTCTTATAGGCTCCTTAATTTGGCTTACTATCACTAGACCCGATTTGAGCTATTGTGTGCACAAATTGAGTCAATTTATGCAAGATCCTAAGATCCAACATTGGAAGATGGCCAAGAGAGTTCTAAGATATGTATCTTCTACTCAAGATTATGGTTTATTGTACAAGAATGAAGATCTAACCATTGTTGGCTATTCGGATTCCGATTTTGCAAGTGATAAAATGGATCGAAAGTCCGTTTTTTGCATATACTATCTTTCTTGGAGGCAATCTTGTGTCTTGTCTTTCAAACAAACAAGATACCATATCTTTATCTTCTTGTGAGGCCGAGTACAAAGCACTCACTACAACAACTAAAGAGGTGCTTTGGATCAATAGGTTAATCATAGAGCTAAAGTGCATCAAAGAGGATGATCTTCCCTTGATCAAGTGTGACAACATATCGGCCCAAGATCTTGCAAACAATCCTATTTTTCATGCAAGAAGCGAGCATATAGAAGTGGCACACCATTTTGTAAGGGAAAAGCTCATTGGAGGTGAAATCAACTTGGAACATGTCAACACATCTTCATGTATTGCTGATCTTCTCACAAAGCCACTTTGCAAAAGTGCCTTCTCAAAGCATAGATCTAATCTTGGTCTTATCTCAAGATCGATGCTTGATCCACACTAGATACATTTTTAGGAGTGTTAAAATATTGGAAAAATCTATCTAATGTTGTAAATAGGGGTCCTAAAAATGCCAAAGATGAATTAAGATTTTTTGGCTTAGTAAAGACCCATCTTAGAATAAAATACTTAAGGTAGGTAGAAGTAGAAAACTCGAGCTACCACAAGAATTGCCATTTGTACTTTACATGCCACATTTAATGCATGAAAATACTAGGTGGCACAATTAGACATATTGAGGTGGCTTGAATAAGTCTAGATAGCTTGAGAGGTGGATTCAGAACTCCAATTCAACTCAAAGTAGGAGGAGAGTCCATGGATCTATGAAGATGATGATTTTTGTGTGTAATGCAAATTTGGAGACTAAGCTCTTTGTGTCCTCTCTCTCTACTCAAGTTTGTACTTTCATATTCTCTCTCTAGTCGAGTTGAGGCATTTATTGTACTTAGTTTCATGTTTTGTTGACAGATCTTGCTTGTAACACAATAATATTTCTTGTATGATCAGCTTTCCTATTGTCAATCAATGCTAGTTTGATCTTTATGGTATTATTGGGCTTAAGAGATCAAAAGTACATGTGTAGGGCATCCCACACGTGTGAATTCAACAATTGGGAGTATAACCCAATATTTTAATGGCCAAATCCCTTTTCACAAAATTTATTTTATATATTCCTCTGGCATACGTATGGCCTCCTAAACAAACAGAAAATGACTTGATGACAATAATGATGGTGGCAGCATATGGATTAAAAGATGAATGATATATACAAATCTCATTATTTTGAAAGTTTTTCAAATAATGAGATAGAGAAACATTCTTTCTCCTGGCTGATACACCTCGGACGCCTCCATGTCTCATACCAAAGGCATCTACTTCAATAGCATCCTATAAAGGAGTCAAGAAAATAAAATTAGAATGATATATAACAATGCAAACTCAAACTTCAACACATTGTATTGAATGAAAAAAACTGCATAATATCAATATTAATCTAATATCTAGTTACCAGATCATAATTATCGTACTCAAACAACGTTTGTTTTAATAATGTCATGTCCTCCGATGGCCTCTACATTGCTCGAGGGGATAGACCGAGTCCTTGGGGGACATCTTTTTTGGAATTCCAGAAATTCTTCCTCTGTAGGCAAAGTTGTTTCATAGGCTTTTGATTTTTCAATTATGGCCTCCAATGCCTCATTTCCAGATTTTCAATTGTCAGTTTTATCATAATCTATCTCACTTTCAAGATCATTATATGTGTAATCAACAATGTCAAAAAATTCAAATAAATTCTGTGCAAAAATTGAGAGGATTTCATCATCTCTGAATTTAAAAACATCTTCTATATCATTAAAAGAAATATAACTGTCATTATTTATGAAATATACGAGAACATCAAGTAGAGTTAATAGATTAATAGGAGATGCAGATGGAAGAGAGTCAAAGAGGATTATAGAATGAGGGAGAGTTTTCTGATAATCTGAAGCCATATAAGCTTCAGCTTCAACTCCTATATCAGTATCTACTTCATCTACATCATCTGGAGTAGATGCAGATGCTTCAATCATGGGAACAAGAAAAGATCTAACAAACTCATCATTTGGAATCTCAATAGATATATAAAAGACAAATGCCATACCTTTGATTAGAAGGCGACATTTTCTTATATGGATATCACAATATATATTTCTCTTAAAATTTTCATGCAGGTTTGCATACTTTCTATCATGTTTGTGTTTGGAGGACGGTTGGGAATGCACAAGGTCATTAAAATGAACAAAACAAAAACTATCTATATCCTTAATAGGAGTACTAATAATTTGAAAAAAACTTTCAAGAAGAGCAAATAAATTATAATGATTCTCATAAACTAGCTTATCGATATCGAAAGGTGCAAAAAAAATACTTGAAAAATACTCTGATTTCTTTGATGGAATGTCACTGGCATTCAAAAAATCCAGAAGTTTGTTTTCTGAGGACTTTGAGGAACTAGCCATATTGAACCTGATATTGGTTCAACGCAGGTGAATAATTCTGGTCGGGGACTTTTGGACAAGGCGTGTGTTGATTCGATATTTCGTTGGAAGAGGTTGATATCGCTTCAACACGCGTGAATGTTTACGATCGGGGACTTTTGAACAAGGCATGCATTGATTCGATATTCTGTTGGAAGAGGCTGATATTGCTTTAACGCGTGTGAATGATTACGATCAGGGTGTATAGAACAGGACGTGCATTGATTCGATATTTCGTAAGAAGAGGCTGATATTGCATTAGCGTGGGGGAATGAAAAATATGTGGATGTAAAGTAAAGACGCGTGCCGATTCGATATTGTGAGAGAAGGCCAGAGAACAAAATTACAATGGAATTATGAAAAAAAGATCACGGAATCTCAATGAATCAGGTGGTGCCCATATTTGTAGCCCTTTCTTGTTAATCATAGCCATACATTTGTCCACCAATCATTTATCCACCAATTAGAGAGATACACCATTGTACTTGCACCACAATACCATAAAACGTCTATCATTAGCATGTCCGAACAATCATAGGCCTGTCCAAGTATTTATGAATATTTATTGGCTGAATAATCATTAGCCGTTATCCATGCATCGGGTATAAAAACATTCAGGAGGGTCATAATTGGTCTCTCCCTCACCCTATTGAAGCACAAACAAGATATCAAAAAACATTTGCGCAATGGTCATTCGGAATGGATTCAAAAGATTAATCATTTAGCCGATATCGATTAGGCATGCGAGAGTGATTGAACTGGGAGGCGCTCCAACAAGGAGGTGCGCTGAACCAATATTGCACTGCATTATGTATGATCAAAGCTTGTTTCGGTAGATTCAAAATACAAACTAAAGCTACAAAGATACTACCGAAAGAAGCTTTGATCATTCACAGTGCCGTCCAATAACTTCTCTGGAGGACACTTCAACAAGGGCCACTTTGATATCAGTTTAGTGCGCGATTGTTTGGCACGCGTCGATTCGATGTCGCATTGTTTCCCTTACAATTCATTGTTGTCTTTGACTTCCCCAATTTTAAAAGTTTGCATGCAAATATGCTTCAATCCGTCAGATTGGGGACTCCAATACTCGTGCTCCCATACATAACCAAGTAAGTGTATACTTTTCAGACTTTATTAAGTTGATTTTTTCATATGAATTTTGATTTTATATGCATTCTCAAAAACATATTGTTTTCTAATTGTAGTGAATACTGGAGCTTATACGTGCTATCCTTATATGTCAATGATGAGAGTGTGTGTAATCCAATTTATTAAAAGATGAACTCTATAACACACACCCACAAAATAGAAAGGAGCCATATCAAGAAAATTCTAGAATTTTTTTCCAATACCAGGTACAACAACCTCTGCGATGTTTGTAGATTACCAAGAGGTTATTGCTTGCATTGATCCAATATTCCATCTGTGAAGAATTGCCAAAAATTGGCAAATCTAGCTTGATAAAAAACCATGTAGTATAATGTAAATTTTGTACATAAGTGGATTCCACACATGTGAGGCCAAGATGCCACTTGGAAATCCACTCCTAATGTAGGTTAGGTCAAGTCAAGAGAGTTGATCATGTCTATTTGGTGGTCATCCCTACTTTATAGGACCTACATTTAAGTCTAAGGTGAAAATTTGACCAACTAGGTACCTACCAAGCATAACTCTAGGATCTAGGCTAGGGTTTCATTTTAGGCAAGAAGAGGGAGTTAACTTCCTTATTACATGCTAGAAATCCACCTAACTTCAAGAAGGAAGTCGAATTTGCTATGTATTCCAAGCTCCCATAGTGAGAAGATAGAAAATTTTTGGAGCTCATTGGCAATCTCAAGCTAGTTCACTATGTACATTGAGTTTTTGTGATCCAAATGAAACCAAATCAATATCTACTTGTTTCTCAGGTTGAACGCCGTACTACAGCCTATAGTACACACATGTGAGATCAAATTTCAATGTTGATCAATGCTTTTGATTGTTAATGCTTGTTGTTTGTCAAATTGCCAATTTTTTTGATAGATTTTTAAGCAAGCATCCAATCACTCTTGTGGATCTTTTGTAGATCCATTTATGGTCCTAAAGTACAGTACTTTCACATGGTATCAGAGCCAAGTACAAGATCATAAGCCATTGATCTAATACAGATCCATTTTTAGCAAGTTTTGGTGCTAAAAACTAATATTGAGAGGGCAAGCTAGAATCTTGATTTTGGTGATGAGATTTGATCCCAAACTTGGTAGGGGTCCAAATCGGTACTATCCACATGTGTGGGCACCTTTGAACCTGCATTTAATTGCATGGTATTCATTTGATCCAAATAAATTCAATTTGTGAGCTTTTGATGTAATTTTTGGTGGAAATCTTAGGATAAGCTCCCAAGATTGTGTGCCATTGATTAGATTTGACATAGGGTCGTGAGACCTAATTAATATAGGCTAAAATCATTCCTCTAAACTTGTTTTACAGGTCTTGAAAGTACATCAAAAAGTGTGAGGGAAATTTAGTCATGTTATTGTCCAAAAATAGTCAAAATTGACAAGATTTGATTGTAAGTAGATTTCACATCATCTTATCTTCATTCCAACTTTGTGAGGGAGTGCTAGAACTGAGATTATAAGTCCATTTGTTGGATTAGAAATCTAATTTGAGTGAAACACTACAAGAGAGAGACCTTAGTGAGTTTCTAGAGAAAATCAAATCCATTTCTTGGCAAGATTTGTTTGAAAGTAGTTTTCACTTCATCTTATCTTCATTCCAGCTTTGTGAGAGAGTGATAGAACTGTCATTATGAGTCCATTTGTTAGATTAGAAATCAAATTTGAGTGAAACACTACAAGTGTGAGACCTTTGTGAGTTTCAAGTCAATCAAATCTATTTCTTGTTTGTAGAAGTCACTAGTAAGATGGGATCTGTTGGAGCATACCTTCTAGTAGCTAGTGAGAGATTGAATTATACAAATTATGCTATTTGGAAGGTTAGGATGGAGTCACTTTTGGTGCTCCAAGACCTTTATGAGTTCTTGATTGAAGATGAAGATGAACCTCTAGGTGCACATGAGTTAGCTAGATACAAGAAGAGATCTAGGCTTGCACTTCATTGTGTGAAGATGAATGTGAGCAATGATTTGTTGAGAGAAGTATCAGCATGTACTAGTGCTAAAGAGGCTTGGGAGTCTTTAAAATCAATCTACGAATCTAGTAACACTTCGAGGGTTCTCATGCTTAGAAATCAGATTTTGCAAAGCATGAAAAGAAGTGAGGAGAGTGCACATGATTTTGTACTCAGAATCAAGTCTCTAAATAGGGAGTTGGCTTCCATTGGAGAGAAGATTTATGATGGAGAGCTTGTACAAATTGTTCTTAATGGTCTAGGAGATGACTTTGCAAATTTGATCCAAAGTTTTGTCATCCAAGACACTTTGCCAACTTTAGAAAAACTTGACAATGTATTAGTGGCTGAATAGTGTAGGATGCTCCATGCAAAATCAAGGATGAGTTCCTTGTCTTTGCAGGATGGTGATGAGAAAGCCAATTTCTCATTCAAGGGCAAAAAGAAAACCAATGGAAAGAAGAAGCATTCAAAGGAGGCCAAAGAAGAGGATGATGCATCAAGCTCAAAGGACAAGTCAAAGCAGAAATGCTTCTTTTGTGGAAAGAAGGGGCATTATGCATCTGAATGCTACAAGAGGCTAAGAGCACAAGTGGAGGAGGACAAACAAGGAAACCTTGCAAAGGAGGAGGAGGATGAAGTAGAGGTATTCTTGATGGCATCTATATCCTCACCAACAAGCAATAGCAATTAAAGAGACAATTGTTGGATTGACAGTGGGGCAAGCTCCCACATGTCTTGTGAAAAGGACTTTTTATCAACCTTACACTCTTTCAATGCTGGTAAAAAGTTTTTCTTTACTGCAAATAATGATATATACAAATCTCATTATTTTGAAATACCCGCTACAAATATGTGAGCATTCATTTAGTATTGCTTCTTTAGTACCTAATGATTTGTCCAACATAAAAGGACTTGTTTATAATCAAAAAGTTCATATTTTATTGGACAATGATTCTACTCATAGTTTCATTAATTTTTGTCTTGTGCGTGAACTCAACTTCGAAACCATAGATATAAGATATATCTAGCTTCAGGAGCTGAATTGCATACTTGGGATGTCAAAAAACCCGATATATCCCAGTAGTGATTCAAGAGCATAAAAAATTGATTTGTTTCCATGTTCTAGACTTAGCTTGTCTTGGATGTGATTTTAAGCTATGAGTGGTTATTTAGTAAATCCAACTCTTTGAGCATTTATTTATGAGATAGAAAGTAGTTACATTCTTTGGTGATAAGTATGTGCAACCATCTTAGATTTTCTCTATTAATGATTCAATAAAAGTTAGTGATGTTTCATTGTATGATGTGTATTCTTTATTTGCTATGAATTTTTTTGGATTTTTCTTGAATATGTCTAGATAATTATGAGCTTTCTAAAATTCTTAACTTAGTGATTTCAAATCGGCAACAAACTGAAAAGAATGGCATTGCAATCGTAAGTGAATATGGAGATGTGTTTCATAGCTTTAAGCTTTGCAAAACCTCCATTTAAGTCCATTTGTAGAGGATGTAAAATGGTTGCATGATCAATAAAAGCATATACGATTTCAAGAGGTTCGTTTTGATAATTACACAAGCGTCACATTGTAAATGTTATTTATGATGCTAGATAAGAATGAAAACTGTCATTATGTGAAACTTTTTGACATTTGAGCTATAATTAAACAGCTGTATGAGATGCATAAGTTAGTTGGAACCCTCAAACATGAAGCTGATCCATGCCCGACAATTTGGCCCATGGTTTTAGTGTACAATTCGGGTAAGATCAAGACCAGAAAGGAATATGGATACTACATTATTTATGCACAATAAATGAGATATGACACTAATTGTCTCACGACGAAAAAATAATCAGATATGACAATAATTGTGTAACAATGAAGACTCAGAAAATAGAATGATATCTGGCCATTATTTTTTGTTGAAGTAAACTTTTATCCCAGATTCGCTTCAGATGAATGAAGACTTCGTGGGAATATGGACAAAATCAGGCTTGGATAAAGTTGATCGAGTATAAAATATGTTGGAACTTGGAGCTTTTAAAGGCTTATTTTGTTATGCAGGTTTACTAATCTGTGTGGTTCGCATATAAATCATGTCAATTAGATACCTTGATCCATGCAGCTCCACTTGGGAGCCCCTTGTTGAGCACAAAGAACATGTAGTAACCAGGAGGAGCTACCACAGCATTGGGTGGAGCAATTGCTGATATCATATAGAGATTGGTAGTTGCATTGAACTGCTGAGACACTACTGTTAGCTCCATCAGGCGCTGGCCTTGTGAGAAAGAGTGGGTGACAAAGGGAGCGCTCACCATGTTAACCTGCATGTTGCTCTGAGGTGGATTTTGCACTGATACTTGGAGCCTGAATTGTGTGTTGTATCTCACTGCAGTCAGAGGATTAAAGAGACGAGGCTTATCACCTGCAGATGCAGGATTGAGGTATGGGGGAGAGAAGGCTTCCACACGTAATTCTGTCGGAAAATCTCCATCAAATGTGTAGAATTGGTGAGTGTTGCTACCAGCTACTAGTACTCTGGCATCTGGAAGAAGGTTGGCAGTTGAATGATACACTCTAGCTATGGTGGTGGGTGTCAGTGTAGTGAAGCGTTGGCCTACAACAGCATCGGGCTGATAGAGCACGGGATTAAGAGCTGCGTTTTTGGCATTTCCCCAGCCTGAACAGCCATTTTGGGCGCCGTTGATGATGAGCACATCGCCGCTGGGCAATAGAACCATGTCACCCATCGTCCTTGGCATTGGCATGGTTTCCATCGCCCAGGTCGAGTTAGGAGTGAGCACGTCAATGCGTCCACAAGTTTGAGATGCCACTGCAAAAGCTCCGGGGAAGTTAGCAAATGCTCCAAGCTGTGCACCCCCACACACCAACACCTGCGCACTTGAAAAACCATCGGCTGAAGTCAAAGGCAGAAGCACTGAAGATCCAGCAGATGGATAATTCCGAGGCTCTCCAGGTATAGTGTCAAATTGCCTCACGACAGCGTTGGTGATGTAATTGTACAGAATGGAATCTCTGTTTGCGAAGATGAAGAGATTTCCGTCTGGTATAAGATGGACAAATGGATAGTAGTTGTCATGCTGAAAATCATCTGTCTGATGCAAAAACGGCAATTCAGTAGTTCCCTGACCGTTTGCAGGAATAAATTCCACATTGTAGACGAAACGGCCTCCAACTATAATCTGCCTTCCATCCGGGAGAATCTGATTAGTAGCATACCAGCGTCCTTGCTGAAGCTGTTGATCAGTGGCTTCCACCCAATCACAGTTCCCTCCTCTCACACAAGGCGTGAAGTACCTGACCTTGCTGTTGCCATCAAAATCTCCTCCGGTTTGCACAAGTGTACCATCTGGGAAGAATTGGCCAGATGAACACCAGGTATCGGTGGCAATGCTCAATGGCCTGATAGTGTTAGGTCCAAGAGTAAAGAGCACAGAGTGAGCAGTGCAATCGTGGGTGCTTGTCAAGTCTGAAGGGTCGTCACGGCAAGTTCCATTAGGAAGGTTGATTTGAGAAGGTCCGATGTCTGTTCTGTCCAAAAGAATAACAGTTCCAAAATGGGTTACTGCTGTATGCATGGATGCTATCCCAGCGTTCTTGACAACAAGCTGCCAACTGCCACCACCTTGTGCCTGAGCCCCGCTAGTAATACACGATACAGATAGCCAAAAGAACCACATGAAGCCTGTCATCGCAAACTTGATATGACAACGAAAAAAACTCATTCTTAGGAGTGGCTTAGACTTTGCACTGACAGATTACCGAGAAGATAGCTGCTGATGACACTTGTCTTCTACTAATTAGCAAAAAGCTACAAGAAACGACGTGCTTTTATATCTGCCTAGCTACATACAACGCCGCACCAAGTTCCGACCTCAGCATCTGATAAGCATCGAAGCTTCAGCCGAATGATTAGATGATGGTGGTAGTTCCAGAACGAGCTGAGGCGGCTGATAGAGAAAGCTCTAGTTGGACACTTCAAAGGCGTGTACATTGGCACTCTGGCGAGACTGACAGATCCTCTTCAGCTTTGAGATACCAAATTGTGCAGTGATTTGGAGAGAGATATGCCAGCATCTTAGGCCAATTACTCGGCAAGCAAGGTTTCATGAGCTTGAAACCTATCTTCCACGTCGCAGGTCAGCTGAGAACTGTGCAGTGATTTGTACAGAGATATGCCAACATCTTAGGCCAATTACTCGGCAAGCAAGGTTAGCTGCTGATGCTGATGCTAGTACGGGAAGACTACTAACATATCAACTTAGAGAGAGTAAATTTGTGTATGTAGCATGAGATACAAGGTGGCAAACTGCAATTAGTCGTCAATGGTTTCTCACTAATTTGTGGGTTCCTTTCACCCAAGTTCATGCTTACAAACTTCCATAGCCTGGAAATAAGATGGCAATTTAGCTTCATTTTCACGTGGGTTCATGGAATTGTGAGTTGGGTTGTTCTTTAAGATTTAAATCTATTTGTCAATTATAGTGACTCTAGGTGTAAAGTTGGCCATTTTATCACCTATCAAGCAAATAGATAAATTCCAAGCATTATGAACTTGGGATGGTTTTTTCACCATTATCAATAGAGTGGTTGTTCATAGTCTTAAAATATTCCTTTATAAGATTATATCATGTGGTACTCCACAATTGAATTCATTTCCACGTGCACGCAAGTAGTACATTCAAGACATTTTTTATCCATCTATTTCAAGCATTTCAAGGTAAAGTAACACATGGGGTGGAAGTAATTAAGCATGTCCAAATTGTAGGGTTATTTGAGCAACTACAAAGTCAACTAATGTCTTGCATAGATTCTATAAATAACAAATCACAAATGAATCTTATGTGTGCATTAGCACCCATATAAGCTTTGGATTGTTTAACCAAACCTCTTATATTGTTTTCTAATGTAAATTCTATGATGGTTGTTGTGAAATTAGCCAATAGCAAACAATATTTTGGGATATAAGTTATTCAATATAAACTTGACCAAATTTGGTTATTAATATGTCTTTGTCTCAAGTGTTAGGAGTAGACTTGCAAACTTGAAATTTGTAGTTCAATACTAATGTCTCTGTCTCAAATGTTAGGAGTAGACTTGCAATCTTGACATTTCTAGTTCAACTAACAGGAAGAAAGTTTCAAGCCCTAATATGATATGGTTTTCATTTTCTTAGCTTTAGAAATTGACAAGCCGCATAAATTGAAGGAAGAATATGGAACCCAAGGAAACAACATTAAAAAAAAGGCAAACATATCTTTAACTAGGAGGTCTACATCAAGGGTCCTAACCCTTAGGAGCCAAATTTTTCAAAATCTTCAAAAGAAGAGTGATGGTGCTCATGCTTTTGTTTTGAGAGTTAAATCTTTGAGTGATGAACTAGCATGCATTAGTAAAGCATTAAGGATGTGTAGCTTGTTGGATGATCATGTTAATTTGGTGCAAAGCTTTGCAATTCAAAAGACATTTCCAAGTATGGAGGATTTCCAAGAGATTTTTGTGAATGAGGAGTTTAGGCTTCTATCAGGAGGTGGATCTACTTCTTCATCTCAAGTTGGAGAGGAAAAAGCAATGTTCATCAAAGACAAGTTTAAGGGCAAAGGCAAAAGCAAGTGGTCAAAGGGTCAAGATCGAGGTGAGCCTTCTACTTTTGTTGGCAAGAAGAAAGACATATCCAAAAAAATTTTAAATATTTTATTTTCAAAAAGATTTTTTTTAAAAAAACATTGAAAATTTGTTTTTTATGGAGGCTCCACCCGTCGTGGCGGAAGGAGTCACCATAAAAAAAAAAAATTTAAAAAAAGCTTTTTTAAATTTTTAAATTTTAAATTTTTTCTCCTTAAAAAAGTTTTTATTTTAAATTTTTATTTCAGATATATATTTTTTTAAAAAAAGTTATAATTTTTGGCGGGTGGTGCTTCCAATTTTTTTTTAATTTTAAAAAACAGTTAATTTTTTTTTTAATTTTAAAAAACAATTAATTTTTTTTTTTTACGGAGACTCCACCCGTTGTGGTGGGTGGAGCTCCCAAATTTTTATTTTTATTTTATGGAGGCCCCACCCGCCGCGGCGGGTGGATCCCCCAATTTTTTTAATATTTTTATGGAGGCCCCACCCGCCGCAATGGGTGAAACCCCCATTTTTGTTTTTTTTATGGAGGCTCCACCCGCCGTGGATCTTAACTCTTAGCCCTTGGCCCGTGGCTGGTGGAGCTCCCAACCTTTTACCCTTGATCCTTGGTCTGTGGACCTTAACTCTTAGTCCTTGGTCGTTAACTCTTAGCCCTCGGTCCTTAACTCTTAGTCCTTGTCCCTAAACCCTTGGACCTTAACTCTTAGCCCTTCGTTCTTAACCCTTAGTCCTTAACTCTTGGCCCTTCGCCCTTGGTCTTTGGCCCTTAGCACCTAGCTCTTGTCCCTTAGTCCTCAACCGTTGGCAGCTAAAACTTAATTCTTGGCCCTTCTCCCTTGGTCTTTGGCCCTTAGTACCTTGCTCTTTGGCCCCTCACTCTTAACCCTTGGTCCTTATCGCCTCTCTCTCTCTCTTGGCCCTGAGCCCTTAGCCCTTAGCTTTTGTCCCTTAGTCCTCAACCCTTGGCCCTTGGCCATTGAAACTTAAATCTTAGCGCCTTTTGTCCTGGCCTTTGGCCCTTAACCCTTGGTCCTTAATCTTTGTCCTTAAATCGTTGGCCCTTAGCCCTTGATCCTTGACCCTTGGCCTTTAGCTCTTATCCCTTAGTGCTTAGCCCTTAGTCCTTAACCCTTGGCCATTGGCCCTTGGTTGTTAGCCCTTCACTCTTAACACCTAGCTCTTGTCCCTTAGTCCTCAACCCTTGGCCCTTGGCCACTAAAACTTAACTCTTAGCCCTTCACTCTTAACCCTTGGTCCTTATCCTCTCTCTCTCTCTCTCTCTCTCTCTCTCTCTCTCTCTCTTAGCCCTTATCTTTTGTCCCTTAGTCCTCAACCCTTGGCCCTTGGCCATTGAAACTTAACTCTTTGCGCCTTTCATCTTGGCCCTTGGCCCTTAATCCTTGGTCCTTAATCCTTGTCCTTAAATCCTTGGCCCTTAGCCCTTGATCCTTGACCCTTGGCCCTTAGCTCTTATCCCTCAATGCTTAGCCCTTACTCCTTAACCCTTGGCCATTGGCCCTTCGCTCTTAATCCTTGGTCCTTAACCCCTGCCCTTAGACCTTAGTCCTTGGCTCTTAGCCCTTGGCTCTTGTCCCTTAGTCCTCAACTTGTGGCCCTTGTCCATTGAAACTTAACTCTTGGCCTTTCACTCTTAACCCTTGGTCCTCTCCCTCTCCCTCTCCCTCTCCTTAGCCCTTAGCCCTTGATCCTTAACTCTTGGCCCTTCATCTTGGCCCTTGGTCCTTCTATCTTGGCCCTTGGCTCTTTGCCCTTGGTCCTTATCTCCTCTCTTAACTCTTTCCCCTTCGCTCTTAGCCCTTACCCCTTGGCCCTTCGTCTTGGCCCTTGGTTCTTCTCCCTTGGTCCTTAATCTTTGTCCTTTAATCATTGGCTCTTAGCCCTTGATCTTGACCCTTGATTCTTTGCTCTTATCCCTTATCCTTTAGCCCTCAGTCCCTAACCCTTGGCCCTCAATGTGAGAGTTAGGGGAGCGTCTTTTGCGGGTAAGGACCTCATGGTTGAGGCAAATGCTTTCATTCATTCATTCCACCTTTGGTCTCAAAGAGGATGTCATATCTGCTACTTGGGTGGGTAAGCTCCAATCCACCATAGTGTTTCTACGTTTCAATGATGTTTTGCTTTGTCAAAAGGTTCCACATAAAAGAGGTTGCTTGAAGGGATCTACTATTTTTATGGATGAAGACTTGACACCCATTCAATGGCTGCCACCATCTCAACCCTCCCTCTCCTCGTTGTTGTTGTCACAGCTTGCCCTCCCTTCGCTGCTACTATGCCCCCCCCTTGGTCCTTAATCTTTGTCCTTTAATCCTTGGCCCTTAGCCCTTGATCTTGACCCTTGATTCTTTGCTCTTATCCCTTATCCTTTAGCCCTCGGTCCCTAATCCTTGGCCCTCAATGTGAGAGTTAGGGGAGCTTCTTTTGCGGGTAAGGACCTCATGGTTGAGGCAAATGCTTTCATTCATGCATTCCACCTTTGGTCTCAAAGAGGATGTCATATCTGCTACTTGGGTGGGTAAGCTCCAATCCACCATAGTGTTTCTACGTTTCAATGATGCTTTGCTTTGTCAAAAGGTTCCACATAAAAGAGGTTGCTTGAAGAGATCTACTATTTTTATGGGTGAAGACTTGACACCCATTCAATGGCTGCCACCATCTCAACCCTCCACCTCCTCGGTGTTGTTGTCACAGCTTGCCCTCCCTTCGCTGCTACTATCCCCCCCCCCCGTTGTTGCCACCTCATCCCCTTCCCACCTTCGTGACTGCCACCATCTCCTTTCCACCTCGTGGCTACCACCATCTCAACTCCCTTCTCCCTCGTTGTTGCTCCCCCCCCTCGTTGATAAAACCTCCACATGATTCACTGTTGATGACACCTCCATCCTCGCTATTGCTATAACCTCCACCCTCTCTACTGCTGCAACCTCCACCCCCACTATTGCTGCCACCTCAGTGTTGTCCAATGTGTCTGTTGCTGCCGTGGCACCCCCCTCCACCTCATCTTTTTTCACTACTATCCCTCCATCTCTTTTGTGAAAATTGGCAAAAGCAAACTTGATCAAACATTGTAAATATCATAATGACTTGTACCTATTATGATTAGACATGTGTGGAGCCTGTTCCCACGTGTGAAATAAATGTACTTTTCATGAAGTACAATTATTTAGCTTGTACATATAGTTTAAATCAAGTTCTATTGGCTAAAAAGGCTAAAATCATATTTTTTAGTCATATGCCACATGGCATCAATCTAGGGATTGCATGAAGCTACATCATGAGATTAGGTCTCAAATCCCATGTGTAGAGGTCTTCTCACACGTGTGGAATAAGATGAGGAAGTCGAATTTCCACTTCTAGAAGATTTTTTCCTAGTTCACTACATAAAAGAAAAATGGACCAAAAGTGCTCAAAATATAAGGTTTTGTCCAAGTGTCAATTTTGCATGATGAATCATCACATGACAAACTACCCTCACACATGTGAGGTTAGAGGGATGATTAGTACCATGAGCTCCCACTTTTTGTATTTATAGAGCCACATTTGGCCATAATTATTAAGCAACACCAATCTTGGTTTCGGAGGCAATGCTTGTCAATTTCATCATTTGTCTTGATTTTTCTTGATAGTTTTTAGTTCCTATCATATTGTACTCTGATTTTAGACTGGATTCCGTACTCTGACAGGTTTTCACACGTGTGAAACCAAAAAGTACAATTCCCTTTCATTTATGATTGTTCTTGTTAGATTTTCTCATCTAAATTTGATCTAGATTGATCTAAACCTTGTGTAGATTGATAGATCAATTGTATCTAACATCCAATCACTCTTGCGGATCATTTTAGAATCCATTCTTGGTCCAATTTTGTAAATCTCCACATCTTTGATCCTCTTCCTCTTCTGCATGATCTACACACACACACACACACACACAGCTCTTCCATCCACAACATCCATTCTCTACACTCTCTCCAAATCAACTGAATTCTTTTCCTCTTGGGAAGCTGACCAAATGAAAGTGGATCTCCAATTTTTGAAGCAAGAACTTTCACAATTAAAAGTAGTAATGGTCTTCTTACTAATGGAAAAGAACCTACTATAGTCCAAAGTCATGTCATTGGACGAGCAACATAAAGATTCATAGGCCGTAGGTGTTCGACAAAAAGATGAGGAAAGCTTTGACCTTCATTAACTTTTCAGTGAAGGATCACACCATTACCCACATTTGTGATGCTGTTACACCCAGACAGACATGAGATGTGCTAAAGGAGCAGTTCGAGATGTCAAATCCATCAAGAATAATTATGTTTCTGAAGTCAAAGCTGAATAGTGCCCGAATAGAACAAGGAGAGCACATTAAGACGTACATGACCAGAATCAAGACAATGAGGGATGAACTGCATTCTATTGGTGAGCGCATACATGATGTGGAGCTGGTGCACAATGCATTGTGCGACATTGTAGAACCGTATAAAATGTTTGTGAGTGGAATAGCATCAAGAGAAAGATTGCTAACCTTTGATGAGCTCACAGAATCTTGATGCATGAAGAGCAACGACGAGAAATGGTGAAAGTTGGACGTCAAAATACTGACGATCAGACACTTGCGACATGCCAAAAACAAGGCAAGGGCAAGGGCAAAAAGAAGTCTAAACAACAATTTGCCAAGACTCAGGAGGATGAGGGATCTTCCAGTAAGACCAATAAGAAAGACAAGTGCTTCCATTGTGGTAAAAAGGGCCATTGGAAGAGTAAATGTCGCAAATTTCTGGAGGAACAAAACAAGGGAAAACCAAAGCAAGCAGGTAACCTTGTCGATGAGGGTGAGATTGATGACTCTAGCATCTTCATATCTACATTTTCATCTAATCTAGATGATCAAGCGTGGTATATTGACTCGGGAGCCACAAGACACATGACAGGTAACGAGAATTGGTTTAGTAGCTTGAAAGTGTGGGATAATGGAACGTCCGTTTCATAAGCAAATGGTGAGGCGTGCAAGATCAAGGGGATAGGCATTGTTTCAATCCAACTACCTGATGGCAAAAGCAGGATGATCAAGGAGGTACTTTACGTACCAGGTTTGAAGGAAAATCTACTTTCTATTGGAGTCATTACTGATCAAAAGTTGAAAGTAGAATTTGCCCATGATCATTGCTTTGTGAAGGATGTGAACCAAAAGTTCAAAGTTATTGTGGATGGAGTAAGGGAGCCCAATAGAAAATTGTACAGGTTGAATGCTACAATCAAGGGGCAACATGGACTTGTATCGTCCATTCCATCGCAAACTGAGTTGTGGCATAAGAGGCTTGGTCACTTGAACTTGGGAAGCCTCAATTTGATGAGAAGATTGGAGATGGTAACAGGATTGCCTACCATAGAAGATCACTTGAAATCGATGTGCGAATCTTGATTTATGCGGGCCTATGAGGACCATGTCCTTAGATAAATCCTTCTATTTCATGACCTTTATTGATGATATGTCACATAAGATGTGGATCTACTTCTTGAAGAAGAAATCAGATGCATTTGACAATTTCAAGATCTTCAAAACATTGGTTGAAAATCAGACAGGTAGGAAGATCAAAGTCCTAAGATCAGATAGTGGAGGTGAGTACAAGTCTAATGACTTCAATGATCTTTGTAATCAATGTGGGATTAAAAGACAATTTATGCAAGCTCAACTCCTGCTCTCAATGGTGTAGCTGAGCGCAAGAATCGTACGATTGTGGAAAGTGCTAGATTTATGCTAGCTGAGATGAAAATACCAAAATATTTTTGGTTGGAAGCATGTAGTACAGCAGTCTATCTTCAAAATAGAAGTCCTACCAATGCCATACCAAAGATAACACCTGAGGAGGCATTCACGAAGAAGAAGCCAAAGGTGAACCATTTGCGAATCTTTGGATGTAAGGCCTTTGTACACGTTCCTAAGGAAGAGAGATGTAAACTTGATGTAAAAGCTATCAAGTGTATATTACTAGGATATGATGATCGTGTGAAGGGCTATAGATGTTTTGATCCAGTGGAAAACAAAATCCATGTAAGTCGTGATGTTATCTTTGATGAATCCCAAGGATGCTGAGAAGATAGATACATCCAGTGGGAAAGATGGTATAGTGAGGATACCAGCTAATGATGATCCATTCATTGACCTTCCAAGTGATGAAAATGAGGATACATCTCAAGATACTACTACTCAACCTCAAGAGACGGGTTGGAGAGGTAGGGACAAACCTTTTGGTGCAAGAAGGATTGAAATTGCAGGTTACAAACGCAAGGAGAAGGATGTACCGTGGGATACATTTTCACTAGGAAGCCGATCACCTGATAGGAAGCTCCCTAAGTAGTTTGAGAGATTGTTGGAGAGCCGCGACATGGATGACTTTCCATGATCATCTAGCCAAGGAGAGCTACGAAGATCAACAAGAGATAAGACACAACCTGAAAGGTATGAAGCAAATCATGCTCTCTTATCTAGCATTATTCAAAGCAAAGAACCTTCAACTTATGGTGAAGTGAAGGATGATGACATTTGGGTCAAGGCCATGGGAGAGGAGATGGAGTCAATTGCTAAGCATAACACATGGGACTTAGTAGAACCACTAGTTGGTAGGAAATCCATTAGTTGCAAATGGGTATACAAGACTAAGTACCATGCAGATGGAAGTATAGAAAAGCACAAGGAAAGATTGGTGATCGAAGGGTATGCACAAAGTAAAGGCATTGACTATGAAAAGACCTTTGCGCCGGTATGTAAGTGGAATATTCTATGTCTACTTGTTGCTTTAGCTTCACATTTTGGTTGGCCTTTGCATCAGATGGATGTGAAATCTACTTTTCTAAATGGTGAGTTGGAAGAAGAGTGTTCATGGATTAACCTGAAGGCTTTTTAGTGAAGGGACAGGAAAATAAAGTATGTCATTTGAAGAAAGCGTTTTATGGTCTTAAACAGGCACCACATGCGTGGTATAGCAGGATTGATGCCTACTTTCGTTCAAAGGGGATGGTGAGAACACATTATGTCTTATGCTTTGATGGTATAGTTGCTTTGATTGCTCTTTATGTTGATGACTTGGTTATTACGAAAAATAATCAAGAGATGATAGATATGATAAAAAAAGATCTCATGGAACAATTTGAAATGATAGATCTCAGTCTGATGCATTATTGCCTTGGAGTAGAGGTGTGGCAAAAAGGACACGAAGTGGGTTTAACACAGGTAAAGTATGTCAAAGAGTTGCTGCACAGGTTTAGGTTGCAGGATTGCAAAACAGTGAATACTCCTATTGAACCAGGTAAAAAGCTTTCAAAGCTTGATGAGTCATAGTCATTTGATGCTATGCTGTATAGGCAGTTAGTAGGGAGCTTGATTTACCTTATCACGACTAGACTAGATATATGCGATTTAAGTTGGCATTGTAAATTAGTTTATGGCAGCACCTATGGAAATGCATTGGAAGGTAGCTAAATGCATTTTGTGTTATGTGAAAGGCACTTCAAATTATGGCTTGATTTACAGGAAGCATGATGGTTTACCTGAGTTGTGTGGCTATGTGGATGCGGATTGGGGAGGTGACTATGATGATCGTAGATCCACCACATGGTATGTATTCCAATTTTGTGGTAGTTGCTTTTATTGGTCTAGTAAGAAGCAAAGTACAATTGCTCTAGCCACCACAGAAGTAGAGTATAAGGCAATGTGTAGTGCATCACAAGAAGCTATATGGTTGAGACAAATCTTGGAAGAAGTTGGCATGAAGTAGAAAAATCCCACAACATTACATAGAGACAGTCAGAGTGGCATTCAGCTAGCAAAGAGTCCAATGTTCCATGTGAAAACTAAACACATTGAGATTTAGTATCATTTTATACGTGAGAGGCTGGTGAGTTGTGAAATTCATGTTGTTCATTGTAGCACAGAAGAACAACTAGCCGATATTTTCACTAAGCCACTTGTTGAAGAAAAGTTTGATAAGTTTAGATCAAAGCTTTCTGTACTTAAGAGCTATTTTTGTAGCTTGATAAGCTTCCACAATACAAGACTCTACTAGCCGATAGAGTAATTGTCTTCTTGTTCTGTAACTCAGTGCCAGATTTTCATACTTAAGTCACTAATAGTTTCTCCTATCACTTAGACTAATCTTCCACATGGATTCCCAAGGGAAAGCCAGTCCCATCATGGACAAACTTGATGGAGCCAATTACCATCTGTGAAAATTTAAGATGAAAACTGTACTAATGGCTAAAGAATTGTATGACGTTGTTACAGGTACAGAAGGAAAACCCGAAGCAGACGATGCAACAACTGCCAGATGGAAGCTGAAGGATGGAAAGACTTTCGCGTTGATCATTCTCAACATTACAGATACCTAGATCGGCCATGTATCTGAGGCCCAGACATCGAAAGAAGTCTGGGACATCTTGAGCACACTATACGAAGTGCGAGATATAGCCTCCAAGATACATCTTAGGAAGAAATTTTACTCCCTCAAGATAGCGAATGGTAATTCCCTGCAGAATCACATCAATCAATTCAAGAACCTGCTAAGGCAAATGGCCGCTGACGGATCTGTCATAGACGATCAAGACGCAGTGATGCAACTGCTTACAAGCTTGTCAGGCTCATATGATAGCTAGGTGATGATCATCACGACACATCCAGAATTGACTCTTTCAAGCGTCATTAGTATGTTGTTGCAAGAAGACACACAAAGGAATGAAGCCTCGAGTTCCTCAACTGATTCTCACACTTTATACACCATAAGAGCACGACTAAGCAGAAGAAGAAGAAAGGTCTAAAGCAATCAAAGCCAGACCAGAAATCAACACATCACAAAGAACAATCGAATCCGCAGACGAAGAAGATGCTGTTCTGCAGATACTGCAAGTGAAACAACCATGAAATTCAAGACTACCGGATACTGCAAGCAAAGAACAACAACAAGGGGCAGTCGAATCAAGTGGCAAATGCAGCTGCAGAAGCTCTATAGCCTATTCAAGAAACGGATCATGATGCCTTCATGACCTGCCATCAAGGAGCATCCGGCGACAGTTCTTGGTTCCTAGATTCCGGAGCCACTCAGCACATGACTAGCCTCATTGGCTGTTTCGAGTCCTATACACCTTACAGTACCAAGAAATATGTTCACCTTGGTGACAATAGCACACAAGCTATTAAAGGTGAAGGTACTATAAGATTAAGCTTTGCAAATGATCAGTCTAAGCTACTTTCTAAAGTCCTGTATGTATTGATGTAACAAAATGTTTCTAACTACAAAGCCTTACTAGCTTTCAGCCCTTCGCCTGACGAAGATGTTCTCGAATGGCACAGAAGAAATGCCTACAACAACAGGCAAAGAGCTACGCAAATGGAGGGAGAAAAATGACAAGGCAATATTCTTGCTATCATCTTCCATCGAAGATAGTCTCACACTTGACCTGGCTACACTCTCCAAAGCTAAGGAGACATTAGAGGAGTTCTCAATACCAAAAAGACCCTTTGTAAAGATACTTTTATTTTTTTTCTTTAATTTCGACCGTCACCAGGCCCAATCAAAATGCACAGATTTGAAATCTACGTAACGTAGTTCAAATTAAATAAAAAATAAAAATGCAATATAGAAAACTTTGAAATTTGTGTCCGGACAGCATGGACGTATCCCAGTGGTTTCTTCTTCCTGCCCGACACGTGCTAATCTGCCCGACATCAATATTTCAGGTTAAATTTACTTTACTATGCTGGTTAGTATAATGAATTTTCTAACTATACTAGTTATAGTTATAGAAATATAGTATGTATAGTTACATAAAATATGGTATACGCAGTAACTGTGACTATGTTGGCATTCACATTAGATTAAATGTGATACGAAAAATTGAAACTAAGTATCATATCAGAGAGATGTTTGGTGCCCAAGCTTTGAAAATAGCAATGGCGAGATCTACAATCGATTCTGTAATTCTTTACAATGAGAAAGATGAAGCTGATAACTGGAAGCCAACAAAATATACAAAGAACTCATGGGTATTGCTGCATCCATCATCAGTGGGCAATTTTCGACAAAAGAAAAGAGCAAAAATGACTTACAAATATTATTGGAAAGCACAATTTTGGAGTTTAAGACTACCCCGGGAGGTCAGTCGATATCAGAAGTCTTAGTGCAACATGTATATATGCATTCAGAAATCAAAGTACATGATATCAATCCTCATGATCATCAAAAATGTAATTGCAAGTATATCAAAACATATGCACTCTACAACAATCATAGGTGATTTCCTTTATTGATGCTCTTCAGATTATGATTTAAATGCTTCAACATTGTTTTTTTCTTTCAGATTTATATCCATCATGCATAAGTGAATGGGAGTCCGCACAATTACTTGCAGAAAATTGTGATTCACTCTGTTGTTGGAAAGCTACAATACAGAGGAAGAATTCCAAAGGAACTTGCAGATTGTGGTATCTATTTTTATGAATCTTTATATACGCCACAAACAGATGGAGGTTTTGGCAAGCTCGAAGCAATTCCATTGCCTAGTTTTCAAAGTGATGAGTGGCCTACTCCTGACAGCATTGTTTCTAAATCCTTGAGATGCAAGCTACTCATTGATATTAAAAATGCTATGAAGATAAGCACAGGTTCAAAAATTGTTTACCTAAGTTGGTTAATCTCATTGCATACATTTGTTGATTTTTTCTCAAGTGCTAGTGTTCGTAGGACACCAACTTTATTTGTTTGCAAAGATTTATCATATGAGACTTTGTCAGATCTCATGGATCAAGTCTGGGATAGTAAAACAAATAATGACATAGAATGCAGGATTAAAAAGTCCTCAATGATCTTTTGTTATCATATCGAAAAGCAAATGCTCAGCCTTACATTTAGCTACCAGAGATACAAGAAAATTGAAGGTACATGGCTACTACTGGATCAAGACTTTGAACTAAATGGTCACACAAACCGAATGGAGATAAGGATTATCTACAATGAGGAATATTTGGCTATGGTTGAGGTGGAAGAGCACTGGAAGCTTGATTTTATCATAACAGAGCTCATGCTATTACAAACCAATCTACCAACATATTTCAGATTTATCACCAACGGAAGACTCGTAAGTACTTTATGTTTATTTCCATTTCAAAATAGAACAAAATAATAAAAAATGTCATCATTTACAACTGCACATTCACTAATATTTGCCATGTCAGATGCAAAAAAGACAGGAGCTGATAACGTGCTGCAAAGATCTACTTACAACAATCACCATTGTGGGAGAACAATAGTTTCAAATAAACTTTAGTAAAATCTGTGTATACACCCTTTCATTCAATAAATGAAAGCCCAAGTTGGGCATCTATACATGTATTTTGTGCTCCCAAATTCATAAACTGGAGCAACATTTGATATATCAATGTATATTTTTCTATGAAGTCTATACATGTATTTTTGTTCTATGCTATCTATATTTTTTCTGATCTTAATTTAGTACAACTACATCATCCTTTGCACCATCATCAATAACGGGAGGTTGAAGCCTTGCCCTAGCCAGTATACTCAGGATAATTTCTTGTCTAAATCTGTACACCTGGCTTGATGTGTACTCAGGAAGTGTAAACTGCAAAATAGAACATTCATGTATTAGTAATGGCCAATAACATCACCAGAAGAAAAAACTAATCATGATTCTAAAATAAGAATAAACAGAATTTATTATCTTAGAAATATCAACATATTGTTGAAAGATGAACCACTCAAAAAACACTTGACATTGTACAATGTGTACCACCCACAACTAAATGAATCATTTTGCTGGGGTGACTGCAAAATAATTCAGCACACAAGAAATCGATTATGAAATAGAATGAATTAGATTGAAAATATTTCATTAGAATATTGATTTCAAAATAAGAAAGACATAGTTTACCTCCAAGTTGACGATCTGCTAGTCCACGGAATGGGGAACGTCTGTAGGAATATATTTACTTAGATATGGAATGAATATATTTACATCCTTATGCGTATTTCTCGCCGAATTTATCTTGACAAAAGAACATTTAATAATATTATTTATAGATCTCTTAATAGAGATCAGGTTTAAAGTCCAGTGGTCATTGCAAAATAAGATTGAAAGTACTTTAGCGGCAATTCTGAGAACTATTTAAATTGAAAATGTCAATGTTAATACATAAAACAGGAAGAAGCACTTAATATATCTTACTTGGTATGATAAGGAATGCCCAGATACTTTGTTGCTGGTGTGAATCCACTTGTCAGGCACTGTGACAATGTGTCATTATTCTCCTTGAAGGCCTGGAGCAAAAAGTTACTCAGTACCAACAACTCGTTTGATGAATCTCTTGTAGTGTCAAATTGCAAGAGTGTCAGCCCAGACTCTATCACAGAATCACTAATAGAAGCCCATCTAACTTTAAGATCTAGGCAATCTAGAACTCTAAAATTAATACTAAAATCAAGTTCTTCTAGTCTAAAACAAATAGGAGTACCAATTGTATCTATAGCATCCGATATGTCTTTCTCAAATTTAAGATAATCATCCGAATCTATATATGTATAGAAATTGGGAGGAGGAGGAGGAGGTGGATGTGTAGTATCTACAGCAATTATAGGAGTATCCAAAACAGAGGTAGCTATACTTACAGCATTATCAACAGCAACATTATCTACAATGGATTCTGGGATAGGCTTCACTTTCTTAGGAGCACGCTTGGGGGCTGTCTGCTTCCTAGACGCTTCGTAGGAATATGAGTCCTATCTACAGGAGTTGGTCTAGGAGCAGCAGGCTGAGATACATGTAACCTACAGTACCTATCCCGCATTCTCATCAGAAGCTAAAAATCCTTGGGCATTATGGTAACCCTCTTGGTATGGATGGCAAGCAAAAAAGAATCCTCAAAAAAAAGGCTAATATAACCTTCAGCAGCCTCTTGAAGGCACTGAAGAGCACTCGATGTGAATCTAACGTGCTGTTCGAGATCATTTCTTGTTATGTTACAGAAACACGGTAGAATGGAGCTCTTGGGATCAATAGAGCTGTTGACCTCTGATACTTGCGTATCTCAGAGATCCACCTGCTGTGGTTGCGCGTTCTAGGTCTAGCAGGTGGTGTGATGGCAACCACAAGAGATGAGGATGAGCCAGGAGAGAAGAAGTCTCTCCTGGTCTGCTAGGGATTGGGACTTTTCTAATTTGAACTTGCTTAAAAGCTTCTCTAATTAGTTTAAATATTGTTGCATATGCTTCCCTACTAATACCTGCAAAATCACAAGCACCTTGAACTATAGTCTTATCTAAAATATTTTGAATATCCACCATCAAAGACTCTGCTATTTTACACTTTACATTTGAAATCCTATTGTTCATCATGATACGCTCAGTGGATTTGCAAGTCAATATCGTGCCCAATGACATTTCTAGTAAAGCATTGTCTTTAATATTCTGAGGAGCTACTAATGCAGATCTGCAAAAAAACAGATAGTTAACAGAATATCACCATCGCTGAAATTAAATCCAAATGTCATTGAAAAGCTTACAAAATTTAGAATATGCTTACTTGAATGCACAGATCCTTCTATTTCGATAACCTCCTTTTGAAAGCGTTTGAATATCCTTGCAACTTTGTCGCTTTCACTTTTTACTTTCATCCTTCTTCTTTACCAAATCCACATCATTCAGTAATTGTAAGTTTTCAATACGAATAGACTGTAAGACTAATTGCATTTGCTCTAGTTCTAATTTGATAATGATTGTTATCTTCTGTAATGATTCATTATTTTTTTTAAGTTGTTCATTTTCTTCTAACGTCTTTTGGAGATGACAATCTCTGTTCTGACAATAAGAGAATATCCGAATTAACTCACCTTCTAAAAAGTGAATTTTATTCATATAAAGTTGTTTTCAATGGTTTTGCAATCTTTCACAATATCCCAGTAATCCACTATGCCCATTGCATATCCATGTAACTAAATGAGTTATTGAAGAGAATGTGGGATGTGTCAAAGTGCTTGGATCTTGTGGATATAATGTTTCATCTGTCCACAAATCCACGTTTTTCTTTCCTTCTGCCCTGTAACGAGAACGATCTTCAGCAGATATTTGAACTCCTTTGCCTCCTCTTCTCTGCAAAGGTGCCAAATCAATAGGGATATCCACATGTAGATGATATAATGTCAACATCAAAAAAATAATGGAGTAATCAGTTGCATCAAAGTACTATGACCAGATTCTATGAAGCAAAACAAAATACTCATCTTTGATTATATTATATACTATGTATGATCAATCAAATCTCCATGCTTGTATGCTTGATTCAAATTTGGAAATGTCACTCATTTTTTCATTCCAATAGGTAGCTGGCGCTCATATTTCCATTCTCGTGGAAGGAATGCATATGTAAACATATTGCAATTTTTCCTGATTCGAATTTGGGGATGGTGGTCATATTCTAAATCCAGTGAAAATATTGCCCTTTTCGTAACCAATGGAGAGAACATTTTTGAATTTAGTCAAGTTATACTGCGAACTGTTAACAGTTCTTAACTGTGACTATAGACACTGTGGTTAGATCATTGGGAGTTGGGGAGGCCTTGGGAGTGGTGTGGCAAGCAAATAAACAATATTGTTTTATTTATTTTGATATTTTTGTATATCCTACATGGCATTCCTTAAAGGGTCTTTTTGATATTGAGAACTCCTCTAATGTGTGGGATGCATTGCTCACCAGATTTCAGACGAAATCAAGAAGTCAGATCATGATGCTAGAAGATCAGCTAACGAATCTACAGTGGGATGGAAAGGACCTCACCTCTTTCGTAAGAAAGATGAAGGATCTGTTTCTATCACTACATAACTCTGGAGCAGAGAATGCAGTATTAGCTGAGAAGCAGCTCACATACCTGTTGAGAGCCTTACCTAGATCATTCCAGACAACGAGGACCCTGCTTGAGAAAGATCCTACCATGAACCTCGAAAAGGCGATTGTCGAGATTTGAGAGGAAGTCGAGGCTAGAGAACACCTTGATCACAAAAATGGCTCTGACTAGGCCCTCTATGGCAACAGAAAAAAAATCCAAGAAATAATTTAAGCCTAAGAGGGAGTCAAATTAGAGGCAGGATTGTGACCAACAAGCAGAGGGAACCAGCAAAGGCAACTGGAAGAGCAAAGAGAGGTCGAAACAACAAGGTGCAGACAAAAAGGCTTGTGTGAGATGCAGAAAAGACAGGCATACAGTAGATACCTACTGGCTCAATCCCAAGATTGAGTGTATCCATTGCCACAATAAAGTTCATGCAGCCATGGATTGCCGCAAGAACCCAAGAAAGAAATCAACACAAAACAGACAGGAGAACAACAATAGTTCGTCCTATGTCGAGGAGCCCGAGAGCTCGAAGATAGGCGAAGAAAGAACAAATAGGAATTGTTCGACCGTTTACATCTGTGAAGATGTGTGTGCAGCATCAACATTGTGTCAAAGTTCAATGTGAACTAACCATGATATAAGCTTTATTAGGCATATACTAGTTTCCATCCCTAGGGTCCTATTGTAGTTAGGACAATGAAAGGTCTTCCTATACTAACCCTACTCTAGTTGTAATTTGTAACTTACCTATTAGTTGCCTATTATAGTCTATGCAAATAACCTACAATAGTCTATGAGAATGAGACCTACATTTAGGCCTTAACTCTTGCTCACCTTGTATGGTAACCCAAGGTAAAGGTGCCACGTAGGATTGATTAGGACTAAATTAATTATAATTAGAAAACTTGTTTAGGCAAGGAAGAGGCCCTTTTGAAGTCCAAAAAGGGCCCTAATGCAAGAGGGTTCTAACTTGTTAAAAGAATTAGGTTCTTTTTACCGATTCTGAAATAGATATTGGATATCTAGGACAATATGGTATTCATTTTTGTTGAGATCCATGTTTCTTTTGAGTTAGTGAATACACTTATGGCATTTCAATTGTTCTTGGATGATACATTTTGTTTTGTACATGCTGGATACAATGTCGAATGGTATTCTTTGAGTAACACTTAAAGGGCGTGAGGGATTTTAATTGTTAGAAATATCTCATGGAATTGGTTGTGATTTTGATCCTATAGTTGGTGGATATAGGATAGCCAAATAGTCTTTTTGACTTTTTGGGCAAAATAGATCTAGATGAGGAGGATTCTTGGAGGAAAAGCTAGTGGTATGGGACATCAATGATTCCAAAGGAGATTTCTTGGGTGAAAATGATATGTAGACTGATTGTAATGGGCATACTAACAGTAAAATCCATTCGGTTTTTGTTTTGGATATTTTAAAAAATTATGAGACAGATTGATCCCACATGGTATCTTATTATTTACAAAATCTGGAAGCTCTAAAATCTATTTCTCTTTTATATTAAACCTCTACTTTTTAGAAATTTCTTAAATAGAATATGACTAATTGAGATTCATATAATTCCTTTCAATGTAGAACTTGGTTTTGAAAGACTGATAAAGTTATATGAAATTATACTTCCATATAGGATTTGTGAATATGGCTCAGAATCTATTGATGTTTTCAATTGATTCAATGGAGTTTAGATTTTCTGAATCCAAACGTTAATCTCTATATTTGATAGTAGATTATTGAGATGTAATATTTCTATCACTCGGGATAAGATATACTATGATTTTGAGGAAAAAGTCTAGTGGATAATAGTATTGGATACTAATTACTGACTTTTTCAAATCTTTGATATCTTATACGTTGTCTCGTAAAAATTTTTAATTGAAATATTGAAAATTCTTTTAAAAGGGGGAGAAGAAAAGATAGGAATAAGAATTTCAATGAATTAGCCAGTTGCATAGATTTTTGATAAAAATCCAGTATGTGTGGAAAGGTATAAGTATCCAGTTGAAATAAAGAAACTCTCTATGTGATTATTTTGAATAATCTTGAACTAGAGGAGTTTTGAGAATTTTGAGCTGTGAGATATTCATGAATATGGAAAATAGTGGTGAAGAGTAAATTAAGATCCACTTATTGTTTCGAAGTACCATTTTGTTATGGATTGGATCAGAGGAATAAAGCTTGAATCTTAACATTATGTCCAAAGATCTCTGTATAAGTTAATTTAATCTTGGATTGTACACTAAGATCTGTTGTATCCTAATTGGTAGAAGAAATTTTATTAATAAGAATTAGATGATTGGAAAACTTGTGATGTGGAATTATTCACTTCAAAGATATGTTATTTACTCACTGAGAAATAGATCTGGTTAGTAGCTGAGTTGCAAAATTCTCAATGAGTTTATGTGAGTAACATATGCAGACTATGAATATCTGCCAACGTATAGGAACATAGTTGGATATGTTGCTTATGTACATCTTAATCTTGTGGATCTACTATGTGTTTCCTATGTACTAAGTTTATATCTATATTTAAACTAGTTAGAGTGCATAGACATATGAACAAGTAATGTGTGGAATAGTTACTTGCAAGTTAATGGTTCTTTCTGTGAAAAGGATAATTCATTAACTTATTTATGGTTTAGAAGAGTATCTAAATGTGGGTTTATACATGTATAATTGAGATATACACCTAGACATTTAATGTTACGTCCATGTCCTATATAAGGGAATTGGAATAATTCCTGACATGGATAGCCGGTCACTCCAGGTGTATATGGTTATTAGTTATGCCTCGTCATTCCGGGTTTGGCCTGTAAAGTAATTAATAATCATATGAGGGCCCAAACCTATAATTGGACATAGGAGCACATGCATAGTGAATGATTGTTTCAATGCAAGAATAGGAGGTCAATAGCTCAACATAGGTGGCACGAGGATCCCAGGAGAATATTCTCTCTCTCATGAGGAGAATATGTCCATTGGAAACTCCTATATCTAACATAGATAATCTTTTTCAATTCTTTACAGAAACTCCATGAGGGATCTAGGTTTGGATGGGTGGTTTTGCTCCAAAGGTGTCCTTCTAGTTGTTTTGAAACAAGATCTAGTCAAATCTTCATTTGGTGATCCTTACAGTGGTATCAGAGCTATGGATTTGCATCAATCAGAAGGTGGAGCTACTTCTTGTATTTTCTCAATTTTTGTGGATTTCACCTTGCATGTTATTTCCAGGTGGTGGAATTGATCTCCAAGTAGGTGGCTTCTCTGAATTTGGTGTACTTTCAGCCTAAAGATCATAATTATGAGATTTCTCCATAGTTTTTGTTGGAAATCAAATTTTTTTTGATGATTTTAGTGGATTTTCCACCTAGAATTGAAGTTTTTTGCTTGAAATTGATCATAGGTACTGGTGTAGTACGTTTTCCAGATTGTACTTGCTATTTTACAGTCATTATTGATTGGATCTAATGATTGCATGATGTTGGAATAGTCAAAAGGTGGATTAGATAGTGATTTTGGACCAAAAATTGGGGTTTTTGGACCATAAATGGGCTATAGAAACCATGTTTGACTAGAATCAAAACTTTTGGTGCTTGTATGCAATCAATTTACAAAGATTTGGATCTGATTGCACGAATTTGTGGATTTTTCTCACAAATTCTGGTCAAAATTGGTCAAAATTGGTCAAAAACCAAGGTTTTGTGATGTTTTTTGGACTAATTTTGGGGTAGATCTCAAAATTCTCAGCCAAGACTTGGTTTGAACGTTTTCAGAGATGTAATGAAGTTTTCTCTGAGCTTTCATGAAGTTTGAAAGAGATTAACCATTAGGAGGCTCAAAACACCAAAAATTAGTGTATTTTTGATGATTTTTGGGCATGGATACCTCTCAATTGGGGGTCTGAACCTATTGGTTCTTGTTACAAGATTAAAGATATGATGGATTGCATCTTTTTTGAGCCATCATGCATCCAATTTGGATAGGTGAACATAAGACACCATCATGTTGAAGTTTTGCTTGTTGAAGGAGGCCAAAAATGCATTTTTTGCACGATCTGATTTATGATTGCTTGCTGGACCGGATGTGTTTTTTGATGATTCCTCTCCACAAAAGTGCGCCCTCCTACCTGTTTCTCATGCATTTAATGCTCGCATGCGTGAATCTAGGGGTGAAACATGACGTGTCAATGCCTTGTAGACCACTCTCCCTCCATACCGTGCTTTACAGCGACCAATTTGGTGTCATGTAGAGAAAGTTATGGCTGTCGGAAGTTTGGCAATTTTCGAAATGTTCTGATGCATGCATGCTTGTAATTCAGTATATTGCTTGTCTGTTGATGAAAATATATGGATAGACCTGTATGCATGCATGGATGCATGTTGCATGCGTAATCAGTAGATTGATCAGAAGATTTCTTGCATGAAGCTATTTTTGACAATTCTAGTTCAAAAAGCAGATTTTCTAGTGGCTAGGCTAATTACAGGAATTTTTTCGTTTTTTTGAAAAATTCAGTGCATGTCGAGTTTTGATATGTGACAGTACCTGTGAATTTGAAAAATCGATCATTTTAGTCGATTTTCACATTTGGTCCATTTCAAACTGATTTTGTGAATCCGAGTGTTAATTTCCTAGTGTTTTTGACAATTTACGTAAAAATTGAATTTTTTTTAAATCACTGCATGTCATGTTGGATGCATGTTGAATGTTTCATAATCCTTCTAATATGAGATGGTAATTGTGAAATTGTCAAGTCGATGTTTGGTCGATTTTCACAGTTCAGGTCCATATTGAATGGAATTTGAAAATCCCAGTTTACGTAAAATTTGAAAAAACCATGGACGTTTTTGATTTGTTCCAATTCTTTGGTTATTGATCAAACATAAATCACTTATAAAGTGAATGATCTTACTGAGTTGAATTCAGTCGATTGTTAAGATCACTATACCCCATCACTTTTAGTTGAAGATTTTGTGAATCTGTCAATTAAGGAGTATTTCTTGTTCTGGAAACTGTCATTTATTCTGGTTTATATGACAGTTTTTCAGAAGCTGTCATTTATGCCAAAAATTACATTTTCTTTAAATTTTTTATGGCTTCATGTGTACATAAGTGGGCAAATAAAAGTAGTTGGATGGATCAGTGGGCAAATAAAAATAACTAGATGGATATGATAGCATAATTGAATCAAACAGTATAGAACACGTCGATGGGTATAATATCCCTTGTATAACCCAAGTAGGTAAATTTACACATGAATGGATGGATTACTACCTATTATGATAAGTATATGTGATACATAGACTTACATATCAATTCATGCAAAAAAATGGAATAAATAATGGCCTTAAAAAACTGTCATTTATTCTGGTTTATATGACAGTTTTTCAAAAGTCGTCATTTGTTGCAAAACTTATGTTTTTTGAAGTTTTATGGCTTCATGTGTAGATAAGTGGACAAATAAAAGTAGTTAGATGGATATGATAGTATAACATGCCTTTAAATTGATATAAGTGTGTCATATATTGTTTGATACACGTTGATGATATGTATTAGTGTTGAATCCGACAATATAGAACACGTCGTTAGATATAATATCTCATGTATAACCCAAGTAGGTAAATTTACACATGAATGGATGGATTACTACCTATTATGATAAATATATGTAATACATAGACTTAAATATCAATTCATGCAACAAATGACGGCCTAGAAAAACCATCATTTATTTTGGTTTATATGACAATTTTTTAGAAGCAGTCATTTATGCCAAAAATTACATTTTTTTGAAGTTTAATGGCTTCATGTGTAGATAAGTGGGCAAATAAAGTTGTTAGAAGAATATTATAGTACAACACGTCTTTAAATTGATATAAGTGTGTCATATATTGTTTGATACACATCAATGACATGTATTAGTGTTGAATCCGACAATATAGAACATGTCGATAGGTATAATATCTCATGTATAACCCAAGTAGGTAAATTTACACATGAGTGGATGGATTACTACCTATTATGATACATGTGACACATAGACTTAAATACCAATTCATGTCAAAAATGGAATAAATGACAGATTTTAAAATCGTCATTTATTCTGATTTATGTGACAGTTTCTCAAAAGCCATCATTTATGCCAAAAATTACATTTTTTTGAAGTTTTATGGCTTCATGTGTAGATAAGTGGCAAATAAAAGTACTTACATCCCATGTATAACCCAAGTAGGTAAATTTACACATGAATGGATGGATTACTGCCTATTATGATAAATATATGTGACACATAGACTTAAATATCAATTCATGCAAAAAAATGGAATAGATGACGGCCCAGAAAATTGTCGTTTATGTTGGTTTATAGGACAATTTTTCAAAAGCCGTCATGTATGCCAAAAATTACATTTTTTTGAAGTTTTATGGCTTCATGTGTAGATAAGTGGCAAATAAAAGCTGTTAGATAGATATGATAGTATAACATGCCTTTAAATGTGTCATATATTGTTTGATAGATGTCGATTATATGTATTATTGTTGAATCGAACAATATAGAACACGTCGATAGGTATAATATCCCATGTATTTATCAAGTAGGTAAATTTACACATGAATGGATGGATTATTGCCTATTATGATAAATATATGTGATACATAGAGATAAATACCAATTGATGCAAAAAAAAATGAAATAATGGCTTGTTGGATGATCGTGCTAATCTTGTGTAAAGTTTTTCTATTCAAAATACATTTCCAAATATGGAGGACTTGCAAGAAATCTGGTGAATGAGGAGTTTAGGATTCTATCAAGAGGAGGATCGACTTCCACATCTCAAGTTGTAGAGGAGGAGGCAATGTTTTCAAGTGACAAGTTCAAGGGCAAGGGCAAAGGCAAGTGGTCTAAAGTTCAAGATCAAGGTGAGCCTTCTACTTTTGTTGAAAAGAAGAAAGATAGATCTAATCTAAAATGTTTCCATTGTGGAGTCAAAGGACATTTTGCTAGTGATTGCTTCAAGAAGAAAATAGATCAAGGTGATAAGCAAGGAAATCGAACTCTTGACGAAGATGGTGTTAATGATCAAAACTTAAATGATGACACTCCTATGATGTCTTCATGTTTGACTGCTAATGATGGAGATATTGATCCTTGTTGGATTGATAGTGGAGCAAGTTCAAACATGACTTTTCATAGAGAGTACATTACATCTTTGCTGGCATACAAAGGTTGCAAGGGTTATCTGCATGGCCAATGATGGTGAGTGTGCAATCAAAAGGATTGGCACAATTCATTTTTCTCTATCTACAAATAGGAATGTTCATTTGAAGGATGTTTTGTTCATTCCATATATTACTAAGAACCTTCTTAGTGTGAGTCAAATGCTAAATAAGGGTCTTAAGGTGGAGTTTGATGGTGATTCATGCTTGATCAAGAAAAAGAATATGGTGATTGCAAGAGTGAAGAGGCAAGGTAAAATGTTCAAAATTGATGCTTGTGTTGTTGCTAACCAAGTTGGATGTATGACAAAGGATCAAATTTTCAATGCAAGAGGTATGGCACAAGAGATCGGGGCATCTCAACTTCAAGTCATTGGAGGTAATGGCAAAGAGGCAAGTTGTTTTTGGTCTTCCAAAGTCTCTAACTAGCATGGATCATGTTTGTGAGCAATGTGTTTTATCAAATCCACATGGATTACCTTATAAGCGATCTATATCTAGATCTACCAGGCCTTTCCAACTTGTGCACTAGAATATTCATGGAGTTACTACAATTAGCAATCATGGTGCTAAGCTGTATGTAACATTTATTGATGATTCTAGTAGATTTTGTTGGGTGTATCTACTAAAGAGCAAAGATGAAGTGTATGATATCTTTGTCAAGTTCAAGATTGCAAGGGAGGTTCAATTCATCACCAAAATCAAGTGCTTGAGGAGTGACAATGGTGCTGAGTACATTTCTACCATGTTCAAAGCATTCTGTTATGCAAATGGGATCAAGAGGGAGCTCACAAGTCTGAGAACACCACAAAAAAATGGAGTTACCAAGAGGAAGAATAGAACCTTATGTGAAGGAGCCAAAGCTATGAGGTTAGGTGCCAATCTTCCTAAACTTTTTTGGTGTGAAGCTTTTTTGTTTGCCAATTATATATGTAATAGGTGGCCAAGTTCTGTTTTGGATGGAAAGACACCTTTTGAGATGTTATTTGGTAGAAGGCCAAATGTCAAGTATCCCAAAACTTTTGGATGTGTATGATGTATCAACATTACTCTTGATGATAGGACAAAGGAGGATCCATCTTCAAAGAAAGGTATAGTTGTTGCTTATAGCGAGGTAAGCAAGGCTTACAAAGTTTACATTCCTTTAATGTTGGAAGTATTTCTACTTCACTACGGTGGCTAGGTTTAATGGATGGTTCGTCTAAGGATCACCATATGAAGATCTGACTAGATCCTGTTGCAAAACATCCAAAAGGACACCTGCGGAGCAAAACCACCCATCCAAACCTAGATCCCTCTTGGAGTTTCCTCCTGGACCTAGCCCCCAAGCCATAGTGAAGAACCCAAGAGAGAAGATGAGAAACAAGCTCAAGAAACTGAATTTTCAATAGGAGGATGGGCGAGTTTCCAATGGACATCTTCTCCTCATGAGAGAGAGAATATTCTCCCTAGGATCCCCATGCAACCTATATTGAGCTATTGACCTCCTATTCTTGCATTAAAGCAGTCATTCACTATGCATGTGCTCCTATGTCCAATTATAGGTCTAGGCTCTTATATGACTCTTAATTACTTTACAGGCCAAGCCCAGAATGACGAGACATAGCTAATAACCATATACACCTGGAGTGACCGGCTATCCACGTCAGGAATTATTTCGATTCCCTTATACAGGACATGGGCGTAACATTCTCCCCCTCTTAAACCAGTTATGTCCTCAGAACGAGTAACTAGGGAAAACCCAATTTCTATGCTTTTAACTCTTCCCATGAATCATTATCTTCAACTTGACCAACCAACCTCAGCAAGCACACAATGATAGAACAATTTCTCGATTGTTTATCTCTGATCCTGAGTACTCATTCAGGGTCCAAAGGTACATTGAGCGATAAATCTTCCAAATGGGAAAAATCTTCAATACATCAAACTGTCATCATCATATAAACTAAATTTACATGATGCACTAGATGAGCAGTCAACCAAACCTGAAGATTAAGTTAAAAGCTAACAAATCAATCATTTAGCTTTCACAATTACCCTGAAAATCAATCTTTAGTCTGACCTCATTATCAAATAAGTATTTAGAGATGGGATAGTTCTCAAATTATTTGTCTCTACACTAAAATACTATATCGACCTTTTAGAAGTACACTAAAAGATAAATCTCCCTATTGGGTTTGATTCTCTCCAATCTAAGGTACAAAACTCATCCCACCAAAACCTCTTAGGAGATCCATCAAGATAAAAATGACTTCAACTCAGTCATGAGTACCCCAAATACTCTCATGAGATAAGTGCTCTATCCCTAGCATCATATACCATAAAATAGCAACTATTCAATCTTAATAGACTCAACTACTCCTAATTAACCGGAGATTTTAGCTGAAAAACAGTACACAAGCACTCCTTGACTACAATCTGTAAAGGTAAGCAAATTCCTCATAAGTAAACAATTACTTAATGAGAATGTTTGTGAGATCACACAAATTTAGAGTTCAAATAACAAATCTAAATTTTAACTCCACCAATTGATCAAAAATTTCTCATCATCTTAAGAATCATCATATTTCCATATAATCATCTAATGAACTTTAAGTATCAATTTATGATCCATCAATCATAAACATTTAGAATCTTATGATTTGTCAATCATAATCTATCGGATTCGAAACCCATACTTAATCATTTAGAGGTATTGGATTATATGCACAACATATCACTCAAGAAATATAAGAAACATTCTGAAATCTTTTCCACAAGGAAAATTACTCGATTCCAAAAATATTCTTCCATCTCGATTCTACAATCAACCAACTGACAGATATCCACAATCTGCATATGTTACTCACATAATTCACTAAGAATCTTGCAACTCAGCTACCAAAGAACTCTATTCTCATGAGTAAATAACATATATGGGAAATGTTTGAAGTGAATAACTCCACATCACAAGTTTTCCAAACATATACCTCTTATTAACAAAATTTCTTTTACAAATCAGCCTACAACAGATCTTAGCTTACAAACCAAGATTAGGCTTAAACTCATACAGACATCTTTGGACATAGAGTTAAAAGCTTTATCGCACTGCTCCAATCCATAACAAAATGGTACTTGGTAACAATCAGTGAATCTTAATTCAATCTTTATCACTACTTCCCATATTAATGAATATCTCATAGCTCAATAACCCCAAAACTCATCTAGTTCCAGATTACTCAAAATAATCACTTAGAGAGTTTGTCTATTTCAAACTGGATAGTTCTACCATTGCATACATACAAATTTTTTTTTCCAAAATCAATGCAACTGATTCCTCAAAAGACTTATTCCTATCTTTTCTTCCCCTCTTTTAAAAAAGAAATTTCATAATTTCAATTTAAAAGTTCCCATGAGACAATGTATAAGATATCAAAGATTCGAAAAGGTCACTAATGAGTAATACTATTACAAACATGAATTTTTTCTCAGGATCGAAGTATCTTATCCCGAATGATAGAAATATTATCTCTCAATAATTAACTATCAAATAGAGACTAACGTTAGGATTCAGGAAACTTAAGTTCTGAGCCATATTCAAAAATCTTACATGGAAGTACAATTTCATATAATTATAATAGTCCTTTAGAACAGAGTTCTACATTGGAAGGAATTCCATATTTTGTAATTAATGAGATACCATTAAGGGATTGATCTATATCTCATAATTCCCAAAATACCCTTAACAAAAATTAATGGACTCTGTTACTATTACCATTATAGCAATCACTAACCATCGGTCTACAGATCATTCTACCCAAGAAATCTCATTTAGAATCACTGATGTCCCATACCACCAGCTTTTCCTCCAAGAATCCTCTGCATCCAGATCTGTTTTGCCCAAAAAGTAAAAAAAAGACGATTTGGCTATCCAGATATAGGATCGAATTTACAACCAATTCCAGGAGATAATGCTAACAATTGAAATCTCTCATGCTTCTTTAGCGTTACTCAAAGAATACCATTTCATATTGTACCCAACATGGACAAACAGAATGTATCATCCCAGTACAATAGAATGTATCACTATCCCAAAAGAAACATAGATTTCAACAAAACTGAATCTCATA
Organism: Diphasiastrum complanatum; assembly: GCA_029204225.1. Classification (NCBI taxonomy): domain Eukaryota; kingdom Viridiplantae; phylum Streptophyta; class Lycopodiopsida; order Lycopodiales; family Lycopodiaceae; genus Diphasiastrum; species Diphasiastrum complanatum. The sequence goes on along the minus strand of CM055112.1, from coordinate 31,784,124 downwards.
CTGTCCTAGATATCCAATATCTATTCTAGAATCAGTACAAAGAACTTTAATTCTTTTAACAAGTTATAACTCTCTTGGTCGTTACTATCATTTTAGAGAAATACTCTATAACTGAAAAGAATCCAAATTACTAGATTCTTGTATGGAACACCTTCTATCTGCATTACTTTGCAAGATCCAAATCCAATTGCAAAACAGAGATGGTTCCATAAATGGATTATCAGTTTTGCCAATACTTTTCTCTTAGAATCCTCAAATTCTCAAAATTCTAATTCATACTGGGGAAAAGAAAATTAAATTCCCAAAGGCAGTCTTCTTAAAAAATTTCCAATTTTATTCTCACTTGCAATTAGTTATACTTCAGGAATTGAATGTAAATTAAATAATTGGATCATTGAGATCAACAATCATCTACATATCAGATTTCCACTCTTTTTCCCCCTTTCAAAAATGGTTTTGATTAACAAAACCCCAAATTTGTACTAGGAAAAAGTTCAATTTGGTATTGCTAACTTTAGCACTATCACCCTGACAGTTTTAATTTGTTCATTAAGTGCCACACTTAATCTCTGACAAATCCTCTCATAGACCAGCATAGAACTGTTCTACTAGATTTACATTATTCTTGGTCCTTATTGATCCCCAGAACAAGAATGCTCCTTAATTGACATATTCACAAAATCTTCAACTAAAAGTGATGATTACATTGACCTCAAAGAACTGACCAATTACATCAGATTAAGATCATTCACTTTATAAGTTATTTCTGTTTGATCAAAAACCAAATAATTGGAACAAATCGAAAACGTCCATGGTTTCTTCAAATTTTACGTAAACTGGGATTTTCAAATTCCATTCAATATGGACCTAAACTGTGAAAATTGACCAAATATCGACTTGACAGTTTCACAACTACCATCTCATATTAGAAAGATTTTGAAACATCCAACATGCATACTACTTGACATGTAGTGATTTTAAAAAAAATTCAATTGTTACGTAAATTGTCAAAAAACTGAGAAATAAGCACCGGGATTCACAAAATCAGTTCGAAATGGACCAACTGTGAAAATCGATTAAAATGATCAACTTATCAAATTCACAGGCACTATCACATATCAAATTCGACACACACTTATTTTTTTGAAAAAAACAAAAAAATCCCATAGTTAGCCTAGCCACTAGGAAATCTGCTTTTTGATCTAGAATTGCCAAAAATAGCTTCATGCAAGAAATCTTCTGATCAATCTACTGATTACGCATGAAACATGCATCCATGCATGCATATAGGTCTATCCATATATTCTCATCAACAGACAAGCATACACTGAATTATAAGCATGCATGCATCAGAACATTTTGAAAATTGCCAAACTTCCGACAGCCATAACTTTCTCTACAGGACACCAAATTGATCGCTGTAAAGCACAATATAGAGGGAGAGTGGGTCTACAAGGACTTGACACATCATGTTTCACCCCTGGATTCACACGTGCGATCATTAAATGCATGAAAAACAGGTAGGAGGGCGCACTTTTGTGGAGAGGAATCATCAAAAAACACATCCCAACCTAAAAAGCCTTGCATCAGAGGTTACAAGAACTCTACTAAGGTTCATTAGAGAGGCATAGGAGCTTCTAACAGGTCCAGCAAGAAATCATAAACTCAGATCATGCAAAAAATCCATTTTTGGCCTCCTTCAACATGCAAAACTTCAACATGATGGTGTCTTATGTTCACCTATCCAAATTGGATGCATGATGGCTCAAAAAAGATGCAATCCATCATATCTTTAATCTTGTAACAAGAACCAACAGGTTCAGACCCCCAATTGAGAGGTATCCATGCTCAGAAATCATGAAAAGTACACTAATTTTTGGTGTTTTGAGCCCCCTAATGGTGTCTAATCCCTTCCAAACTTCATGAAAGCTCAGGGAAAACTTCATTACATCTCTGAAAACGTTCAAACCAAGTCTTGGCTGAGAATTTTGAGATCTACCCCAAAATTAGTCCAAAAAACATAAAAAAACCTTGGTTTTTGACCAATTTTGACCAAAATTTGTGGGAAAAATCCACAAATTCGTGCAATCAGATCCAAATACCTGAAAATCCATTGCATGCAAGCAGCAAAAGTTCTGATTATAGTCAAACATGGTTTCTATAGCCCATTTATGGTCCAAAAACCCCAATTTTTGGTCCAAAATCACTATCTAATCCACGTTTTGACTATTCCAACATCATGCAATCATTAGATCCAATCAGCAAGGACTGAAAAACAGCAAGTACAATCTGGAAAACGTACTACACCAGTACCTATGATCAATTTCAAGCAAAAAAAATTCAATTCTAGGTGAAAAATCCACTAAAACCATCAAAAAACCTTTGATTTCCAACAAAAACTATGGAGAAACCCCATAATTATGATCTCTAGGCTGAAAGTACACCAAATTCAAAGAATTCACCTACTTGGAGATCAATTCCACCACCTGGAAGTAACATGCAAGGAGAAATCCACAAAAATTGAGAAAATACAAGAAGTAGCTCCACCTTCTGATTGATGCAAATCCATAGCTCTGATACCACCGTAAGGATCACCATATGAAGATCTGACTAAATCATGTTGCAAAACAACCAAAAGGACACTTGTGGAGCAAAACCACCCATCCAAACCTAGATCCCTCCTGGAGTTTCCTCCTGGACCTAGCCCCCAAGCCATAGTGAAGAGCCCAAGAGAGAAGAGGAGAAACATGCTCAAGAAACTGAATTTCCAATAGGAGGATGGGAGAGTTTCCAATGGACATATTCTCCTCATGAGAAAGAGAACATTCCTCCCAGGATCCCCATGCAACCTATATTGAGCTATTCACCTCCTATTCTTGCATTGAAATAGTCATTCACTATGCATGTGCTGCTATGTCCAATTATAGGTATGGGCCCTCATATGATTATTACTTACTTTATAGGCCAAGCCCGGAATGACGAGGCATAACTAATAACCATATACACCTGGAGTGACCGGCTATCCATGTCAGGAATTATGCTGATTCTCTTATCCAGGACATGGGTGTAATAGTTCGGGTCGTAGTATAGTGGTAGACCAGTTGTCCACCTTTTAAGATCTACAATAGGCTTACAAATGAAAATGAAAAGAGCAAAAGGAGAGAAAGGAGAGCATCCTAAACTAAACTAAGGTGTGGCTAAGGCTTACCCAACTAGCTACTAAATAAACCAAAACTTTGCTAAGGCTTACCCAACTAGCAAAGGTGCCTAATCTAAATCCTACCTAACACCCAAAGAGAGGTATTGTGGCTAAACTAAGCAATGAAGCAATAAAAAGCATGCAACAATTAAAACCAATTGAAAAAGAGACAAGAGGAGGCCTGAGCCCCTTCCCTCAAGCTATGCACCTTTCCAAAGGGAACACAATGAGATCTGTTAGAAGATTCTGCTGAAGATTATTATAACGGAGGATTTTGATAAAGTTTCTTCTAACGGTGTTATCATGTCATTGAACTACACCAAGGAACGTTGACAAACAACCAAAAAGGAGTTCCAAAATCCAGATTCACCAGGAAAGCCTATATCAGAAGGTCAACGAGATTGCAAACCGACCGACCGACCAGCGAAAACAAAGCCTAGTGTCTCCCCAACAGATTTTACGACAACGAGAATAAAAACATGGCCAAGTTGGCATACGAATTAGATCCATCAATAATATAATGTTAGACACCCATAAATGGTGCACTGTACTCGTAAGCCAAAGGCGCGAGAAGTAGAGATAGATCTAAAATACCAACGAACCAAAATAAGAAAGGACCCAAGTAGTTCTAAAATGCAATTTGGATTTTTAAACTTTTATGATAGTCAAGTTATTATGGCACATGGTTTTTGGGTGAACCAAAAACCCTAACCCTAACTTTGTCTATAAGTAGGGATGTGACACCATTTTGTAATCACTTTTCATTTGCAAAAATTGAGAGAGAGAGAGAGAGAGAGAGAGAGAGAGAGAGAGAGAGAGAGAGAGAGAGAGAGAGAGAGAGAGAGAGGTAAAGCCTCCTCCTCCTACCTTTTCTTTTTTGTGAAGTCCTCTTTTTTTGTCATTGTATGTTTGCTTGTGGATTGATGAATGCTTGAATGTGTTTCCTAATTATGCTATCACAATGGAGAAAATCATTATAACAAGCTTTCATCCTTTTAATTCACAAAAACACCCAATGGTAAAATAGGAGTTAGATATCATTATTGAGAAATCATTAAGATCCATTAGGTAGGTTTCATTTCCATTGCTCCCCTCCCTTGAAAGGACAAGACTCAAGAGGAGAAGATTTAGTGCTCAAAGAGTCTAAATAACCCTAGAAAGGCCAAGATCCAAGAAGAGGATCATCTTATATCAAAATCCTAAAAGACTCAAGAAGAGTGTCAAGCACCACATCTCCAAACTGAGCCATTCCACCATCAGATCCTATGGCAAGGTTGACACCCTTGGTAGGCTTAGTTCCCATTTAGATTTGTAGTTTAAATCCCTCCTCATTGGATCGAATCACGTACTACACGATGACTCACCCGGTTGGAGATCCAAACCCTGACTTCGCTCTCTTGATCGTGATGATTAAGGAGGCATGGAAAGGGTCCAACATTCTTTTGACACCGTTGTCAGCGAGACGATGTTAAGCTGCTATTTTGATGGATTGTAGTTTGCATTTTGCTTGAATTTTTCTTGCATTTTCACATATTTATTACTTGCCGACAGACTTTTCTCTGTTTTTTCTTTAATGTCTTTACTCGCCACTTCTCCAGAGAGATAGGCAGGTTTCAGACACTATTCTAGGAGCTCGCCGAGTTATAAATTATAACTCGCCATCAGAGACTTTACTCGCCCTACAGCCTATTACTCGCCAAACCCATTTTTTTGCATTTTTCTTTACTCACCATCAAAGTAGAGTGATCAACAAGCTCAAGGACATCTTTTCGATGACCGATGAGTTATAATTTATTATTCATGCTCAGAGCCTTTATTCGCCAGTTACTACTCGCCATCAGTTCCTCATTACTCATCATCTTCACAGATTGTTCTGATCATCATTTTTAGCAAGTGGACAACTTGGCGAGTTATAATCCTTTTACTCGTGTTTGCTATTACTCACCATCAGAGAGATTCTAGAATTTTTCTTGATCTTCTCACATTAGAACCCATCTGTATTTTTTCTGTATTTTTATTTTCTCCGATTGTCTTTTGGATTTGCAATTATACCGCTTTGTATCCATCCATTTGACTTTTGTTTTAATCTCGATCTGAGATTCATCATTGCATCGGTTAGATCCCTTATCAGATCCAGCATCTAATCACACCTATACATCGAAAGTGGCTACAAAAAACTATTTGAGAAAAAAGAAAACAAAAAAGATCTAAAAACAGTTGAAAAGCGAAAATACCAAAAATAGTCCTATTTCTTGTTCCGTTGTATGCATCTGAGATCAGGTAGAAGATTATACACCCTGGATCTTATCAAACTCGAGGAACTTGTCAACGTGCCCATCGAAATATTACCCGAACCTATTGACATAGATCCGTCCCCAATGGACAATCCTAGGCCATTTGTGTCTCACGCAATCCGAACTACATATCAAAATTAGATAAAATCATTTAATTTGAGAAAAAAAATAGAATGATAATATCACACATTCTATTTTATGTGTTATATTACCTCACATTCATAAATGAGAAATAACTAGTGGATCATAGCATCTTCATGCATAACCATGATCAAAACTTTCTATCGAGGATGAGGGAGAGATGTGAGATGGTCTCTGACAATAGAATCATATATTGTGGATGGTTTTTTGAGCATCATGCTACACAAGATGTCAATTCAAACTAAATGCCACATATATCTTAAAAAAAAGCCATTGTCATCCATTTATGAGAGAGAGAGAGAGAGAGAGAGAGAGAGAGAGAGAGAGAGAGAGAGAGAGAGAGAGAGAGAGAGAGATTTTGTAGGCTGAAAATAATACACAAATGCCTGAAAATATGTAGCATTACTTCAACGTACTTCCAAAGGTTAGCAAGCAGATATTTACAAACATAGATCTAACATACGATCATACATGGTTGGGTAAAAAAATAATCTGATTTCTTTAAAAGTATCTTTTGATTCCAATTTTTTTTTGATATCGTTATTGGCAGGGCCTGCTCATAATGAGCTTAAAATGGACTCTTTAAATGCCATAATCTATCACTTTTTTTTAAAGAGAAGTTGTACACAATCTGTATAAAGATCTATATACTAATATTTATACACACTTTTATACATACACAAATCCAATTAATCTTCTCTTTCAATAAAGTAATACAAGAATATTCCTTCTCTTCCAATTCCAAATCGAAAGCAAAAACCGCACAAAATTGCGATCCAAAGCCATATAGGGGGGCCGAATGAATTGAATGAATTGAGGAAGCCAGTCAATCAGTCGTTGAAAATCGAAGCAGCAGGGACGCACCAAGCAGCGAGGGCAGGGGTATGAGATGATTTGAACCTGCGGACAGCCTACTTTCACTTCTACTGGACAGGTGAACTGTGCTTTGATTTGAAGCTACAGCCCGCCTGCTTTCACTTAGACAAGGCCCCTTGCTCTCACAGCCAACTTCAGGAATTTGATTGTGCAACATTTTTCATAGGATCTTTAAAAGAACCTGTATGTCTCTCTCTCTCTCTCAGTCTCCAGGACCATGGCTTGCAAGATTTGGATCATTGTTTGGAAAAGCATGTGTAAAACAGCTTCATTGAATTGTCTACCTCGGGCTCTCTCTCTCTCTCTCTCTCTCTCTATGTCAGCCTCTTGAATTGCATTCAAATCATGCAACATTTGACAAACCAGCTTAATTCACATTACATTATGTCTCTTTGGAGCAGAGCACAGACTACATTGAAAATCAAGAAAGCTCCAACCAATGGACAGCAGAAACTACCGTAAGATTGAAAGCAAGGAAAAGACCAGTTGAAAAACTTTCAGGAGGTACTTGCCTTTTTAGTGCTTTGATTTGTTTGTACAAGATTTCATTTAGCTCTTTGTACAAGATCCTTCTCCTTCTATTGCTTGATGTATATGTGTTTGTGTGTTGAGATAGAGGTTAGAGAGAGAGAGATAAAAGAAGAGGAAGAAGAAATTATATTAATGTGTGTTGGGTGCCCAAGGCACATAAGACACAAAAAATAAGCACATATCTCATAAGAGAAATGTCCATGTCGGACAACATAAAAATCGCTAGTCTAAGTGGAAAAAACAATATAGAAATCTCTCTAGCTAGTCAAAAGACACATCGAACATAGAATCATAAAAAAGCATACAAGAGCTTAACCTCCAACTCTGAAGAGGGTACATGCATCCAATTTGGATAGATGTGCATTAGACACCAACATATTGAAGTTTTGCTTGTTGAAGGAGGCCAAAAATGCATTTTTTGCATGATCCGAACTTATGATTGCTTGCTGGACTTGTTAGAAGCTTCTATGCCTCTCTAATGAACCTTAGTAGAGTGCTTGTAACCTCTGATCCAAGGCTTTTGGGCTTGCGATGTGTTCTTTGATGATACCTCTCCAAAAACGTGCACCCTCCTACCTGTTTTTCAGTCATTTATTGCTCGCACGTGTGTAGCCAGCGGTGAAGGGTGACGTGGCAAGTGCCTTGTAGACCCACTCTCCCTTCGTACCGTGCTCTACAACGACCAATTTGGTGTCCTGTAGAGAAAGTTATGGCCTTCTGAAATTTGGCAATTTTTGAACTAAATTTACAAAATTTTGGAATTGTTCTGATGCATGCATGCTTGTAATGCAGTATAGTGCTTTTCTGATGATGGAAATGTATGGATAGACCTGCATGCATGCTTAAATGCATGATGCATTCATAACCAATGATTTTGATCAGTAGAATGCTTGCATGTGACTATTTTTAGCAATTCTAGATCAAAAAAGCAAATTTCCTAGCAACTAGGCTATTTACAGAAAAATTTTACTCTTTTTTGAAAAAGTTAGTGCATGTCGAGTAGTTCCATGCAGGATCTTTCGAAATGATATTGATTTGTGACAGTGCCTGTGTTTTTGCAAAATCGATCTGATTAATCAATTTTCACAGTTGGTCCATTTCGAACGGATTTCGAAAATCCCAGTTTTTCGTAAATTTTAGTGATTGGTCATAAAAAGTGGTTGTTGCTTAATTGTTCTGATACTGATTTTGCGAAAGATTGCTCAAACAAGTGAAAGACCTTGCTGAATGATATCAGCCAGTTATGAAGGTTTTGAACGTTGCCTTATTAGTTGATGATTGGATCTCGACTAATTTAAGCAAATTTTGCATGTCAGAAAATCAATATGGCAGACGATAATGCAAATGTAGCTCTCGATGGTCAGGTGATAATGCCTACCTATCTGCAAATTTGTCAGTCATTAAGCCAAGCGCTTAATGAAATAAACAACAAAAATACTTTACGTGATCAACAAATGGAAGTACTGTTAAATCAAGTGAGAGCTTTGTCTACTCCAAATTTGGGCTTTCATCCTAAACCATTTTCGGGAGAGAAAAAGGAGAAAGAACCTGAAATTGTGGATGATTGGTAAACCAAGTGGACCGGTTATTTTAATTTACACGGAATGCTTGAGGAGAAAAAGATTGAAAGTGTTATTCTGTTCTTCCGTGGTAAAGCTTCGTCGTGGTGGCGTGACTTACAACCTAAACCTAACACATGGGACGAGTTTAAGCAGGTGTTCAGAAAGTTGTTTGTGGTTGTGGACGACTCAGATTTTTACCAAAGATTTGTGAATTGTAAAATGGGTACTCGGAGTTTGGACTCGTACCTACAAGATTTTATGGATTTATGGAATAAAGTCCCCTCATTCGATGCAAAATTGGCTCTGTGGCAGTTTATCCTAGGTCTGCTTGCAGATTATCAGAATGAGTCTAAGCGTAACGTGTTTTTTCACAAACCTGGGACCACCCTCCATTTGGAAATCCAGACGATTTCGACCAATTCCGGAACCAGACACCAATTGTTCTCGAAGCTCTTTTCTGGATTGAAGATCGAATGGGCATTTCGGACTACCTGTAGGCCTGTTCGATGTCCTGTCCATTCTCCAAGGTTCCCCTTGACGTCTCCCACTGGCCGGAACAGACAGTATGAGATATTGACGTCATCTGGAGAAAATGGATCGTTTGACGAACAATTGCCAAACTAGGTCATTTCCATTTCCCTAAAAGTGCTTTTCCCCAGGACAAAAGGTCATATTGACCAAACAATGTCGAAATTGGATCCATTAGGTGCGTATCAGGTTCAAGAACCTGTGGCCACCACCGCCCATCTGAAAATACAAGAGATCTTGACCAATTCCGAGACCCAACCGGCCAATTGTCCCCGAAACCCTTTCTCGGGCAAACTTCGAGCAAAATTTTTGAAATACATGTATGCCCATTCGATGTCATGTCTATTCCCATAGGTTCCCCTCGATGTCGCCCACTGGCCGGACTAGACAACACTATAAACCGATGTCGTTCGGAGAAAATGGACCATTTGATGAAAAATTGCCAAACTAGGTCATTTCCCTTGCACTAAAAGCTTTATCTGCGGGACAAAAGGACAAATCGATCAAATGATGTCGTAGTTGGGCATGAATGGATCCATCAGGTCTGAATCAGGTTCACAAACTTGGGACCACCCCTGTATAGAAATTTAGACGATTTTGACCAATTCCGGAACCAGACACCAATTGTCCTCGAAGCCCTTTCATGGGCCGAACTTTGAACAGAGGTTTCAGGCTATCAGTATGCCCGTCCGATGTCCTGTCTATTACCACAAGTTCCCGTCGATGTTGTCCACTGGTCGGAATAGACAACACGAGAAACCGACGTCGTTGGGATAAAATGGACTGTTTGATGAAAAATTGCCAAACCAGGTCATTTTCGTTGCCTAAAAGCATTCTCCCCAGGACGAAAGGTCATAGTAACCAAACGATGTCGGAATTGAACATGAATGGATCCATCAGGTCGTATCAGATTCAAGAACTTGTGGCCACCCCCGGTCTCCCTAAAAGCGTTCTTCCCAAGACGAAAGGCCATATAGACCAAACGACATCGGAATTGGGCATGAATGAATCCATCAGGTGCGTATTAGATTCACGAACCTAGGCCTGTCCACGGTCTGAAGATCCAGGCGATTTCAACTAGTTTAGTGACCCAATGGGCCAATTGTCCTCAAACCCTTTTTTTGGGCCCAACTTCACGGGAAGGTTCCAAACTACCAGTATGCTCGTTCGGTGTCCTGTCTATTCCCACAGGTTCCCCTCGAAGTCACCCACTGGTCGGAATAGACAACAATAGAAATTGACGTCGTTCGGAGAAAATGGACTATTTGACAATAAATTGCCAAACAAGGTCATTTCCATTGTCCTAAGACTGTTATCCGTAGGATGAAGGTTCAAATTGACCAAATGATATTAGAATTGGGCATGAATGCATCCATCAAGTCTGTATCGGTTTGACAAACCTAGGACCACCCCCTGCCTATTGTAGGCCCGCTCGACATCCTGTTTGTTTCCACAAGTTCCCCTTGACATCATCCACTGGCTAAAATAGATAGTCTCCTCAACCGACGTCGTCTAGAGAAAATGGAGCATTTGACAAAACTAGGTCATTTGCATTGCCCGTAAAGGGTTCTCTCCGAGACGAAAGGTCATACTGACCAAACAGTGTCGGAATTGGGCATGAATGGGTTCATCAACTCCGTACATAGTTCACGAACCTAGGGCCACCCCTGATGGGCCAATTGTCCCCGAAGCCCTTTCATGGGCCGAACTTTGAATGGAGGCTTCAGGCTATATGTATACCCGTTCGATGTCCTGTCTATTACCACAAGTTCTCCTTGATGTTTCCCACTGGTCAGAATAGCCAACATGAGACACCGACATCGTTTGGAGAAAATGGACGGTTTGACAAAAAATTGCCAAACCAGGTCATTTCCATTGTCCAAATTGACCAGACGATGTCGAAATTGCGCATAAATGGATCAATCAGGACTATATCATGTCACAAACCTGGGGTGACCCCTAGTCTGAAAATCCGAGTGATTTCAACTAGTTCCATGACCAGACACCAATTGTCCTCGAAGCAGTTTTCCGGGTCAAACTTCGACTGGAGGTTTCGGGCTAGTTGTATGCCCGTTCGATGTCTAGTCTATTCTCACAGGTTCCTCTTGACGTCGTCCACTAGCCGGAACAGACAATATGAGAAACGGATGCCGTTCCGAGAGAATGGAATGTTTGAAGGAATATTGTCAAACTAGGTCATTTCCATTACCCTTAAAGCTTTCTCCTCGATACGAAAGGTCATACTGACCATACAATATCGGAATTGGGCATGAATGGATCCATCAGGACGAACCTGGGACCACTCCCCGTTTGGAAATTTGGGAGATTTTGAACAGTTTCGAGACCAGACACCAATTGTCCCCAAAGCCCTTTTTCCAAGTCAAACTTCGAACTTCCATTGTCCTATCCGCGCAGGACGAAGGTTCAAATTGACCAAAAAATACCGGAATTGGTCATGAATGCATCCATCAGGTCTGTATTTTGACCAATTCTGGGACCAGACACCGATTGTCCCTGAAGCCCTTTTTTGAGGCGCACTTTGAACGGAGGTTTTGGGCTACTTGTAGGCCCGCTCGACATCTTGTCTGTTTCCACAGGTTCTCCTTGATGTTGCCCATTAGCTAAACTGATAGTCCCCTAAGCCGATGCCGTCTGGAGACAATGGACCGTTTGACGGAAAATTGCCAAACTAGGTGATTTACATTGCCCTTAAAGCGTACTCTCTAGGACAAAAGGTCATACTGACCAAACGATGTCAGAATTGGGCATGAATGGATCCATCAAGTCCGTATCGGGTTCACGAACCTAGGGCCACCCCCGATGGGCCAATTGTCCCCGAAGCCCTTTCATGGGCCGAACTTCGAACGAAGGTTTCAAGTTATCAGTATGCCCGATGTCCTGTCTATTACCTCGACATTGCCCACTAGCCGACATAGACAACATGAGAAACTAACGTTGTTGAGAGAAAATGGACCGTTGGAAGTAAAATTGCCATACCAGGTCATTTACATTGCTCTAAAAGTGTTTTTCTTGGGACGAAAGGCCATATTGACCAAACGATGGAGCTAGTCACGAATGGATCTGCCAGGTCTGTATTGGGTGCACTAATCCGGGGCCACTCCCCGTTTCGAAATTTGGGAGATTTCGAATAGTTTTGAGACCACACACCAATTGTCCCCAAAGCCCTTTTCCGAGTCTAATTTTGAATGGAGGTTTCGGGCTACATGTATGCTCGTTTAATGTCTTGTCTATTCCCACAAGTTTCTCTCGTCATCGCCCACTGGCCAGAACATATAGGAGAAATCGACGCCATCTGAAGAACAAGGACCATTTGTCGGAAAATTGCCAAACTAGGTCTTTTCCATTGCCCTTAAAGCATTCTCCTCGGGACAAAAGGTCGTACTGACCAAACAATGTCAGATTTGGGCATGAATGGATCCATGAGGTCCGTATCGGGTTCATGAACCTAGGGTCACCCCCGTTCTGGAAATCCGGCCGATTTCGACTAGTTCAGGGACCCGATGGGCCAATTTTCCCCGAAGTCTTTTTTTTGGGCCAAACTTCGAACAAAGGTTTCAGGCTACCAGTGTGCTCGTTTGGTGCCCTGTCTGTTCCCATAGGTTCCCCTTAACGTCACCCACTGGTGGAAATACATAGCATGAGAAACCGAGCCGTCATTTATTCTCCATTTTGGAAAAATAAGAAAGACGGTTTTTAATGACCGTCATTAAAGTCCACTTAAATGATGGTTTTTGGCCTTCATTTACTTTTCGTTTGGGCAAAATAAAAAGGATGGTTTCTAATGGCTGTCATTTACTTTTCGTTTGGGCAAAATAAAAAGGATGGTTTTTAATGGCCGTCATTTATCTTTCGTTTTGGCAAAATAAAAAGGACGATTTTTAATGGCCGTCATTTAAATTGATTTAAATTTAAATTGATTTAAATGACGGTTTTTGGCCATCATTTATTTTCCATTTTGGCAAAATAAAAGACAATTTCTATGGCCATCATTTAAGTCGATTTAAATGACGGTTTTTGACCGTCATTTAAGATGGTTTAAATGAGGGTTATTTGTCGTCTACATTAAAAATAAATAAATGATGACTTTTTGTTGGCCGTCATTTAAGATAATATAAATGACGGCTTTTGGCCATCATTTCAACCGTTGGTTTTAATGACATGGATTAAATGACGACCCTCAAAACCGTCACTAAAACCGGCCTAAATGACGGTTTTTGGTCGTCATTTTTTTCTCATTTTGGCCTAGTGGGCACCCGACCTGCTCCTTCAAATCTTTATACATATATGGATTCCCATTATTATCTTAAATTTGAGAAGGACATAGCTAATGTTGTAGATAGAATTGGTATTCTTTTTTGTTTTAGAGTAGAGGAACTTGACTTTAGTATAAATTATAGAGTTGTTGATTGTTTGAATCTCAAAAATAGACGGGCTTCTATCAATGATCCTGTGATAGAGTCTGGGCTTACACTCTTGCAATATGACATTGCAAGAGATTCATCCAATGAATTGCTGGTGCTAAGTAACTTTGTGCTTCAGGCCTTCAAGAAGAATAACGACACATTGTCACAGTGTCTGACTAGTGGATTCACACCAGCAATAAAATACCTGCTCGTCCCTTATCATACCAAGTAAGATATATAAAATGCTTTTTACTGTTTAATGCTTTATCATTGGCATTGTCAATGGAAATATTTCTCAGAATTGTAGCTAGTGAAATTTCAATCTTATTTTGCAGTGACCACTGGAGTTTAAACTCGATCTCTATCAAGAGATCTATAGATAATATTGTTAAAGGTTTTTGTGTCAAGATGAACTCGACTAGCAATACACATAAGGATGTAGATATATACTTGCCATATTTAAATAAATATATTCCAACAGATGTTTTCCATTATGTAGACTGTACCAATACTAGCACTCGAGAAAAAATCAACAAATATATGTAATGAGATAAACCAACTTAGGTGAATAATTTTCGAGCTTGTGCTTATCTTCATAGCATTTCTAATATCAATGAGTAGCTTGCATCTCAAGGATTCAGAAACAATACTGTCAGGAGTAGGCCACTCACCACTTTGAAAACTAGGCAATGGAATTGCTCTGAGCTTGCTAAAACATCCATCTATTTGTGGCGTATATAAAGATGCATAAAAATAGATACCACAATCTACAAGTTCCTTTGGACTTCTTCATCTGTATTGCAGCTTTCCAAATCACGTCCAATATTCCTACAAGTGATTGTGCTGGCTCTCATTCACTTATGCATGATGGATATAAATCTGAAAGAAAAAAACAATGTTGAGGCCTTTAAATCATAATCTGAAGAGCGTCAATAAAGAGAATCACCTATGATTGTTGTAGAGTGCATATGTTTTGATATACTTACAATTACATTTTCGATGATCATGAGGATTGATATTATGTACTTTGATTTCTGAATGCATATATACATATTGTACTAAAACTTCTGATATCGATTGACCTCTCGGGGCAGTCTTAAACTCCAAAATTTTTGCTTTCCAATAAGATTTGTATGTCATTTTTGCTTTTTTTCTTTTGTCGAAAATTGCTCTTTGATGATGGATATGAATTCTTCATATACTTTGTTGGCTTCCAGTTATCAGCTTCATCTTTCTCATTGTAAAGAATCACAGACTCGATTGTAGATCTGGGTCTCCTTTCCATTGCTATTTTCAAAGCTTGGGTGCCAAAAATCTCTCTGATATGATACTTAATTTCAATTTTTCGTATCACATTTTTATCTAATGTGAATGCCAATATAGTCACAGTTACTACGTATACCATATTTTATGTAACTGTACATACTGTATTTCTATAATTGTAACTAGTATAGTTAGAAAATTTCATTATACTAATCAACATAGTCAAGTAAATTTAACTTGAGGTATTGACGTCGGGCAGATTAGCATGTGTCGGGCAGAAAGATGAAACCAATGGGATAAGTCCATGCTGTCCGGACACAAATTTCAAAGTTTTCTATATTTCATTTTTATTTCTCAGCTAATTTGTACTATGTTACATAGATTTCAAAGCTGTGCATTTTTATTGGGCCTGGTGACGGTCGAAACTAATGAAAAAAATAAATGTATCTTTACCAAGGGTTTTTTTTTATTTTGGAACTCCTCTAATGATACTTCTCTTGACAAATGAATGTAGATTGAAAAGATATAAATGCTTCTATTCCCAAGATATAATACAAAAGACCAAGATCATGCACCTCAAACTCCTTGAGTGCAATCTTGATATCATCAATATCTTGATTGTTGCCTCCACTCAAAATGATATCATCCACATGAATTAGTAAAATAGTAACATGATTTCCAACAAATATATAGTAAAGTGAATGATCAATCTCACTCATCATAAAATTTTGGGAGAGTAGAAATGTGGTGATCCTATTAGTAATAGATGGAATGAACAAAACATCCTTCAAATAAACATTTCTATTTGTAGAGAGAGAAATATGTATCGTGCCAATCCCTTTGATTGCACACTCACCATCATTGGTTGTGTAGATCACCCTCTTGTCACCTTCATATGCCAACAAAGATGAATACTCTTTGTGAATCCTATCAATCCACTATCAATCCACCAAGGATCAATATCTCCATCATTAGCAACCAAACATGAAGACATCACAAAAACATCATCATTTGAGTTTTCATCACCAAAACCATGATCCTCATCAAGAGTTAGATTTCCTTGCTTATCACCTTGATCTTTCTTTTTCTTGAAGCACTCACTTGCAAAATGTCCTTTAACTCCGCAATAGAAATTTTTTAGCTTAGATCTATCTTTCTTCTTGCCAACAAAAGTAGAAGCCTCACCTTGATCTTGCCCTTTAGAAAGGCTTGCCTTTGCCTTTGAACTTGCCTTTCGAGAACATAGTCTCCTCTCCAACTTGAGAAATAAAAGTAGATATTACTCTTGATAGAAGCCTAAACTCCTCATTCACCAAGATCTCTTGCAAATCCACCATACTTGGCAAAGTATTTTGAATAGCAAAACTTTGAACAAGATTAGCCTGATCATCCAACAAGCCATTATGAACAACTTGAACAAGTTCTACCTCCTTAATGCTTTCATCAATACATGCTAACTCATCATTGATTGCACCTAAATCAACCAATAAGAATAGGTCTGTATGCGACCTCATCAACTTGCCTAACTTGCTAAAATAACAAATCAACTATTCTTAGTCCTTAATAACAATATAAAGTTTATCTCTAAGTTTAAAATGCATATTGGCAAAAACTGCCATTTTAAACTAGACATGATAAATCTCAAACTAGTTGACAATTTATCACAAGATACTCCTGCAGTTGATAGGATGGAGCTTCTTTCTTAGATCAAAGGGTCAAGTTTTCACATAGCATAGATAATTGAACACTCAAAGGTGCTTTAGACTAGGCTTGTACCCATAGTAGGCTTTGAAGGGAGTCTTCAACTTGACTACTTTAGTGCTCATATAATCATGTAGAAAAACAAGATGTAGAAACTACTTCAGCCCGAAATTACTTGGATAACTGAGTGTTTGAGAGCATTGTTTGTATTGCATCTAGTAATGCTCAACTCTTTCTTTAGGCTCTCCATTCTGATGTGGAGTATCTGGTGGTGAACTGATGATGCACAGTACACGAAGATAGATAGTTTCACATTTTATCTAGCATATATTATCCTCCACAATCTATGTGTAGGGTCTTGAGCTCTGAACTAGTCTGTGTCTCAACAAATTGCTTGAAGTCTTTGAAGTAGTTGAATGCCTCAGACTTGTTCTTGATGAATATAATCTTGGTAAATCTCACACAATCATCGATAAAAGTGATAAAATATAGTGCAAAACCTAGAGAAGGTGTGCTCATAGGGCCACATAGATCACTATGTATCAATTCAAGAATAAACTTAGCTCTAATGGCTTATCCCTTTGGAAATCTTGTTTCAGATTGTTTTCTTAGTAAGCACATCTCACAAATAGTTCGAAAGCATGTGGAGGCAACATTTTGGCTCAAATATTTACTATTGTCGATGCATGTACAAGATTGCTCTCATATTTAAGTGTCTAAATATTTGATGCCATAATTAGGCTTTTGAATTACTCACGTTTGCATCAAGTGCATAATCATGACTCAAGATATACAAATTACTTTCTCTATTTGCAAAGAGAATCTCATTAGAATTTTATCCAAAACATTACATTGTCTAGAGTTTAATAAGGCTCTATAGCCTTGATCTATAATCTTGCTTAGTAGACAACAATTGTTAATTTGAGTACATACAGTACACCATCAAGTACTCCAAAAATGTCATCTGAGAATTAAAGGTGAATTGATCCATGGCCTTTGATCTTGTGAGAGCTTGAGTAATGTTGCGCCGGCGCCTCAAAGGGCGCTGGGACTTGAGCGATTTCCCCAACACGTGCTTAAGTCTAACATTCATCCATCATGCACTTACGTAAAAGCCAACTCAGAAACGTAACAAGCTTAACCATTCAGACTTAAGAAAACTGGAATCCCAACCAGCTCGAAAGCCAACTTAGAATCCGTCCCCAAAAGGTAACCAGAGGCAAAGACAAGTCACACATGAAACCCAAGGCATAGTGGTCGCCAAACTGACCAATTGGCATAGCGGCAAGCCCCATGTCGATGACAGGGACCCTTAGGCGCCAGTGACGCAAAAAGGTTGTAGTAAGGGTCCTTCCACTTGGACCAGTCCCGGAGGCAAAACCGAAATGGTAATCATTCCCAAGGATCAACTTTATTAGATCTGGAAGAGGTTACATTCATACATAGACTGACCGATTTCGGGGCCACCAACACGTGCTGGGCATTGTGCCTGGCTCGTGCTGGTAGAGGGAGCTGAGACCTGGTGACTGGATTCCTAGCGCTGGTTGAGCTGCCCAGGTTTCTGTCTGCCGGACTCCCCCTATAGTTTTGCTGTGATTCGGCGCACCCGCTCTGGTTTGAAACATAGTGCTTTCTGGTAAAGCACGCTTTTCAGGAATTAGTTTTTATTTTGCTGAGTAAGTCTAGCAAGCTTGGCAGAATCAGTTTGGCTCCCAGACATGGGTCCCGGGAGCCGTCCCGGCGGCCGAATCAACTTGCTTTCCTGACTAGGCCATGACTTGAGCTCCAGAGCTAGCTCATGACTTGTGACTACTTGACTGGCTCACCACAGGTCGGAGGATCAGTCCTTGACGTTCTAATTGGCTCTGAGACCTTAGAGAGTGTCACCCCTTTGAGTCTTATAGGGCACGTTGGGTGCACCCGAGTCAGCTTTACAACATCATCCCCTCGTTTGAGAAAGCTGATGTCCTCATCAGGGTCAAACTAGAACCTAAGACTCATGGCACGGGCTTAATTCACTGGCCAGACTTTAGTCACATATACAAGGGCATGGGCTTGATTCACTGGCCAAAGGAAACCAACTGTAAAGAGAAGTAATGATATTGTGTTTTGCACCAAACACAGAAAAAGTGTGGATCTAGTTCACTTACGTAAAACCTGTGTAAAGCTGCTGCACTTAGACATTGGACTGAAGCTCACTCCTCGATGAGAAATGCGGCTTACTTTATTAACATGAAAGAAAAAGGACTTACAGCTCCCTTAAGCCTTAGATATGACATTTTCGTCGCACGTCTGGATGAGTCCCCTAGGACTCTAGATATTTTGTTTGGTTGCCCATGTTGGACTCCTTGAGCTCTGCATCGGCACTTAGATTCACCTCTGATGTAGAAGCTACAGGCAATGTTGGCTCCATTTGACCTCGCGTCAACTGGTTTGTCACTGTTGGATGTCCTTCATTAAAGAAGTGAGCTTTCGCTTGGTCACACAAGGTGAGCTCCTTGAGCTCTGCATCGGCACTTGAATTCACCTTTGATGTAGAGACTGTAGGCAATGTTGGCTCCATTTGTTCCCGTGTCAGCTGGTCTGTCACTGTTGGCTGTCCTTTGTTAAAGAGGTGAATGAGATTGGGAGGAATGGTTAGCTCAGGTTCATTTGTGTCGTTCTTTTCTAGTTGGTCCCCTGGCACAACTCTGACGACACAAGGTCTCCTGCCATTATATAATAACACAAGGTTAACCCCTTTTGCCAAGGAGGCCACCACATGTTCGTTAAACTAGCTTAATCCCAAAATAGTGTCGAAGGCATCCATCTTCAAGATTGTGAACATTAGTCGATTCTTCCAGGTTCCCAAGGAGATTGGTAAGTTGGTTGCCAATCTACAAGTGGTCATTGTACCTTTCACGGTCTCCACACAAATAGGAGTCACATTTTCTTCACATTGGATGTCCAATTCCCCTGTCAGTTTTTCTGACAAGTAGTTATGTGACGCCCCCAGGTCTACCATGAAGTAAATGATCCTGCCTTGAATACAGCCTTTCAGGTACAATAACTTTGATCCTCTCGTAGGAGTCACCATAAGATGTTCACGATACGCCGCAAGTGCCCCTATCTGTTGTAAGGCATTCAGGTCAGATTTCATCAAATCCGTTTCTGGGTCCTCTTCGTCATCCTGTTCACCATCTTCTTGATCAAATGCCTCTCTCTCGATCCTATCAAATCCTTCAATGGCAGCCATGATTTGCTTATTCAATGGTTTGGGGCATGACCTCCAAGAATGACCTTGCTGATGACAGTTGAAGCAACGCATGGAACTGCCCACTGTTGGTGAGCTGTTGCTGTGACTAGCTGAAGGTCCAACATTGTTTCTTCTCTAGAACATGTTCCCTCCATTGTTGCCTTGGTTGCCAAACCCTATTTTTGTTGGGAATTTGTTCATGCTACTCGAGGCTTGGTTGCCATTTGAAGCTAAGTCCCCCCTTGAAAAGAAGCTCGAACTCGGTTTGGATCTACTAAATACTCTTGTTGAGGCTGCGGGAGCAACTAGTGCCAATGTGCTCTCATACTCACAAACCATTTCAGCCACTCGAATGGTTGAATTGAAATCATGGGACATGTAGCTGTCTATTGCACGCCAGGTCCAAGATTGCATTCCAGACAAGAGGTAACGAGTTTTGTCCACTTTGGACATATCTTCAATAACCCATACACTATGTCTGAATTTATTGAGGTACTCTCGCAATGACCCTTTCTGTTTGAGCCCCGATAATTCTGTCCTCAGTCTCATGTGTGAATCCTTCGGTATGAACTCCTCTCGTAACGCGACTTTGAATGCGTCCCATGTCTGGAAATGCATTCCTGCCATCCGGTACCAATTTGTAGTGTAGTCCTCAAAATATGCTAATGCCAAGTCCGTTCTTTATTCCTCAGGAGTGTTCATCAGACGGAAGTAATGGTCTATGTGAAACAACCAATCTTCCACAACTCAAATCTCACGCTCTCCTTTGAAAGTAGGTGGTGCTTTCACTTTGGCAGTCTTCCTTGGGCTTTCCGTGTTTTGCGCTCGTGGTTCTCTTGGTATATGTGGAGGAGGCGCCACTGCATTCCCCCTAGTTGCTTCCAACTCTTCAAACCTGGCTTCGAGCTGTGTTAGCCCGTCTCTCATTTCTCTAGCAAGGTTAAATTGAGTAAGGTTCATGGTTCGCAAGGATGTTTGCCATTCTTTCCTTTCTGTTTCTCTGTCCTTCTTCACTTTGCTAAGCATAGCCGTCATTGCGCTTGATAAGTATTGTCGGATCTTCACTTCAAAGAGGTCTTGTTGCGTCTCTGGCAAGGGTTCGTCTCTTGGTGTAGGTTCAGAAGGGCCACCCATCTCTTCTTGGAGAGGCGCCACTGTGGAGTGCATATGCTCTTTCTTTCTCGACTTGGACCTGGTGCCATCTCGATGCATGCGAGAGCTGTATTCTCGAGCCAGCTCTTCTCCGTCCGTCAATGCCCGTAACTCTTCAAGGTGGTCCTCCATTATAGTAAGAGGTGTACTTCCAACAGATTATCGCCTTAATCCTTTTTATTTTTGAAACTCTCCCTTCTGTCAACCGGGCCCCACAGCTCTCTTTTCTTCTTTATTAAATCAGCTTCAATGAAAATATCCCCTCCTCAAACTTAGCACGCCCACATCACCTGAGAGCCAAGTAGGAACCAGGTCATTTGTGTCCAAGCAAGCACACAACAAATGGAACATACCAACCAAAGCAAACACAGAGGATCTCTCTCAAGCCTCAAACCCCCCTGAGACCGAACGTAGGACCTTTGCCTAGCCACGCCCACACAAATCTATCACAGAATTAGCCCTCGGGGAAACATCCATCCAACCATCCGTGCTTTCACCATTAAGCAGCACATTGCCTCAGTCATGCCCCACCACTTTTTGGTCGATAGCCCTTATAGCTAAACGATCGGCAGCTATCCCGCACCGACAGCTAACCACCCGTGCTTTACATCTAAGTTCGAGCAGCATCTCTGTATCAATCGTTAACCCCTAGAGTTCGAATATGTCGCCCCACACCCCACAAGGTACAGACCGTGCTTTCACCTACCTAGGCAACACTTTGCCTCATCCGTCCTACGTGCAGATAGCGCCAGGCCCAAACCACGAGAACTGACCGTGCTTACATCTCGAGGGCAGCACTTTGACTCATCAAGTCCCCCGTTCTGCCGATCACCCCAACCGTGGACGCACCCGTGCTTACACTGTGGGTAGCACCTTCTGAAAAGGGTCTTCTTGACAAATCCCAAAACGTGGCCATCCCTGTGAGACTTGCGTAGCTGACCGGCTAGTCGGCTCTGATACCACATGTTGCGTCGACGCCTCAAAGGGTGCTGGGACCTGAGCGGTTTCTCCAACACGCGCTTAAGTCTAACATTCATCCATCATGCACTTACATAAAATCCAACTAAAAAACGCAACAAGCTTAACCATTCAGACTTAAGAAAATTGGAATCCCAACCAACCCGAAAGCCAACTCAGAATCCGTCTCCAAAAGGTAACCAAAGGCAAAGACAAGCCACACATGAAACCCAAGGCATAGTGGTCGCCAAACTGACCCATTGGCATAGCGGCAAGCCCCATGTCGATGACAGGGACCCTTAGGCGCCAGCGATGCAGAAAGGTTGTAGTAAGGGTCCTTCCACTTGGACCAGTCCCGGAGGCGAAACCGAAATGGTAATCATCCCCAAGGATCAACTTTATTAGATTTGGAAGAGGTTACATTCATACATAGACTGACTGGTCTCGAGGCCACCAACACGTGCTGGGCATTGTCCCTGGCTCGTGCTGGTAGAGGGAGCTAAGACCTGGCGACTGGATTCCTGGCGCTAGTTGAGCTGCCCAAGTTTCTGTCTGCCGGACTCCCCCTATAGTTCTGCTGTGATTCGGCGCACCCCCTCTGGTTTGAAACATAGTGCTTTCTGGTAAAGCACGCTTTTTAGGACTTAGTTTTTATCTTGCTGATTACGCTTGGCAAGCCTGGCAGAATCAGTCTGGCTCCCGGACATGGGTCCCGGGAGCCGTCCCGGCGGCCGAATCAACTTGCTTTCCTGACTAGGCCATGACTCGAGCTCTAGAGCTAGCTCATGACTTGTGACTACTTGACTGGCTCACCACAGGTCAGAGGCTCAGTCCTTGACGTTTTAACTTGCTTTGAGACCTTAGAGAGTGTCACCCCTTTGAGTCTTACAGAGCACGCTGGGTGCACCCGAGTCAGCTTTACAACAAGTAATCAAAATAGATATACTTCAAATATGATATTGTGAGTTTTTTGAAAAGAAACCTACATGGAGTCATTTGTTGAGAAGCACCTGAATCGAGATACCATTGCTGGGTCTCTCTACTTCATTGATATTGTACCATCAACAATATTGAATCTTCGTTGGAGTTTCTGGAAGAACCATAATTTTCTTCATGTTGTTGATACATCTTCTTCTTTATTTCATTGTGCTTGCTATAAATCGTATTGTTGTTGTTGTTGTTGTTGGCTCGAATTAGTCTACTTAGATTTGGTCTTCTTGTCCTTTGGATTCTTCTTCCTTTGAAATTGTTGGTTATTCAAATACAAGAAAACTATCTTAGTATTCGATGTCGATATGCTCTCCTACAATAAACTTGTTGTTAGCTTCTATAGAGACAACTCAGGAGTATTGCTCAAGTGCAATATACTAGATTATCAAGAAGGTGGAAGAGTAAATAGAAGAGACATGTTAGCATCTTCATCCGAACCTACTGTAGCTAGTTGATTAAGTAGTTGTTTGAAATCATTCAAATGGTCATTGATTGAAGTTCCTTCACTCATTTTGAGCAATAGAAATTTCTTTCTCAAGAAGAGATGAGTCATGACACATGTACTTTCATACAAACCAATTAATATGTCCCATGCTTTTTGGAAGTTGAACAGTTAGCTACATGAGCTATTTGTGAATCTTTCAGATTTAGAAATAGTATGATGGCTAATGTTTTACCATCTTTTGCTTTCCAAGTGGTCAGCAATTCAAGTCTGACCGATTCTCATAATTATTTTTGTATCAGTATCATTCCCATCTTGAACTGCTACATGTGGAATTCATCGCCATTGAACTTATTGACCAATCAGATCTTTGAGGATGAATCTTTCATGATTAAAGAATGATTTAATAATGGAAATAGTCTTGATAATTTGAATCTACTATGATACCACCTTTGTTGGTTGTGAACTCGACTCCTACAAGATTGTTCACTCATGGGAGAAAATGGATCTACTCATCACAATTGGGAGTGGTCAATCACCAATTATGATGAATAGATTTTTTATAAAGTTAAAACACCTAATTATAGAGGCACATTATACTATTGAGACAACAAATATTGAAGACAAATATGCTAAAAAAACACCTAATCTAAACAAATCTATCAATAAATTCATAGAGCTGTCATTTTGAAAGCTCAAAAAAATCCAAGAGGAGGTCGAAACAACTGTTGTAATAGACACTGGTATACTGTGATGAGCAACATCTTGCATTCTGATGTGCATTCTGACCTGGTATAATATACTTGGATGTGCTACCAAATGTGCGGCTCAACTCCTCAGATGGTGATCGGCCCAAAAATCAGCAAAGAAACCTACAAATTAGAAACATTGAAATACAAATATGGATCTACAACAAAAAATCTACATTTGGAAATCTGGATTCACAACAAAAAATCTAGATCTACATCAAAGTACAAAGTACAACAAAAAAATCATCTACAATACAACTTTGGATCTACAAAACTAACAACACCAATGACTTTGGATCTACATAACTAATAGAGATATGATGCAAAGCATGGATCTACACAAGCTTGGATTTACATAAATGCAACTGAAAGAATATGGCTTCAAAATAGCCATTGGAATAGGCGTCGCTATACTAAATCTAGCAGATCCGCCTATTTCGACGGCCATTCTGACTATTTGGAAATCTGGATTTACAACAAAAAAATCTGGATCTACAACAAAGTGCAACAAAAAAAATCATTTGCAATACAACTTTGGATCAGATTTACACAGATGCAGTGGAGAATAAGGCCATTGGAATAGGCGCAACTATACTAAACCCAGTAGATCCGCCTATTCTGACGGTCACAATTCCGACTGCACTATACCTAACAATGCTTTGTAGATTCGCCGCCTCCTATGCTTTAATCAAAAGCTACATAAAAAATGTGGAGATAATAAAACCAAAGCTTTAATCACAATGAGATGGAGACTAAAATGTGTGTGTGTGTGTGTGTGTGTGTGTGTGTGTGTGTGTGTGTGTGAGAGAGAGAGAGAGAGAGAGAGAGAGAGAGAGAGAGAGAGAGAGAGAGGGAGATAGATATTGCATTAATTTACATCCAATATTCACAATAGCTCCATCCTCCACCTTCTTTTTTGTCACCTACCATTTAATTTTGCAAGGAGAATAACAAAAGAAGCAAGAATAAGAGGAGCAAGGAGGGGAGCAAGAGCAAGAGGAGGAAGCTAAAGCAATAGCAAGTAGGGTTTTAAAAAATGTAATTACGTCAAGTGAAATTTAAAAAATTTAAGGTTTATTTTCTATAATCTGGAATGTTAATAACGTTTGTGTTTACGTTTCAACGGCCAAAACCTGCCAAATAGGTTACCCGTCGGAATTTACAAAGGAGCCCGTCGGGCTTGCCAGTTCGCTATGAAGGTAAAATATTCCATGTACTAGCACAATGGCGGGCCCGACAAGCTTCATTGTAAAGCCCGGCGGGCCCCGCCGAGCCTCTTTGTAAAGCCTGACGGGCTAATCCACCAGCCAAACCGGTCCAAGCGTCACCAAAAGGTCAGTTTTGGTTCACATTAATAAGCTTTTTCATGTAGTTATGTCAACAATAAAGCTATTTTCATGAAAAATAGAGTAATTACGTCAATATGAAAACCCTAATAGCAAGAGCAAAAATCAAGAGTGAGAGAAGGATAAAGAGGGTGAGGAAAGAACAACCAACCAAAGAGGAGACAAAGGCAGGTACATCCCTTCATACGATTACCCTCTCCAATTTCCTTTACGAAAACGTTGCGACAAAAGACAGAGATTTCAAAATTTGCGAGCATATGTTTGGGTGTCAGTATAACCCACAAATTAACTTTAGTGTTCCAGTTTCTTTCAAGGTCTATCCCAAGACCCTCACTAAATATTGAAATCCCACATATCCGTCAATTTTCCTTTGATATCTCACATCTTTCAATGGATGTTGGCTTTTGAAAAATCATGCCTTCTAGAACCTTTCAACTCAAAAATTTTGCATTCTAAAATCATACAACTATCAAAGATTGTTGGTTATTATAGTCCCTAGCCTTGTTAAAGAATAGTGCATTAAATGAAATTATATTTATCATAGTAAAAGAATTTAAAAGTCTTCAAACATCGATGTTGGCATACTTTTCTTGGGCATCAATCTATAAGTTCGCTCCAACAATAGTTTTCATGGTACCCATATAAGGTCCCCATAAATTTTTGAAATAAGTACCTTTCAAAAATAGAGAAATTTTATAGTTTCAAATTTTTGAGAGTTATTCCGAGAACTCCTTCCCTGGATTCCTAATTCCCAAACCCTAGACCCTAAACCCTAGAATCTAAACCCTGAACCCGAAATCTTAAATTCTAAATCCTAGATCCTAAACCCTAACTCTTATCTAAAACCCTAAACCCTAGACCTTGAATCCTAAATCCTAGATCCTAGATCGTAAATCCTAAACTCTCAACCCTAAACCCTAATCTCCAAACCCCAAACTCTAAACCTTGGACCTTGAATCCTTAGCCCAAAATCATAAATCCCAAACCTTGAACCCCCTAGACCCTAAACCCTAAACTCTAAACCCTCAATCATGAACTCAAAATCTTAAATCCTAAACCCCGAACCCTAGACCCTATACTCTAAACCCTAGATCCTAAACCCTAGACTCTAAACTCTAAACCCTAAACCCTAGACCCAAAATAGTAAATCCCAAACTCTAAACCCTAAACCCTAGACCCAAAATCCTAGACCCTAAATCGCAAACTCTAGACCCTAAACCATAGACCCAAAATCCTATGTCCTAAATCCTAAACCCTAAATCCAAAATAATAAATCCCAAACTCTAAATCCTAACCCTAAATCAAACCTTGAATCCTAAACCATAAGCTCTTATCCCTAAACTCTAAACCTTGAACTCTGGACCCTAACCCTAATCTTTGATATCTACAACCATATAACCCTAAATTTGATTACACATCTCTTACACTAAACCCTAAACCCTAAGCTCTAACCTCTAAAACCTAAGCTCCTTAATGGACCTTTAATTAAATCACTCATCCTAGATTCCTTAGCCCCCCTCACAAGATCCTTGAATCTAAATTGTAAGCCTTTTACTCTCTTATCCATTTTTTCGAAGCCATTAATTACCCAAACTCCCTACTGACTAAAAGCATGGTTTGGTGGTACAACATGGATTGTCAAGGACATTATCTTTTTTGGATATAAATGCACACAAAAAAAATTCAACAAAGAGAGAGTAGGCCCACCACTTACCCCCCAATACTCCAAGAGGGTAGGCCCATCCTTACTAGGGATGCCTTCATTGCACTACCATGTGGCTAGCATCTATCAATCTCCCTCCCAAATCTCCAAAAAAAAAAATGTACTACCAAAAGGTGCAATGAGAAATAGATTTTTTTGAAGAAATGACCATAGGTGCCAGCCTTTGTGGGTTGTTTATATATCCAAAAGAGAACTGTACATGCCAAGAAACAGTTACCGCAGATTGACAGGTTGAGAGATAGATTGTTGATGTCAACAAACCCAAGAAACACAAGTGTGTTTTTTTTTACACCAACAAACCCACTCTCAAACAAAACATCACATTTCTTTTCTGAATTCTACTATCACCTACATGTAGACTCCATGCCTTTACACACCATTTGTGTGTGGTCTACGCAGCTATACATGGACTATGACTAAACCATCATTCACCTACATGTAGACTCTACATCTTCACACACCATTGTGTGTGGTCTATGTAGCTATACATGGACTATGAATAACAATAATGCTAGCATCTACAAGAAGCTATAAAAAAATCATTTTATGTTTAGAGCTTGAATGCTCTAATGTGAAGAACTGCAGACTTCTTGCACTCTTCCACGTCCATCATGTGTTTCTTGATGAGATTCTTCATCTCCATAATCAAACATGTGCAAGATCTTAGGTTAATGACCACTGAATCGAGAGATAAATTGGTTTGAAGTAGTTTGTGATGCGGTTGGCTTTCTTCAGTTGATCTACTTTGCTCTTGATAGCTAGCTTCCTTCCTCTATGCTTAAGCTTTGATCCAATTGCCATCTTCCCTACATGCTTCTGCTGCAAATCTGGTATTCACAGTTCAATGGAATGGAGCTCTGATGGAATTCATTGCATCACGTGCAGCTGCAATGTAGAGGGAGACGTGGACCTCGTAGAGAGAGAGGAGCTGAGCAAGTGCAAGTTGGAGAGAGCGTTGGCCCTGTTGGCTGGAGAGAGTGCTGGCATGCGTTGAGGGAGAGAAGAGAGAGAACATTGTAAAGAGTAGACTCCTCAAGAATCATTCCTCTTGAAAAACCGGTGGTACCGGTCACTCCTCATTGATGATTGGCTGGTGTAGGTTAGTGCATGTGTGGACCCATAACCTTTGTTGGCTTTAGCTACCAAACAACTGAATGCTAGTTAATCTACGTAACATCAAGAAACTCAGAAAAGAAAACAAGAGAGGCATGATGAAAAAATGACCGTAGGAGCCAGCAGTCGTGGGTTGTTTATATATCCAAAAGAGAACAGTACATGCCAAGAAACATTTACTGTGGATCGACAGGTTGAGAGACAGATTGCTGATGTCAAGAAACCGAAGAAACACAAGTGTGTTTTGTTTGACACAACAGTTTACAAACTTCCATAGCCTAGGAATAATGGCAATATAGCATTATTTCCACGTGGGTTCAAGGAATTGTGAGTTCGGTTGTTCTTTTAGATTAAATCCTTCATTTTGTCAATGATAGTGACACTAGCTGTAAAGTTGGCCATTCTATCACCTATCAAGCCAGTAGATAAATTCCAAGCATTATGAACTTGGGATGGTTCTTTTGCCATTATCAAAAGAGAGGTTGTTTATCATCTTAAAACATTCCTTTATAAGAGTATATCACGTTGTGGTACTCCACAATTGAGTTCATTTCCACCTGCACGCGAGTAGTACATTCAAGATATGTACATTCAAGTATTATATTCAAGACAATATTTTGGGGTATAAGTTATTGAATATTATCTTGACCAAATGTGGTCATTACTATATCTTTGTCTCAAGTTTAGGAGTAGACTTGCAAACTTGACATTTGTAGTTCAACACTAATGTCTTTGTCTCAAATGTTAGGAGTAGATTTGCAAGCTTGACATTTCTAGCTCAACTAACTTCGGCTCATTCAAACACTCAGTATGATATGCACATTGCCACAAATCCTCTAAGCACTTTGCTGATGACTTGGCTCAAGATTATAATGTGGTTACGGTAGTCGAGGAAATTGTAGAAGAGATGTCACTTGAAACTACAGTGGCTACTCAAGAAAAAAAAAAGATGTAAATGACCTCGATGATTTTTGGGAATAAAAAATTCTCTTTTGTTTCAAAAAATAATTGCGTTTATATTTTTTGATGTATTGTATTTTGAAATCTTCTTTATTGATTTAATGTTCTTGAATTTATTTTTTAATGATTTGAAATCAAGAATTTAAAATATTTAAAAATTTTAACATTGATAATCATTACCAAAACTAAAATTGTAACGTTTTGTCAGGTTTTTAGTATTTTAATTTTGAATGTTTTTTTTAATATTTTTTGTAAAAAAAATATTTTTAGAAATTTAAAGAAATAAAAAGATTTTTTCAGGGTGATTGAAATATTTTAACAAATCATTTAATCTCGATTATTGTATAGCAATTTCATTTGCGTTTATTTAATGTTTAAATATTCAATGAACTTGCATGGATATAAGTAAAGATTTAAAAAAATTCTAGTATCGAAAAAAATATTTTTTAAATTATGTTAAAAATTTTAATCACTATTTTTTAAATCTAAAAAACTTTTAAAATGCCAAGAAAAAAAAACTATAACTTTTATTTTAAATAAGCAAAAAATATTTTCTAGCTATTTTAGTGGTTGTGTATCTAATGATTATTGAATAGTATTATTATTTCACATAAGCTAATTTTAAGCTATTTATAAAAATCTATTGATCAAATTTTTGTAGCTTGAATCATTTTCTTGCAAAATACAATATTTTTTGAACATTACAATATATTTATTTGAAGCATTTTAAAATTGGATACTTTTTAAAAAAAATTAAAAATTTGAAAAAAATGAGTCTCCATGTCACTTTTTTTTTTTTGGTCATCATGTTTTCTATCTCTCACACTACTGCGGCTCCAAGTTCTAAAGTATGCTGTAATACCACTGTCTTGAGTTACTTTACTCTAATCTTCATCCCTAGTACAAAAATGATAGCCATTCCCCCAGAGACCTGAATATGATCTTGCACGGTGCTTTGGTCCTATTGTCAAATCAATCAACATGCTTCATGGAGTTCATTTACCTAGAATTCAAAAGAAAAATAGTTAATTATATTTTCCATGACAAAGTGAAAATAAATGAAACGTTAGAACTTCAAAATATCATGTTGAGAACATAAAAAGTAGAAAAAACCTTTTTCAAGAGACATTTCGGAAAATCATTTGCATTGTAATCGAAGTTGATGGCATCTTTAGTCATTTTCTTTTTCAACATAGCCATATCTTTTTCGAATTTCATGTTAATATAACAAACACATTATATGATTTCTTTCAATGATGTCTAAAATAGATAAGGTAAAGAATGAAAACTTATATTATTGTAAAATATGGTGGTCAATTAGCTAGTTGATTACTTCTTCCATTCTTCGATGATTGTTGAGTTGTCCAAGATACATACATGAGCTTGATGACGCATTATTGCATCAAGATAAAAGAGTGTGCCTTTTCCTTTAGGAGCCACACTGTTCATTCGTGGATCTTCTTCTTCATCCCATACTCTACAAGAAGTACTTTCATAGGCTTGGATGTATTCTGTATAAAAGCCAAGTGACTCTTCAATTGCATAAGTTGCCGCCATACAATCCTCTGGCCTTGCTACATTTTTCACATATTGTTTTAAAGGTTTCATGATTCTTTCGAATGGATACATCCATCGCAAACTAACAGGCCCAAAAATTCTAATCTCCTCTACAAGGTGGACAACAAGATGTGTCATAATATCAAAAAATGATGGTGGAAAAGATTTTTCTAAAACACAAAGTGTTGTAACCACTTCTAGTTGTAGACATTCTAGTTTTGATGGGTCTATAGTTCGTGCACATATCATTCTAAGAAAATGACTGATATGCCACAACGTACAGCCACTGGAAGTATTTGTTGCATGAAGACATGATAGTCATGAGTTTTCATGCTCTTAAGCTTTCCATCTGTTTCAAACAAGAATGATACATTCAATTGTTATCAATATAACATGTGTACGAGACACCAATTAGGCACAATGCGGACTGCATAGTTGAGTTATAACATGCAATACAATAAGTTGAGTATAAAACACCTGCAATGTGTTTTCTCATAGAGGCACTATACCATGTTGGAGTTTTCATATATTTCACAATTGAAAAAAAGGTCTCGTTTCCTTGCTTTGTGAATGTGTATGGTGCATACGACAAAAAAAAAAAAAATTCGTATCATTTTCACATCTCCTTGACTAGAGAGATTGTCTAATACCGAGCTCTTTCATGTCTTCTCAGACTTTGATTGAATCTTTGTCACCCATTCTAAGAATAGTTTCTATAATATTTTCGGCTACATTATTTTCCACATGCATAAATCCAATGTATTTCGAAACAGAAGATGTTGTACATGCCACATACACACACCAATATTGTTAGATCATATGATGATGTACATGCACATATAAACACAAACCGAAATATTAACTATTGTGTAACTAATATTAAGGTGAAATTACACATACTTGCCAATATGGTAAACTATACAAAATAGATAATCTCTTCCATCCCATGACTTTTGAAGGATCATCCTTTGCGTGTGCTTTGTCCATTTAAAAACATCATCTGTAGCTACTTTGAGAGGGGGGTCTCGATCGTCAATGGAGTTGCTTGTTATGTCGATGGTGGAAGCTCGTTTTCTAATGGCAAAATGTCTTCCTTCAAAAGATGTAGCAACTCATCCATGCTTGCTTGTGACCAACCATGTACCACCTTAAGATTGTAAAGTAACAATGTTGTTGAAAGCTTGCTAATTTTACATCCTATATATAATGGTTCACTTGCATTATCCATAAGGTTTTCAAATTCCATGTTATAATTATCTATTGGTTGGTCATCTTCCATATGTTGGTCTTGCATAGATGGTTTGATGTCCTCAAAATCTACACTAAATGTTCTGTGTCTAGGTGTTTCTTCTTGATCTAGTGAATCATCCAGCTTGCCAGTACAACCATTAACATTATCAAATATATTTTGTGTCATCCTTTGTAACTGCATATCAAGATAATTTATGGACACGTCATTTTCAGATTTCCCCTTCGAAGTATATTTCTCCTTCGATTCTTTATAGTTGGAGTCCTAAATTGTTGGTAGAAAGTATGAGATTTAAGAGACATAAGCAAACCACATGTCATGACATTCCTACCAATTCACATATACATGAAGAACTGTCAAGCGATCTTTTAGTATTATGACATGTACATCCAAGTAATTTGTACACGACTTTCATATTCACCCACTTCACCAATTATTGCTTATACACTAAACATAAAAAGTTTGCAAGTTATTAAGAATATGCAAGCACATAATCTAAAATCACATCATAGAGGTATATAAACTCAATTCTTGTCATCATGTGAGGAAGTATAGCATTAAAATATACTATCAAGAGACAAATAAACACATTTGATATTAATAAAACCATTGCTCACAAGTGTTACAAGATAACCATCTAGAATTGTTTTCTTCCATATCAAATTTTGCATGACATGACATGTTCATAATTAAGCCTCCCAATCATAATCAGCAAATAGTTCATCTCCATCATGCAAATCTCAATAGAAACTATCATCATATATCCATGCGATCAAAGTGGTGCTCCATCTTCCATCCATGGACCATTCCCAGGTTCCAATCTCCATTCCACATTTTTTAGCTCCTTAGACTTGCACGAACTATTAATGTAGCCAACTACATTTCCATCAATAACATACCCTACTATAACACACATATGTCTGACTGGAACACGTGGATCCTTGTAAAGTGCATATGCCTTCATTCTAGGATAATCCGGCCAAAGGTCTTTCCATTTTGAGTACTTGTAATGTTTTCCTCCATACAGAAAGAGAGCTTCTCCCTTTTTCACGTTGTATCGAACAAAAAGTCCATGCCCACTGTCCTTCATATTGGATATTCAAACCTCATAATCTCTTCCATGGTATGAAAAAACAACATTAATAGGAATAGAACCATCGTGCCACAATGCATGCAACTTAGGATTGAACTCAAATATCATCAACGCCCTATGTTTAATAATGTCATGATCTATCTCATCACGTCGTAATAGTGGCAGACCATTTGCCACATGTGATGAAAGACATCTTTCTAGCCAGCTCCACATGGACTAGGATAAAGACAAGTACAAGACAATTTAGAAAAGTTAGTAAAAGGTATTTCACAAAAGGCCATCAAAATCAAATGCTTTCTAAAATCAACAACATACCATATTTCTAGTACATTAATAATGCATAATTTAGTATAATACACTGGTTTTTTTTTTTATGTTGACCAGCCTCTTCTCAACAAATGCTTTTCAATTCAAGAGACATAAATCCCAAGCCTCTACAATTGGCACATGGGCAAGGAACCATGGTCACACCGCGTCTGACAGCATCCTCTCTAATTTCCTCAAATGATCAATCATGCGCATCATTTGCTCCATGATCTACTCCATAAAAAGAAAATCGATACTTTAATAAAACGGGTAAAAATCCTAAACAAATAAACACCTCAAGGTCAAGATTAACTACATAAGTACAAAATGAGAAACTTTTGATTGTCTTAACTACATATCTAGTTAAAAAATTGTAAGAAATAAATGCTCCACCCTCTAATACTGCATGGTTCCGACTACCTCACACTGTAAGCCCCCCATTATGAGGAGAAGGCATAAGAGCAGTTGGGTACCTAGTCCTGGGGGGATTGCCCCCCGGGATGGCTTATGTGCGTAAGGAAAATTCGATGTTTGTAAGGAAAACCCTATTTCATAAAATTGTGTATGAAATTGGTAGATGTGAGTCAATGATTATAGATATATGTAAGTACCTAGTGTATCTTCATACAAGGGCTCCAAAATCTAATTCGAGGTGTTTAAAAATTAGAGTCGCCAAAATTCGAGTCTCCAAATTTCGAGTCTCCAATTTTTCGTGTCGCCAACTTTTCATGTCACCCAAAATTCGTCTCGTACCCAAAATTCGTGTCGCCAAAATTCGAGTCGTATCTGAAAATTTAGCTTGTCTCCAATATTTGACTCGACTCCAAAAAATTTTCAGTTGTCTCAAAAATTTGAGTTGGCTCCAAAATTTAAAATAAGATTTTTTTTTTGAATTTCGTCGTTTACAAGGGCTCCAAAATTCAATTCGAGTCGCCAAAAATCGAGTCTCCAAATTTCGTGTCTCCAGCTTTTTGAGTCTCCAATTTTCGTGTAGCCAGCTTTTCGTGTCGTCATCTCCAAAATTTGTGTCGCCAAAATTGGTGTTGTCTCCAAAATTCGTGTCGTCTCCAATATTCGAGTCGTCTCCAAAATTCTAGTCTCTAAAACTTCGTGTCGCCAAAAAATTTTGTGTCTCCAAAAATTCAAATCTCCAAAATTTTCGAGTTGTTTCCAAAAATTCGAGCTGTCTCCAAAAATTCAAGCTGTCTCC
The DNA here is from genome assembly GCA_029204225.1 of Diphasiastrum complanatum. Classification (NCBI taxonomy): domain Eukaryota; kingdom Viridiplantae; phylum Streptophyta; class Lycopodiopsida; order Lycopodiales; family Lycopodiaceae; genus Diphasiastrum; species Diphasiastrum complanatum. Next base: position 31,749,523 of record CM055112.1, on the reverse strand, counting down.
AAAATTCGACTCATCTCCAAAATTTTCGAGTTGTCTCCAAAGTTCGAGTTGTTTCCAAATTTTTAGAGTTGTCTCTAAATTTTCGAGTCGCCAAAATTTTCGCGATGCCTGCCTTCGCGAAAAAAAGGGCGGGTGGGCGGGGCTAGGGATTTAAGATAAGAACTTTATTTGAATTCCCCCCAGCCCACGCGCCGTTTTTAAAAAAGAGTCGTTTAGAAGGGCTCGAAAATTTAATTCGAGTCGTTTAAAAATTCGTGTTGTCTCCAAAATTTTGAGTCTCCAAAATTCGAGTTGTCTCTAGAATTTTTGAGTCTCCAAAATTCGACTCATCGCCAAAAATTCAAGTCTCTGAAAATTCGTGTCGCCAAAAATTGTCAAGTCTCCAAAAATTCGAGTCTCCAAAATTTTTGAGTTGTTTCCAAACATTCGAGTTTTCCCCAAAAATTTGAGTTGTCTCCAAAAATTCGGGTTGTCTCCAAAATTCGACTCGTCTCCAAAATTTTCGAGTCGCCAAAGTTTTCGTGGTCTGCCTTCGCAAAAAAAACGGCAGGTGGGGGGGTGGTAGAAATTTAAGATAAGAACTTTTTTTTGAATTCCCCCTAGCCCACCCGCCACGACGGGTGGGCGGGCCGGGGGGGGGGGTTTCTAAAAAAAAAACTCGTTTACACGGGCTCCGAAATTCAATTTGAGTCGTTTAAAATTCGGGTTGTCTCCAAAATTAAATTCGAGTTGTCTCCAAAATTTTCGAGTCTCCAAAATTCGAGTCATCTCTAAAATTTCGAGTCGTCTCCAAAAATTGGAGTTGTCTCCAACATTTCGAGTCTCTAAAATTTTGAGTCTTCAAGAATTCGTGTCGCCTTCCCCCTTCTCCCTTCCCCTTCCCCCGCCCACCCGCCGCGGCAGGTGGGGGTTGAAACTCAAAAAACATATTTTTATTTTAGATTTCTAGCCCTCTCTCCAACGGCCATTTTTTTTTGAATCGCCCCCCCCCTTGCCCACCCGCCGCAATAAACTAAATTTTTAATTAATTATTTTTTAAATTCGCCCTCCCTCCGCCAACCCACGGTTTATTTATATATATACATATATTAATATTATCAAACTAAAAATTAGATTTAACTAAAAAAATCATGAGAAACGTAAAAAATTATTTACCATATTGTATTAACAAAAAAATTTGAAGCAAGAAAATCTGAAGTAAGTAGCTCTATTATATGAAAGCTTAAAAATTTCAAAAGACAATGTAAATTATCATTGTAGGGGGGTTTTAATTATGTTTTTTTTCCCATTGTCAAATTTCATAAATACTTATGAGACAAATGGGATGCCACGTGTCATGAAGACATAAGATCTCAAGAAGATCTTCATTTTTGGGTGACCATTTTACAAAATGGATGTTTATGCTCCCAATTCTTGCAGAATCCACTAGTTGAAGAGTGTATATATAGATTATTAAGTGCTTATGGGATTATCAAGTGCTTCAATTGTGCTCTCCTTTCTCCTCATCCCTTCCATGAGCTTGCTAATACAAAAGTAGGGAAAAAAATATGAAATATAAAAAAACCAGGAGAGATGAAAATATTATAAAAGATAAAAAAATAATCTTAAGAAAATCAAAAAACAAGTATAAAAAATGACAAATAAGACTAGAATGGTGGAAACAATCTAAAAAGACGAAATACTGCAAAAAAATCCAAAAAAAATACCATTTTATATAAACAATCTCAAAAAAACCAAAAACTAGAAAAAAAATTGAAAAAAACCTTAAAAATAACAAAATAATATAAAAATAAAATAACATAAAACAAAATCATAGAATTAAAAAAAAAATTGAAAAAACCAAAAAAATAACATGAAAAAATTGAAAAAATGTTCAAAAAAAACAAAATAGTGTCAACAAAAATAATTTTTCCAAAAAAACAAAAAATAACACAAAAGAAATCATTAAAAAAAAATGGTGTCAAAAAGATAAAATCTCTAAAAAAACTAAAAAAATAATATAAAAAAAATCATAGAATAAAAAAAAACAAAGTAGTGTCCAAAAAAATAATTTTTTGAAAAAACCAAAAAATAACGCTAAAAAAATCATAAAATAAAAATAAAATAAAATAGTGTCAAAAAATTAAATTTTAGAAAAAACCAAAAGCTAACATAAAAAAAGGGAATACATCTAAAAGAAATAAAATGGTGTCAAAAGAACTAAATATTCAAAAAACCAAAAATAAACATAAAAAATTAAAAAAAAATTAAAAACCAAAATAGTGTCAAAAAGACTTGATTTTCAAAATAAAATTTTTAAAAAATAACATAGAAAGTACAAATAGTTGTAACTTGTAAAAAAACTAGATATTCAAAAAAATGAAAAAAAAAACAATTGCTAAAAATGGTGTGAAATCTTCAAAGAACTATAATACAAACTTAAACCCTCTAAAACCTCACAAAAAAAAAATCTAGAAAGCATTGAGAAGATTTAACCTTAATTAAAAAAACATAAAAAATGGAATTGTAAACTAGTAAAAGACCTCAAATAAATACAAAAATAATAATAACGACAAGATGAAAGTTCACAAAACATATAAAAAGTCAAGGACTAGGGGCTACGGACTAAGGGACAAGGGCTCAGGTTAAGGGCTAAGGGCCTAGGGGCAAGGGCCAAGGGCTATAAATTAAGGATGAAATGCTAAGGCTAAGGCCTTGCCTTGTGTTGGATTTACTCCTTCTACTCTCCCAGCTCGTTCTCGAACTACCACCATCATCTAATCACTCGGCTAAGCTTCGATGCTTATCAGATGCTCAGGTCGGAACTTGGTCCGGCGTTGTATGTACTTAGGCATGTATAAAAGCACGTCGTTTCTTGTAGCTTTTTGCTAGTTAGTAGAAGACAAGTGTCATCAACCTATCTTATCGGCGATCTGTTAGTGCAAATTCTAAGCCACTCCTAACAATGAGTTTCTTTCGTTTTCATATGAAGTTTGCGGTGACAGGCTTCATGTGGTTCTTTTGGCTATCTGTATCGTGGATTACTTGCGGGGCTCAGGCACAAGGTGGTGGCAGTTGGCAGCTTCTTGTCGAGAACGCTGGGATAGCATCCATGCATACAGCAGTAACCCATTTTGGAACTGTTATTCTTTTGGACAGAACAGACATCGGACCTTCTAAAATCAACCTTCCTAATGGAACTTGCCGTCACGATCCTTCAGACTTGACAAGCACCCACGATTGCTCTGCTCAATCTGTGCTCTTTACTCTTGGACCTAACACCATCAGGCCATTGAGCATTGCCACCGACACCTGGTGTTCATCCGGCCAATTCTTCCCAGATGGTACACTTGTGCAAACCGGAGGAGATTTTGATGGCAACACCAAGGTCAGGTACTTCACGCCTTGTGTGACGGGAGGGACCTGTGATTGGGTGGAAGCCACTGATCAACAGCTTCAGCAAGGACGCTGGTATGCTACTAATCAGATTCTGCCGGATGGAAGGCAGATTATAGTTGGAGGCCGTTCCGTCTACAACGTGGAGTTTATTCCTGCAAACGGTCAGGGAACTACTGAATTGCCGTTTTTGCATCAGACAGATGATTTTCAGCATGACAATTACTATCCATTTGTCCATCTTATACCAGACGGAAATCTCTTCATATTCGCAAACAGAGATTCCATTCTGTACAACTACATGAACAACACTGTCGTGAGGCAATTTGACACTATACCTGGAGAGCCTCGGAATTATCCATCTGCTGGATCTTCAGTGCTTCTGCCTTTGACTTCAGCCGATGGTTTTTCAAGTGCACAGGTTTTGGTGTGTGGGGGTGCACAGCTTGGAGCATTTGCTAACTTCCCCGGAGCTTTTGCAGTGGCATCTCAAACTTGTGGACGCATTCACGTGCTCACTCCTAACTCAACCTGGGCGATGGAAACCATGCCAATGCCAAGGACGATGGGCGACATGGTTCTATTGCCCAGCGGCGATGTGCTCATCATCAACGGCGCCCAAAATGGCTGTTCAGGCTGGGGAAATGCCAAAAACGCAGCTCTTAATCCTGTGCTCTATCGGCCCGGTGCTGGTGGTGAGCGCTCCCTTTGCAACTCACTCTTTCTCACAAGGCCAGCGCCTGCTGGAGCTAACAGTGGTATCTCAGCAGTTCAATGCATCTACCAATCTCTATATGATATCTGCAATTGCTCCACCTAATGCTGTGGTAGCTCCTCCTGGTTACTACATGTTCTTTGTGCTCAACAAGGGGCTCCCGAGTGGAGCTGCATGGATCAAGGTATCTAAATGACATGCTTGATATGCATACCACACTGATAACTATAGCTGCAAAACAAAATAAGCCTTTAAAAGTTGCAACAAATTTTATACGATCAACTTCATCGTAAGCCTGATTCTGTCAGCATGTCCATACTCTCATGAAGTCTACATTGATCTGAAGCAATTCTGGAAGTAAAAGGCCACTTCAACAAGAAATAATGGCACGATATCATCCTATTTTGTCAGCCTTCATTCAATTATTGTCATATGTAATTTCTTATGGATTGTAAGACAATTATTGTCATATCTGATTTGTTGTGCATTAATCATGTAGTAACCATATTCTATTCTGGTCTTTGTACCCGAATTTTACACTAAGGCCATGGGCCAAATTGTGTCAGCTTGTAGGGCAGGTATTAGGTTCATGTTTGAGGGTTCCAAACAAGTCATTATACATCTTATACATTTGTTTAATTATAGCAGAAATGTCAAATGATACAATGTGTTATTTCTCATTGGAAGTCTCACACTAATAGTTATGTCTTACACTTGTACAAATGACCACTTTCATTCTTATCTAGCACCAAACAGACAAAATAGGATGATGTCTAATTGCCGTCTCAAAAGTGGATATCATCAATTTATTAGAATTCATCCAAATGATGATTTTCACACTCTGGTCACTATAGATTATAATTCATCCAAATGATGATTTTCACACTCTTGATTTTCACACATCAAGACTAGTTGCTCATGAATTTTTGAGTTGGGGAAATTTTGATTTTTTGGTAAATTTTGAGTTCTCTAAAGCCTTGAGGCCATCAGCCTTGAACTAGATTATAGACAAAGTGAAATGCTTACAAGATCAATCAAAGTAAACACAACTTGAAGAGGATTCTTGTGAAAACACGAGCGTCACATTGCAAATGCTTTTTACGAACACACACAATTATTGTCATATTTGATTAATTATTCATCGTGAGACAATTAGTGTCACATCTAATTTATTGTGCATAGCTTATTTGGTAACCATATTCCATTCTGGTCTTCTTACCCAAATTGTATACTAAAACCATAGGCCAAATTCATGGGCAGGTATCAGCTTCATGTTTGAGGGTTCCAACAGAGTTCTGCATTTCATACAATTGTTTAATAATATCTCAAATGTCAAATGCTATGATGTATTTATTCTCATCAAAAGTCTCATACTAATAGTTATGTCTTACACTCATAGAATGGCTGCTTTCATTCATTGTCTAGCATCATAAAAAACATTTACAAGGAACCTCTTCAAGTATTGATCATGATGTAAACATTTCACTTTCTTTACGATAGGGTTCAAGGCTAATGACTTCAGAACTTTTCATATTGTATAACATTCGTTGTACTATCATATCAATTGAGTGGTTCTCAACACAATTCTACTAAGTATCAACTACTAGACATAAACAGTGCTGGTTAATCACTTACACAAAGCTGAGTCTAGCAAGATGGTTTACAACAGAATTTTGCTAAGTAACATAGAAAAGTAATTTAGCTAATCAGGGCCCGTGGAGAGGGTTAGTGAGAACTACTAAGAACTAGGAAATAGTAAAATATGAAGCACTCAAGGCACACTAGTATGCTAGAATGCCACTTAAATTAGAATTTATAAGCTGTAAATGATGGAGCATAAGTATGAAGAAAGCCACTAATAACTAGTACAAAAAACCAAGACATAATTTAATTTGAGGCACTTAAGGCGCATACACACACACCTAGGAACACTAAGTTCCTCTCCAACGACACCTAGGAACACTAAGTTCCTCTCCTCCTTGCTGCGCGCGAGCAGAACCGCGAGGTCTCTCCTCCTCCTTGCCTCTTCTTAGCTATGGCAACCTGCTCAGGATCCTCTCCAACTCCTTCTACAGGTCGCCGCCTTCTACAGCCTCTTCAGAATCCATTTAACTAATCAAGGCGCCCTCCAACAAGCTTTTACAGCTCCAAAAACTGTCCAGAACAAAGAGATAATTGCGATTTTATGCTTCTAAACCCCAAACCAGGGTTTTTCTCACAAATCTAATCTTGGCTTCATGTTCACAGTTCTCTGACAGGCCAATCCTCTTCCTCTGAGGTCGCTCTACTGCTAGGAGTCTGATGCTTCAAACCGTTCTCAAAACGGTGTCCGTTTGAATGCACACTGACTGCAAACGCCAAGCAACCTCCCTTCGGAATTTCAGAATTCCGTTTGGCTAAGATTCTGATTCAGCCGACAACTTGTCTCCGAATTCTCACACAGTCTCAAGCTTAGCAAGCTTCTGTGTGCTAGAATATGTGCATTGGTGCTTTACTTTGTGTCTCCAACTTGCCGTAAACCCCGAACTCTCAGAAGACTGCTCTTCTCCCGAAGCTCTCTTCAACGGCGACACTGTACTATGTACACTCCCTGTACGGCTCTGATACCAACTTAGAATTTACTTCGAATAGGAACACAGATCATGCTACACAGTAACACAGACAAAAAACACTCTCCACACCAAGCTCACGTAGCAACTATATTTCTTAAAAATGAAAATACATTTTACATATAGTTCTTCACTCAGTCAACCCATGCATGGCCCAGGTTGCCGTTGACGGGACGCGTGTCCCGTCAACTCACCTCGTGGCGAGGCCAACTGGTCCTTATCTACTAGTACGACCCACAATACAGTTACATAGTGATTCTACTTTAATTCTCACTGTATCTACCATGTGTCCTCACATGATTGGTTAATAGATGCATTATGGGACCCTATTGTAACCACTAGATGAATAATGGTAAAATGCTAATTTGCCAAACTTAAAGCATATCATGTTGCTGACATTTATGATTGAAAAAGTTGGAGAATACTGCAACAAGCAAACATTTCTAGGTGAAAAGAATTTCAAATATTTTCATGTAGAAATCTACACATATTGGAGGTTATGGTGCAAATGAAAAACTTTAGAACCTTCCAAAGAGTCACACAGACACAAAGAGCTCATTGAATCCTCCAACATAGTTTCCACAAATGCATTAAACTAAAAGCTCAATGTAGCAATCCACAAATACCATATGTTCTTATGGAATTGGGACTATTATTTCTATGCATATCAATATTACCAAGTACTAGAAAATGTTCTTCAAGTGTATTTCATATTCTATGTACCTTCAATATTTCAAAGACATAAATAAAGCTCTCTCTCTCTCTCTCTCTCTCTCTCTCTCTCTCTCTCTCTCTCTCTCTCTCTCTCTCTCTCTCTCTCTCTCTCTCTCTCTCTCTCTCTCTCTCTCTCTCTCTCTCTCTCTTTACATGTACTTTTTTTTTATTTGGACAAATTTTCATAATTTGAATCTCCTCAATCTAATTTAATAGAATTGAACATAATCATTTAAATTATCATTATTTTGGAAAGATTTAGGATTACTTATTTTAAGCCCAACTGAATAAGAGAGTAGGGTACTACATGAAATAGTGCAAAGTAGCCATTTTAAGCTCCCAAAGAGTCACATTGTTATGGCCATGTCTGATTACAACAAATTTGGAAAATCATGGACATGGAAATTAGGCCTCTATTGTCACGCTATCTAATTATGCCTAGATATTTTAGTCAAGGCCAAAATGTAATCAATAACTTGAGAGGGCCTATAGAATCCAGAATTGAACACGTTGAGCATATGCATGATGAGTGACATCAACAAGGGGCTCCAGAGTGGAGCTGCATGGATCAAGGTATCTAATTGACATGCTTTATATGCATACCACATTGATCACTATAGCTTCAAAACAAAATAAGCCTTTAAAAGCTACAACAAATCTTATGTTAAGGCCTTAGATCAATGAAAAGTTTTTCTGTTAGATCAGTTAGGCGAGAGTAGTTTCAGGGTCAGTTGACATATCAGACAGTTGGTAGTTAGGTAGTTAATTTGATTATGTTTAGGCTGGAAATATGCGAGTAATAGGTGCTAGAATCGTGATAGCTAGTAGATTAATGTGTGATGGTGTGGCGGTCTACACATGCTTCTTGTTGAGTACTGGATAGATGATGGATGGAGATTACGTGTACTGGAAATCATCACTGAAGTGACTATGTATTGTTTTGGAGTAATGAAGAAATCCTTTTTAAGTAGTATAATATTCTATTGTGTGGATTGATGCTTGATTACACTCATTGTATGTGTCCTTTGGTTGCACCATTAGTTAATCAATGCATGCTTAAATACTTAACATTTTATACTCGATCAACTTCATCATAAGCCTGATTCTATCAGCATGTCCATAATCTCGTAAAGTCTACATTGATCTGAAGCAATTCTGGAAGTACAAGGCCACTTCAACAACAAATAATGGCAAGATATCATCCTATTTTGTCAGCCTTCATTCAATTATTGTCATATGTAATTTGATTGTAAGACAATTACATATTTGATTTATTGTGCATTAATCATGTAGTAACCATATTCTATTCTGGTCTTCTTACCCGAATTGTACACTAAGACCATGGGCCAAATTGTTGTCAACTTGTAGGGCAGGTATTAGCTTCATGTTTGAGGGTTCCAATTAAGTTATTATACATCTTATACATTTGTTTAATAATAGCAGAAATTTCAAATGATACAATGTGTTATTTCTCATTGAAAGTCTCATACTAATAGTTATGTCTTACACTTGTACAAATGACCACTTTCATTCTTATCTAGCAGTATCGTAAAAAGCATTTGCTATGTGACGCTCATGTTTTCAAAAGAAACCTCTTTAAGCTGTGTTTACTTTGATTGATCATGTAAGCATTTCAGTTTCTCTATAATCTAGTTCAAGGCTGATGGCCTCAAGGCTTTAGAGAACTCAAAATTTACCAAAAAATCAAAAGTTAGCTAACTCAAAAATTCTTGAGCAACTAGTCTTGATGTCCTACATGTTCTTCAAAGTCATACTTTAGATAGTATATCATCTAAGAATACAACACCACAATTCCCCAAACATGGATGAAATAGATAATTTGTCATTTGCTAATGTAGTCGCTAGTGAATATAAGACGCAATACCATGAATTTATAGTGACCAGAGTGTGAAAATCATCATTTGGATGAATTCGACTAAAATTGATGATATCCACTTTTGAAATGGCAATTAGATATCATAGTATTTTGTCTGTTTGCATTGTCACACAATTATTGTTATATTTGATTAATTATTCATCGTGAGACAATAAGTGTCACATCTAATTTATTGTGCATAGCTTATGTAGTAACCATATTCCATTTTGGTCTTCTTACCCAAATTGTACACTAAAACTGTGGAAAAAGTACAAAAAGGACCAAGAGTGGATCCTAATCTGATCCTCAAGAGGAATTGGATGTTAGATTTACTTGATCTATCAATCTACATAATATTAAGATCAATCTAGATCAATTCTAGACATAAAATCCAAACAAGAACAATCATTTATTGAAGGTAAATGTACTTGCTGGTTTCACACGTGTGAAACCCTGTCAAGGTACGGACTCCAACCTGAAAATCAAGTACACATTGATAGAACCTCAAAACAATCAAAACAAATGTAGACAAATGGAGAGAATCACTCAAAATTGCTTCCAAAACCAATATTGGTGTCTCACAATGATTATGGCCAAATGTGGCTCTATATATACAATAAGTTGGAGCTAGTGGTACTGATCATCCCTTTGATCCCACATGTGTGAAGGTGCTTCATCATATGATGATTCATCATGCAAAACTGACACTTGGACAAAACCTTCTATTTTGAGCACTTTTGGTCCATTTTCCTGTATACCACATGAGATATGCTCCTCTTTCCCTTGAAATGTGAGCCACATGGAATCAACCATACTTCTTGAGTTTCTTTTTGGAATCACAACTTGAGAAGATCTCTGCTCCTCAATCCTTGGCACACTTGAACCTTGAGATGATTCTTTAAGATCCTTTTCATGGTGCTCCTTCTTGATGGAAATCCGAGACCTCCATGTCTCATAATGATCACAACAACTATGACCACACAATATGCACTTCCTATGATTATCAAAATTACTTATGCTAAAAACATAAGTCCAAAAATCACCATAACTTGGCATGATTTTTCCAATATTGAAATCAAAAGGCATTTCCATCTCAATAAGGCTAACTACTTGCTTATGGATATAAGTGTCCACTTTGGATGCTTCACTTATTCTCATAAGAAGTTTACAACTTTCCTTTAAGATTGAAAACTTACAATTTTCATCTTTATGAATGAACACATCATTCATGATCTTATTGAAACCAAAAGATCCTACATTATGAAGATATTTCCATTTCCTTGACTTCATAACTAATGTAAGCTTTCAAGAAAAACATGCTTTGCTATACTTTAAGGCATCACACTCAACTAGTATTGCCTTAAGCCGCCTTTGAGATACAAAAATCTCTTCAAAGCAAAATAGATCTTCATAAGTTGACATGAGAGCATAAATGAAACTATTTTCATTTTGTGACTGATGCTCCTTATTCTTGATTGATTTCTCTTGGATAATAACAATAAGTTTGAACTTGTCCAAAGTTCCAAGCAAAATACTTTCCAAGGACATAAAATAAATCCAAGTTACTTTCATGAAAGTGACATCTATCTTTGCATCTTGAACCAAACAATGCACTTCCAAATGAAAAATTTCAAAAGATTTGACATGTGTTGTGATGGACTCTTGAAGAAAGTCCTTGTGAGACTCCAAGCCTCATTCACCTTTCCAGAAAGGAAACACCTTTCCTTGGACTTGTCCTTCTTGTATTTGCATTTTGAACTTGAAGCTCCATCCTTCACCTCGGCCCCCTTGCCTTGGTTCTCCTTGGATGGATTGGTCTTCTTTTTGTAGCATCTTGAGAAAGTATATCCTCCCTTGCCACAAAGGTTGCACTTAGGATCCTTTCTTTCCTTCAATAGGATGCCACCTATTGATGCCATGTGAATAAAAACCTGTGATATGATTCTACAAATGTAATTTGTGACTTTCAAGAGACTAGATTTGAACATCTTCAATAATCTAGAATGATCTACAAAAGATCTAGCTCACAAACCTAAGAATCAATCTTCACACTAATGACTAGTCACTTGGAAACTTTGCTTTGATCACTAAGACAAAAGCACACAATCTTTGAATCAAATCACAAAAGAAATCAAATCCAATCTCCTATTGGACTCATCAAATACCAATGACTCTATCTTTTGAAAATTGAAATGGATATGAAAAGATTTGAGACCTAGATTTTTCTTTTCACTTGACTAGTTCTCTCAACACTTGAGATTCTTGAACAAAATATGGGTTTTGTTTCAAATACATGAAAATCAAACTTAATCACTTCTTTTGGACTTACTCTTGACCCAAATAATTTCACTCTTGAGATTTAGAATGAATTTGATTTGATGAAAACAAACTATACCACCAATTTTTCACAAAGCTTAAAAATTAGACAACTAGAGATTCACAAAGATCTCAACCATACATGAATACTCAAATATGGACTCCTCCTCGTTCTAGACATCAAATGGGATCACAAATTGACCCTCACACTCTCACACAGAAAGTTGAATAGAACTAATTTGAGTTTCATACATACTATGTCAATTTCTGCTCAACAAATTGAATTCAATCACTCCTATTGGATTCCACCAATTACTCTACCTTTTAAGACTTGGAATGAAATTCAAAATCAAAAGTTGTGATTTTTCTCACTAAGATATTGTGCTTCAAAGAGCTAATGCCACTTAGAAAGATTTTATCACCTAGGAGAATACAAATTCTCCACCAATAACAACACAAAATGAGCTTCTAGATCTTGCCTTCTACAAAGGAAGGAACTCTTAGAAAATTGGATCTCTCTCTACACATTTGCCATAGACACCTTAATGACTCTTTTCAAACCTCACAAACACTCAAACAAATTGAGTAGGATTGAATAATGTGACTTGGATCTCAATCTCTTTTCTAGAACTTTCAATTGAAGCCAATCTATGTCAAATTCTACAAAAAATTTGCATAGATGCTCTATATGCACTAGAAATTCTCAAAAGTTTCACTTGGAGGACAGATCCAAGGATGTTTTCTAGCAAATTGATGCTTCTAAACTTGACCCTATCACTCTTGAACAAATCTAGAGTGATGGTACAATGGATTTCAACCTCTCACCTTGCATATCACTCCTTAATCTATGATTTTTAGCAAAATCCCTCTCAACTTCAACATACACTCAAAAAATCAGAGATAATCAATTAATGCGCCTAATTCAAGCTTCAAATTTAATTTCTTGGCTGATCTAATCCAATAACTAATCAATTGATTACATTATCTATAGAAAATGCTTGATTTCGCACCAAAAATCACTCAAATTGGGTATGTGAGTCAAATTCTACAAATTTTTGAAATTTCTCAGTCAAAACCGGAGCTGTACGGCCTCACACGTGTGAAAAGGGTTCCTACAGTCCACAACAAGATTTGGACCAAAAATTTTGAGGATAGCAGCTATCAAATCCAACTTGCTACCCAAAATTTGACTAGTTTCCAAAAAACTGCTAATTTTGGCTTTGATTTGGATTAACCCTATCAATTTCAACAAAACCTCTTGTACTTCGCTCTGATACCATGTGGAAAAAGTACAAAAAGGACCAAGAGTGGATCCTAATCTGATCCTCAAGAGGGATTGGATGTTAGATTTACTTGATCTATCAATCTACATAATATTAAGATCAATCTAGATCAATTCTAGACATAAAATCCAAACAAGAACAATCATTTATTGAAGGTAAATGTACTTGCTGGTTTCACACGTGTGAAACCCTGTCAGGGTACGGACTCCAACCTGAAAATCAAGTACACATTGATAGAACCTCAAAACAATCAAAACAAATGTAGACAAATGGAGAGAATCACTCAAAATTGCTTCCAAAACCAAGATTGGTGTCTCACAATGATTATGGCCAAATGTGGCTCTATATATACAATAAGTTGGAGCTCGTGGTACTGATCATCCCTTTGATCCCACATGTGTGAAGGTGCTTTGTCATATGATGATTCATCATGCAAAACTGACACTTGGACAAAACCTTCTATTTTGAGCACTTTTGGTCCATTTTCCTTCTATAAGGAGATCTACTTGGAAATCTTCTAGAATTCAAAATTTGCCTAATTCAGCTTATTCCACATGTGTGAGCTGTCCTCTACACATGGGATATGACACCTAACCAAAATATTTGGCTCATGCAATCAATAGATTGATGCCATGTGTCATATATCTAGAAAACTAGTTTTTGGCCTTTTTAGCCACTAGAACTTGAATTAAATCATATGTACAACCTATATGATTATGGTACATGACAAGTACACTATTTTCACACGTGGAAACAGGCTCCACACATGTGTGTTTTTCTATATACAAGATTTTTGGCCTCTACCAAGCTTATTTTTGCATTTTTCACAAAAAACATAGGCCAAATTGATGGGCAGGTATCAGCTTCATGTTTGAGGGTTCCAACAAAGTTCTGCATTTCATACAGTTGTTTAATAATATCTCAAATGTCAAATGCTATAATGTATTTATTCTCATTAAATATCTCATACTAATAGTTATGTCTTACACTCATAGAATGGCTGCTTTCATTCATTGTCTAGCATCATAAAAACCATTTACAAGAAACCTCTTCAAGTATTGATCATGATGTTAACATTTCACTTTCTTTACGATAGGGTTCAAGACTTATGACTTCAGAACTTTTCATATTCTATAAAAATCGTTGTGCTATCATATCAATTAAGTGGTTCTCAACACACACACACACACACACACACACCAAGATTACAATGTTATTGCTGGAATTCGATGCTCAGCCTCAAATCCATTCAATAATGAGCATCCTGAAAACCCAGAACAGAAGGCTCAAATTTATGTTTTGAGGATCAAAAATTCAGGCTCGAATTTTTCTAGAATTCTTCGAGTCAATATTTTTTGAGTTTTTGTACATTTTTCTATACTTGTAAATTTGATATAGTCGCGACCCAAGACTTCGCGTTGACAGTCCGTCCACTTTGTACATGCATTAACTGTAATGAGGCAGTTGTAATAACTGCAACAAAAGGTAGTTGTAGATATTTTGTAAGATATTATCCTAGAATCTTCATCAGAGAACTTCTTCTAATTATTCGAGTTTCTGTAACAAGAGTTATCACTCTCAATGACTGTAAGCTGAAGTTATCACTGAAAGCATTACATTCATTGTCTTGATTATTAAGCAGAGTGCAAATTTACAGTCCCACTATTGTATCGTTTCCTTGTGCATTTGTCTAAATCTTTCAATTTGAATATTCTGTTGTTGTTTGTGGTTTTTTCCGATCCAACACGCACCCGTTCGAACTTCCGCTGACTAACCCACTGATTTTCGACATGGTAACAGAGCGGGCAGTTCAATAATCTGCATTTTATTGCAGATTATCAAGACTTGTCTCTATCAAAACGTTGCTCTAGCAAGCGCGCAGCCAACAGTATCTCGAAATTATTGTTTCTACCAACGATCTCGCTCAACCAGAATGGATTCGTGTTCTAGTTCTGCTCTAATCGACAGACTCGATAGAAGCAACTACCATCTCTGGAACTTCAAAATAAAGGTCATACTACTAGCCAAGGAACTGTGAGACATCGTTGATGGCACAAAAGTTAGACATGAAGGTGATGCAGCCACTATCACCAAATGGAGGCTGAAAGATGGCAAGGCTTTTAACACTGTCTCAATTAATTTTGGACTTTCTCAAAATCCATTTTCAAAAATGGACAAGAGAATTTCAAGATGTTAATTAATCACCAAATAATTGAATATTGACAATGTTTGATACCTGTTTTACAAAAGATATATTTGTTTCTGGAGGCCCACCCGCCGTGGCGGGTGGAGCCTCCAAATATTTTTTTTTTTTAATGGAGGACATTCCTAAAATCCATTTTTCCAAATGGACTTAAGAAATTTGGATTGCGGTGAAAAAAATTTTCTTATGGACTATAATTAACAAAAAGATACTTGACAAAGCTAAATGCAATAATTCTAAATTCACACAACATTCATCATACACAAATAAATAAATTTCATCTGTTATTCAAATTTTGTACAAAATAGGGTTGTAAAGAATACTTTAATTCAAAAAATGCTCATAGTTTGTATTCCAATGTAAAAAAGGGCAGTAACAACCTCTACCACCTGAGGTATACAAGTCTATGTATTCAAAAAACGATGGTTACAACCCCTACCGCCTGAAGTGACAACAAAAAGTTTGCCTTTTTGGTTTTGGCATAACCCTAATTACAAATTAATCACTTAAGAACTATAATTGTCATTACAAAGTTCGTTATGTATGATCAGATTCTGAATCTTCCTCTGATTCTAAGAACTGTGGACCAACACTTCCCTGTGATGCTTGCCCTTCAGAACCTGACTCCAAAGACTTCACAACATCAAGATAGGATTTAGTCAGTTCGACATTGTGGCTATTGTCGCTCGTTATAAGTTTACGACCAATGACATTCAACAATGGTGCGACACAATACGATAGCCGAAACAACCAGACCGACCATTCAGGGGCAGAAAAAGAATCAACAATTTTGTTGATGACTTCCCAATGCTTTGCTCTGTTTTTTTGTGCGAGTGAGCATGTAACAAAGTGCTTCATCTATTTTCCCCCATCACCAAAGTGTGTGTGTGTGTGTGTGTGTGCGCGCGCGTGCGCGTGCGTGGGCGGGGAGTAAATATTGATATATCAACTTTTAATGGAATGGAGGCACCTCCTTGTTTATATATCTACACACACACACACACACACATTTTAACCTTCTTCATTCTTTTTAGGGGCATGGAGGGACCTCCCTCCCTCTATGGGTGGTTGGTCGGCCTGTGGAGAGAGAGAGAGAGAGAGAGAGAGAGAGAGAGAGAGAGAGAGAGAGAGAGAGAGAGAGAGAGAGAGAGAGAGAGAGAGAGAGAGAGACCTTGCATATTCAAACAATCGTGATGCCTTTGTCACCTATCAGATGCTCAGCAGTAAGGAGATCATGATGGGGGACAAAGGCGTGATTGATGCGGTAGGGAGAGGCTCTGTTCGCATATGGCTTGGTCAAGAGAGGAGCATAAACATATGTGACGTGCTTGATGTTCCTAATTTGGCCAAGAACCTACTGTCAGTAGCCAGGCTTACAGATACTGTTGTTCGAAAAGGAAGGGTGCAGCATTCAGACGGATGACGGGCCAATCGGCATTGGATTCAGGACAGGAGGCTTGTATCAGTTACAAGGAGGAGCCGATGAAAGATCCATGGCGTGTCTGACAGTTGACTCCAACAGAATCAAAAATCTTTGGCATAGGCGGATGGGGCATCTAGGATGCAAGAGCCTTCAGACCTTGGCAAACGACGACATGTTGAGGGGGTTTGATTACGATGTCAAGGAGGGGATAGACAAATGTGATGTGTGCATCTTTGGAAAGCAGCATAGAGAACGTTTTCTAGAGATACATCCAACGAGATCCACTGAAGTGCTTGAGCTGATTCACACAGACATCTGTGGACCAATGGAGGTGCCGTCTATCGGTGGATCTAGGTACTTCATTACATACACAGACAACTATACGAGGAGGACGCCGATTTGGACCTTGAAGCAGAAATATCAGGCACTTGAAAGTTTCAAGGGATTCAAGAGCATAGCAGAGAGTGAAACCAACAAGAAATTCAAGAAGCTCAGAAGCGACAATGGAGGAGAATTCAAGAACAAAGAATTCGATGAATTCTGCCTAAAGAATGGTATATTGAGAGAATTCACCGTACCATACACTCCTTAACAAAATGGCTTGGCAGAAAGAAAAAACAGAACATTGATGGAAATGACGTGTTGCATGTTGCAAGGAAATTGTTCTACCTAAGTACCTGTGGGCAGAAGTTTGTGGCAACTGCATGTCACATAATCAACAGATTTCCAACGAAGGCCCTGGCAGGAAAAATCCCCCATGAGATGTGGTACGGACATAAGCCGAGGGTAGATCACTTCAGGGTGTTTGGCTGCACTGCATATGTACACATTCCCAATGAAAAACGGAAGAAGACTTGATCCTAAGTCCAACAAATGCTTGTTTGTAGGATATCCGGAGGGGACTAAAGGATATAAGCTCTTTGATCCCGTTACAAAAAAGTTCATTAATGCCAAGGATGTTGTGTTTGATGAAGATCCCACAGTGATGGTAAAAACCGTCTCCAATTCTGATGCAGGGCGTCGATTCAAGGGGGGCGTGACGTTTCCTACAGAAGTCATTAGCATTTCGAGCTCCAATACATCCCAACACAACGTATCTTTGGATGATCATACCCGTGATGAGAGCGTTGATGGTCATGTGTCCCGCGAGAGAGGAATTCTTTGATGCGGAAGAGAACGAAGAAACCTGATACAGTGGGTCAACCAAGACTCAAGATCAAGTTCAATAGGGAGAGATCAGAGGCAATTGTTGAGGTTGAGACCAAATAGAATGAAGAGAGCCCCACAAAGATTCGATGAGATGATATTCATGAGTCAAGAACCGGATGAAGAGCCGAGATCTTACCGGGAAGCTCGAGAGAGGGGGGGATTGGAATGAGTGGCTCCATGCTATGACAAAGGAAATGGAGTCGATCAAGAAGAACAATGCGTGGAGTCTGGTGCACATACCAGAAGGCATGAGGGCCATTGGCTGCAGATGGATTTATAAGTTAAAATATGATGCAGAGGGTAATGTGGATAGGTATAAGGCACTAAATAGTAGCCAAAGGATGCTCGCAGACAGAAGACGTGGACTTTGATGAAACTTTTGCCCCAATCGCTAGGATCGGATCGATTAGGATAATTCTTGCATGGGTTGCAGCCAACGACATGGAGATCTATCAGCTCGACGTCAAGACTGCGTTTCTGAATGGGACACTAAGTGAGGACGTGTATATGAAACAACCAGAGGGATTTGAAGAAGGGTCGGATATGGTTTGCAAGCTTAACAAAGCCCCATATGGATTAAAGCAATCATCCAGGGTCTGGTAATGAACAGATTGAAATATACCTTCGTGAGCAAAATTTCAAGAAATGCAACTCAGATTAGAGCATATTCGTCAGAAGGTCCTCTGGATCACTCAGTAGGTATCTGGAAAACCCAGGGCATCGATCATTGGCAAGCAGCCAAAAGAGTACTGAAGTACTTAAAGGGAAGCATTCAACTTGAGTTGGAATACAGATTTCCTTTTGAAAAACGTTGAGGGGTTCGTCGACTCTGACTGGGCAGGTGACACACATGACAAAAAATCTACCTGTGGGTTCGTCTTCATGATGAGCGGAGGAACCCGTAAGCTGGGCAAGCAGCAAACAAAAATCTGTGTCTCTATCCTCAATGAAAGCAGAATTAATGGGGATATGCCACGGTGCTAGGGAGTATGTTTGGATCAAGAGTCTGTGCCACGAGATAGGCATCTCAACAAAAGGGATGAAAATCTTCAACGACAACCAGGGCAACATATTCTATGCAGGAATGGAGGTCCACACAAACGGAGCAAACACAATTATATCCATATATGGAGATCTACTCGGAAATCTTCTAGAATTCAAAATTCGCCTACTTCAGCTTATTCCACACGTGTGAGCTGTCCTCTTTCATTTCGTTGTGTTACATAGCCTGATTGATCCAACACAAATTATTCTCGAACAGAATAATTCGAGTTTCATGAAAGTTTTGCGAATCGTTCGAGAAGATAGTGCTGGAGTTTTGTCCCACCAAAATGATGACTGCCGACATAATGACCAAGCCTCTATCGAAGAATAGATTTGTATGCTTAAGAAATGCCATGGGAATGAAGAACATCATCAGAGAAGACGGATAGCATTGAGATGGGGATTGTTGGTGTCCATGTCACATGACACCAACGTCAATGCTAACCGTCTTCAATCGCGTGGCATGTTGGGAATGGATTCATCGTGTTTCTGCGATGTGTAAGGTTAGCGAAGGTTTTTCTTGGCATGTATGATGCCGCGATAATTAGCGGGTGCATACGTAGATGTTGAGGACGAAGAATATTGTACATACTAGGTGTGAATACGATAGTCTTCATATTGCACATTATATGAAATCTTGGCATGGACTAGCATGCAGACGTATATGTACATGCTATCGTGAGGCTATGATCACGCTTTTTGTAATCAAGTGTTTGCTTCTTGTGTGAGTGTGATTTTACTTTATGATTGATCAATCTTAGTGCTTGTAGATTTCTGTATTTCATGCTATTCATCTTCCTCGCTGTGTTTTCATTCTAACATCTTGCAGTAATGGAAGGTAGTCATCAGTGCGTAAACCAACCTAAACATTTACTAGATTGAAGCAAACAACTTTTGGATCAACTTTTTGAATCTTTCAATGGTTCAGGGCATAGTATTGAAAATTTGGGCAAATGTATCCCCTCTATATAACTCTCAAGCCTCGTGAACTACTTAATCATTGCTATAGGGGTCACTGTTTGATGTTTGTTAGAGCTTTTCAGCTACCTCTCTTCACAACATTTTACTTAACACACTCTACGCAGGCGTAGAATACACACTTGAAGAACCTGGATTTGATCTCTTGAAATTGACTATGCAAGCCAGATATATACTACTAAGACTGTAAATTCATGAGCTAACCCAATAAGATGAAGTACTAGAAATCATATGAAAGAAAAAGTAGAGTATAGATCCAGAGCACCACCCATGCTCCAATTTTTATCTGACAAAGTGACACTTTAGAATTCCCAGCGACAAAGGAAGAACACTCTAGACTCTATAGAGCACGAGTGAGATCTCTCCCCCCCCTCCCCCTCTCTCTCTCTCTCTCTCTCAGATCTGATGAAAAGCTGTGCACAAGCTTGCACAACTCCAAAAGCAAGTGTCAGAGCTTCCATAGTGTTTTTATCGTGCAATGCACTCTTCGCGTTGTTACATGGAATGATTAACTTTTTTCATATGTGTAGCTCTTTAATGCTAATGCATACAGATGCAACTGCCATGTTTATCCCATGACATCATCAACTGCATTTTTCTTCTCCATCCAATTATTCCTTAAAAGGAAGTCTATAAAATTGTCAATTCAAGCGACATCATTATTCCTAGGCATATGCAATGGCACTCTTCACATTTATGGCACCTTCTGAATAGATTTTCAATTCCATCAAAGAATCCTTGAGTGAAACCCTCAGTAAAAGCACAGGAAAATGGGTAGGAAAATGCGCTTTTCAAATAGAAGATTTTAAAAAGCTTCTCCCAGCCATCAAGAATGTTTCTAGAACATGTGGAAATAGTTGCAGCTAGCTTTCATCTACTACAAGAAGGCTGCTGAATTCCAAACTACCTGACAGCTTGTTTTTATTTGATGGAAAAGCTGTGAAAATTGCAGAATTCCAAGTGAAGTTGATCATGAGCTAAAATAATCTGTAAATTGAGCCTGTTGTAATAACAAGCAGTAGTATACATGGCATAATGATACATGGATATAAATAACTCTGAAAGATTATAGTAAACCACATTCACTTGAAATGATATTCTGCAGGATAGAGATTCAAGCAATACATTCTCGACGTTTCTGCTCAGGTTGTTTCAAACGTTTGCCAATTTCTGAGCTGAAAGCAAATCAGACAGCTGGTGAGCCCAAAAATGAGGTTGAATGGTATTTTCAGGGCTTTGAAGTGTCTCCAACGTAGTTACACCTGTATCCTTGGAGCTGTTAGATAAATAAGCTACTGATGTCTGTCTGCCAGATCAACGTATCAATATCAGAATGCTGTGTAAGCTAGACAAAAATCAACACTCGATACAGATTAACAACGGCTGCACTCTTATGAAACCAAAACATAAGCACGTAGAACCCACTGCGGGGTTTTGGTCTTCTAATCTGAAAAACAAACCAGAAAAAAAAACATAGCTTACGATTTTTTTGAAAAACAAAGTACGTACAGAACAACGTTCCTTTACGTGCCTGTTTTGCACACCACAGAACTATGCATAAACATGTGACAAGTTTAGACATAAGAATATCTTTCTAGACACTTAAGGTATCTATGTGTGTAGCTAAAGTAACTCTAGTCTTGGCCTACTAAATGTAATACCTTGTCACGGAAGTTCTAGAACATGGGTCTGAAGGACGTTTTCCTTGTCAAGGGAAAAGG